>OX465113.1:10540754-10578254 GCA_949987565.1 Luidia sarsii
CGCCACTCAAGCACCCGGCCCCAAGCACCCGGACCCTACGGTAGCACCCAAATCCAAGCACCACTCAAGCACCCAGACCCAAGCACCCAGCCCCAAGCACCCAAACCCAAGCACCACTCAAGCACCCATACCCAAGCACCTTGCCCCAAGCACCCAGACCAAGACCCAAGCACCTTGCTTCAAGTACCCGGACCCAAGCGCCACTCAAGCACCCGGCCCCAAGCACCCGGACCCTACGGTAGCACCCAAATCCAAGCACCACTCAAGCACCCAGTCTCAAACACTCAGCCCCAAGCACCCAAACCCAAGCACCCAAACCCAAGCTCCTGGCCCCAAGCACCCAGACCCAAGCATCCAGAGCTGGAGCCATTGGTGGTGACCAATTGGTGTTACCCCGGTACATGTACCTCCATGCCTACCTTCTTGACCGGTAGACCGGGTTGGCCTGGCTGGCCCGACTGCTGGCCGGTAGAGCCGGACCCAAAGCGGAGATTCATGAAGATATCAGGGGCCAGTACTTGGCCACTGTCCGCCAGGCCAGTGGCGGCCGCTGTGTACTGCGAAGTTATCTCAGCTATCGTGGGTTTGTCTACAAAAGGCAAAAAAAATAAAAAATTAGTGCGTGTAAGGACACTGAGAAAGGGTCGGGAGAACTTGAGAAGGGGGTCAAAAAAAAAATGACAAGTTTGTGAACTGACTCACTGACTTAAAATTAATGCTTTTACAAATAGTGTAATTGCAAATGGGCAACATTACAACAACAAAAATCTGACTCAGGAAGAGCAAAACCAAAGTGTTGCAAACTACGTACTGACTACAATACATAATCATTTACAAAGATATTATGCTTTTGGTCCAACTTCATACAGCCTACATCCTTACATAAACCCCTTTTCCTTTCCCTTCCCTTCACTCCCCTCCCCATCCCATCCATCCCATCCCATCCCATCCCATCCCATCCCTTTCCTTTCCTTTCCTTTCCTTTCCTTTCCTTTCCTTTCCTTTCCTTTCCTTTCCTTTCCTTTCCTTCCCTTCCCTTCCCTTCCCTTCCCTTCCCTTCCCTTCCCTTCCCTTCCCTTCCCTTCCCTTCCTTCCCTTCCCTTCCCTTCCCTTCCCTTCCCTTCCCTTCCCTTCCCTTCCCTTCCCTTCCCTTCCCTTCCTTCCCTTCCCTTCCCTTCCCTTCCCTTCCCTTCCCTTCCCTTCCCTTCCCTTCCCTTCCCTTCCTTCCCTTCCCTTCCCTTCCCTTCCCTTCCCTTCCCTTCCCTTCCTTCCCTTCCCTTCCCTTCCCTTCCCTTCCCTTCCCTTCCCTTCCCTTCCCTTCCCTTCCCTTGCTTGTTTCGAACCTCTGTCCTTTGCTGGTTTGAAAAGAACCCCCTTCATTAAAGACAATCAATACCCAAACTCACGTTGAGGGAAGTCGTCCCGTCCCATGGATGTAGCAACGTTCTTGGTCTGTTTGATACTGGCACCTGCACCCTGCCCTGGATGGGGTTTAACCTGCAGCTGTTGCACAGTGTCATAGTGTACTTGGGCTGTAGTGGGTAGGGCCTGCCTTGCATCACGGTCATTCAGTAAGACATCAAAGGAACCTAGAATTAAAAAAAATGAAACAGAATTTTTTTTTCATCACCATCCTCATTGTCAAAATCTTGCTCCCTGGCCTCTCACTCATCTTCCTCATCATTTTTTCATCTCCTTTACTTCCTCCATCTTGTCCTTATTCATCTGTTCCTCCTCCTTCTCTTCCTCTTTTCCCTTCCATCTTCTGCTTCTCCTCCCACCTTCTCCTCCCCAAATCGTCCTCATCCTCAGCCATCTCATCTTCCTTCCCCTCTTCCACCTCCCTCTCTCCTTTTCTGTATATTCTCGATCAACAAGTCAGTATAAAGCAACTTGCAACATACTTGCATTTCTCAGAATAATCTGAACAAAGCAAACTCTCTGCCTTTCTCTCTCCCCTCTCTCTGTCTATCTCACTGTCTTTTTCTGTTTCTATCCCACTCTCTGTATGTCTCTTTCCCTCTCTTTGTATTTAGTTCTCTCTCCCATCTGTCTTTCTCTCTCTCTCTCTCTCTCTCTCTCTCTCTCTCTCTCTCTCTCTCTCTCTCTCTACCCCCTCTCTCTTTGTCTTTCTATCCATCTGTGTCTTTCTCTGTCTTTCTCTCTGTCTTTCTCGCTCTCTCACTCTCTCTCTCTCCACCCTCCCTCTGTCTGTCTGTCTGTGTGTCTGTGTGTCTGTCTGTCTGCCTGCCTGCCTGCCTGCCTGCCTGCCTGTCTGTCTGTCTGTCTCTCTCCTCTCTTTCTCAGATGCTCAGTCGCTCTCTCTCTCTCAGTATATCCATTGTTCCTGCTTGATAGTAGCTCTCAGGACTTCCCTAGGACAGCTTTCTCACCTGGTTGGATAGCGTAGCCATTTCCCAGTTCTTCCCTTCTCATGGGAGTGTCAACTCTCCTCTCCTCCTCGTCCACATCCTCCACTTCTGACTCTGATTCCTCGACAGCGGGGCTCTCTTCCGGTTCTGTAGAGCCATCCCTCGGTTTCTCCTGTCAACGAGTGGAATGAGGGGGAATACAGAATGGCTCAGTAACAAACAAAACCGAAACATGGTGCTATAAAATTGAGAGTTAAAGGGTCTCTTGCAATAGATATCATAGTCAAGCTCGTTTTCTGCTATCATCCAGGGATCTGAAGTGTGCAATCATATTGGCAAGCTTCTTTCTCTTGGTGGAGTCAGAAATTGATCATTTTTTATCCCTTTAAAAATATCTTTATCAAAATGAGGATGCTATTGTAAGGTCATGTCAGGAACCCACAGTAAAAAAAAAAAGATTATGAATCGTACATTTTGGCAGTAAATTGACAGGTTTAGGGATAGGTCTGCAGGAAAAACCAGACATTTTCAAAAAAGGTTTGTACACAACCAATTGGGTTTCTGTTGTATGATCCTGTGACGAAATCACAAATTTGCTCATGATTATAAATCAGGGCGCTATTGTATTGAACCCAAAGCCCTTCAACACAAAGTGTCACAATATTTCAAGGAATGTGATCATTTCCCCCCCCCCCCCCCTGAAAATGTGAGAAATAGTGGATGCGAATTATTTTACAAAAATGTGACCCGGCACAGCATACTGAGGAATACCGGTAACCCCACTTTTGAGATTTTGAGATTTTCTAATGATGTGAGAGAGTATACCATTAGCTTCCAAATGATATCAAAATATAATATCCTCTAATATTTAAAATTTCTGAAAATACAAAAAAAAATTTTTTTTATTTGTAATCGAATTGTGAAGATACTTTAACTTCAGGCGTTGTTTACTCAAAAAGTGTTTTGGTGGGATATTCCTCATGTCGTTGTGCCGGGTCACAAATGTACTTTGTTCACTAACCTCTTCTTGTTGTTCCACCAAGATCACTCTTGACTTTGGGGCGAGGGCCTTCCGCTTTCTTCTGGCCTCGCCCGTCGCCTTGCCGGCCCGCCTGGACCCCTCCTCCTCGGGGCTCCCTCTAGGCCCCGTCGCCTCTGGGCGGGGTTGCTCGGGAGGCTGCCTCCCGTCCTCGTTGCTCCCGGACGACGCAGACGGCTCAGGCTTGTCGACGTCATGAGATGAACTCTCGGCATGTTGGCCCCTCCCCTCTTGTCTCCCCAGCCTGCTAAATGGACACGATGACACCACCAAAGACGCACGCATGTCACGACAAAATCTTGTAAGGCTGGGCAGAATGTTAAATCAATGCTGCTTAATTGTTTTGGTCATCAAAGAAACCCCGGAAATCCTCAAGTAAATTTTTATTTTTAATCGATGTTGCTTGTTTATTTTATTATCGATGTTGCTTGTTGCCGATTTTATTATCGATGTTGCTTTTTGCCGATTTTATTATCGATGTTGTCGATTTTATTATCGATGTTGCCGATTTTATTATCGATGTTGCCGATTTTATTATCGAGGTTGCCGATTTTATTATCAATGTTGCTTGTTGCCGATTTTATCGATATAGAAACTGAAAGCATGCCTGGCGCGGCGCTCCGAATACTGCGATAGCGATCAGCGGGCATTACGCAATGTACTTCCGGGTTGTTAATTTCTTATGTTTTACACACATGTACATTGAATGGCGGGTATCCGGGTACCGACTATTTCAAAATTCGGGTATCCGGTTCCTCAAATACCCGATTTTGCCCAGCCTTAAAATCTTGAGAAAAATCATCCCTTGAATCACTTCCAGCAGGAAGTGGTTGACATAAATGGCATCGTACATGCGCAATCAGGGATGTGAGTGAGCGACGAAAGTCATTTCCTGAAAGTTACCGAAGGCCAATAAAATGGGGAGAGTGAGCGCTTACATGTATACGACCGAGGGATGCGATTGCGAGATTCACAGCAGGGGTGCAGACGTCCTTCAGTTTTCAAGGTTTTTATATATAAAATTGAGCAGTTTGAGATACCAGTAAAAATAAAATAAAAATCTGAACAAAAGTCACACCATTGCAGGAAATCTGGAAATTTCTGGAAGTCTGAAATCCCTGGTACAATGATGTTCTAAGAAAGTGAGTTGCTTGTACACATATAAGCGTACTCTTTTTGATTCATTTCACAGACACCAGCCAACTGAAACTGGTAGGAAATGTGGGAATGACTGCTCACCTGTCGACAGGATCCTGTCTGAGGTCGGCATGGAGGAGCTGAATGGGTGCCGGGGTCTCTTCCTCGGGATCTCTCCTCACACCTCCCTCTGTCCTCTGCCAGGCCTCTCTGACTCTCGCCGCCGGATGTTTCTCCCGCCTCGCCCTCTGCTCCCTCTCGAAGGCGCTCAGGTCCTCCAGCGGCACCAGCCAGGGCGGCCCAGGCGCCTCACGGAGACTCAGCAGGGGCAAGGGGTGGTCGGGCGGGTGGCCCTGGGCTCTGGGCTGGGGATGGGAGGCCCCGCCGAGGGCGGCCAGGGGTGCCAGGGGCAGGGGTGGGCGTCTGGGTGTTGGGGGTGCGGCGTTAGGGGCCGGGTATCGGGGCGGCATGTGGAGCAGAGGTATCGGAGGCAGGCTGGTGTCAGCACGATGCTGTTGTTGATCCTGCTGTTGGTGCTGTGCAACACTAGGATGCAGCAAAGACACCAGATGACTAACCGGCCGCTCGTAAGACGCCCGGGGAGGAACTGAAGGAGCCAAGGGCGGTATGAAGACGTGATTCAGACCCGGCGCTCTGGCGGCGTGCCCCTGTCCCTCCGAGCTAGGACCATTCTGAGACTCTGCCTTGCGCAGGTGTGGACCGAAGTAACTCGGCGGCGCCCTGCTCTGAGAATCTAGACTCGGGGCGTCGCGGTGGAGCGGGGGAGGTCCCCGGGCCTCTCCGGGCGTCCCGCGGGCGGCGGCCACCTCAGGGGTGTCCCAGGCTGGCCGCCGGCCCGGGGCTTGGGGCGGGGGGGCGGCGGCTCCTCCTCGAGGCGGGACCGGGTGCCCCAGCACCCCGGCGGACCCCAGAGAGCCCTGGGCTAGCCTCTCGGGCGGCACGGTGAGCAGGAGAGGCATCTGCATGGCAAAGCGGAAGGTGGAGAGGTAGTCCGGCGGCGGAGGGCGCTCCTCCCTCGCGGGTCCGTCGCTCAGAGTTTCAGGCCTGGGAGTCCCGTCAGCGCCGCCCGCCCTCTGAACATCGAGGTGGGCGCTCGCCACGGTCTCCTCCCTCGGAGCGTCTTCGCGGCCCAGATCTTGCAGGCTCAGCGGTGGCATTCCGGGCTCGTTCTCCGACCCTCGACGACCCCTGTCCTCGCCGTCTTGATTCGCCGTCCACGAGTCTGATCCCAGGGCCGTGCTGTGCAGCCGCGGGTTGAAACCGTGCAGCCTGTCCGAGGGCTTGCTGACGGACGACTCCCCCGGTCTCGAATCGTCCGGGGCCTGTCTGCCCTCAGCTGAGGCTTTGGCAGATCTTGGAGCGACCGGTGAGCCGGGAAAGCTCTGTACGGATGGAGAGGGTGCCTGAGTTTCCTCATCGACGCCTCCTTGCGAAGCGGCAGACATTGGCGCGAACCGGGACGACTCTCGTCCCGATGCCTTCCCCGCCCGCTCCCCCCTGGAATCTTTTAGGGAAGCATCCGACATTGTCCCGACTCCTTTGGGGACGGCCTTGGGAGGCTCGACGGGATTGACCGGCCGAGGACTCCATTCGCCGGCGTTTGTGGTCAGCTTGCTTCTCTGCGGTGGGTAAAAAACAAAAGAAGATAAGATTGCACAGCAATCTTTTGGGCAATCCTACGGGAGCTACCGGTAACTGGATGCCGTTTTTGTTTTCATTAGTTTTGAGTATCTTTTTTTCTCATTATTGTTATTTGTATACATGTGCTATTATGTGTACAGTACCGTATATCCCGGAAAATGAAAAATAATAATAAAAAAAAAACTAAAAAAAAAATTAAAAATCCCACCCCCCAAAAAACAATCAATAATAATAAATAAATAAATAGATAAATAAATTGTAAAAAATAAACAAACAATTATTGAAAAAATAAAAATAATAATAAATAAATAAAAGGCTTGTTTTATGAATGATTATATTCAGAACATTAAGTGATTGATTCTCCTGATGATGGCCAGAGCATACTGGCCGGAATGTCGAGTTACCACTCAGGGTTTTTTCAGAACCACACCTCTTCTTTGAGAGACCTTATACATGGTGTCACCGCAAACCCCTATATTGTTTCATGCACCATGCAAAGCCTTAAGTCTTATTTATGATTTTAAAAGTTAATGAAAGATAGTTTTACCTCCATCATCTTCATGAACTCCTCTCGGACCAGTCGTTTGACGTCCACGTCCTTCATGTTCAGACTCAGCGACATCGGGGTCTCATCAGTCACCCTCCGGTCTGAGGCAGGGCTGTCGTCATCTGAGGCATCGGTCGATGAGTCTGTCTCCGAGCCCACCAACCAGTTCTCTTTGCCGAGCACCTTCAAGTCAGCCTCGTCCAGCGAGCTGATGTCCAGCGAGCTGCTGCTCCGGTCTGAGCGGTAGAGGACGTCTCTTGTTGATTTGGAAAGGCGGCCATCCGTCTGGAACCAGTCTGAGGGATCCAACGTCGAAGCCTTTGGTTTTCCCGTCCTTCTCGGAGGTCGCGCTCCCGATTCTTCGTCCGATGGAAGGCTGTCAGGAGTCGCCCTCCCGTCCGACGGGCCTCTGTCCGGCAGCTGCTTGGAACGGAGCCCCTTGGAGGCTCTCTGGGTCTTGGCCTTCAGCAGGAGCTGGTTGACCACCTTCTTGTTGGTGGAGGCGCTACGCGGCGAGCGACTCCGCTGGGAGTCCAACACCTCGGGCAGCTGCCGCCTCTTTCGGGGCCCGGCGGCCTCCTCCGGTCTCAACCCCCCGGCGGTCTCGGCGCCCTTCCTCGGCGCCCTCCCCTCGGCGACGCCGCCTCGCTGGCGTCTCGTCTTCCTCCGCGGGACGTCCTCGCTGGACGGGTATTCATCGGAGTGCGTCTCGTTCTCAGCAGGCTTCAGCCTGGACGGTCTACTCTTTGCCTTTCTGTGTCGGTCGCTGCGAGGTTTTTGGAGCCCTTTCCGTCCGACCTTTCCATTTCGCCCTCCTCTTGAGTTGGAAGATTTAGTCTGATGGACTTCTTCGAACTGGACGCTTGATTCTGGCGGTATGGTTAGGCTCTCCTTTTCCACAGACTGGGAAGCGGAGGGGGAAGTCCGAGACTCGGACAGGGCCGTGGCGTAGACGTGTTGCGACAACCACATGCTGTTCAGGACCAGCTGCGGCGGCAGGCGGACCCGCAGGACGGCCTTGGAGTCCTTCTGGGTCCGTCCCAGCGTCTTGGCGTAGACGGCCAGCTGCCGCTCGGCCCACCTCCCGAACCACTGCAGGAGCTCTGCCTGCCGCTGGTAGGCCGCCCCGGGAACCAGCGCCACGGAGGAGTAGGGCTGCAGGATGCTCGGCTTCAGCGGGGGCTCCGAGGCGGCCGGCTGGGAGGGGCCGGCCAGCGAGGAGTTCAGGCTCCCCCGACTGACGGCCCGCCGGAGAGAGATGAGTTGTGGGGTCTCCTCGGATGCTTCCCCTGGCTTGTGGTGGAACATGCTCCTGCTCACAAAGCTCTGCGGAGTTCTAGAGGGGGCGGACGAGCCGACGTGGGGATCAGGACCATCGGGCAAGGCATCGATCTTACTCGTGCTTGGCGAGAGCAAGCTGGAGGCATCGAGCTCTACTGTCAGAGGCCTGGAGCTGTCCGCCATCCGTCGGACCACTGACCCCAGTTCCTTCTTCCTCAGCTCCGGGGCGTAGGCTTGTATGAGCGGCAGCTTCTGCTTCCCGGAGAAAGGGGCGCTCTCCTGGACAATCTTGCCGAATGCGACCAGAAAGAAGGTCTCCAGGAAGTCCAGGTAGTCGGGGCTGCTCTCAAACTCCCTGGACCCGATGACCGGGTACTGGAGGGCTTCTTGCTCCTCCGTCCTCTGTCCGAAGGCGGCCGGAGCGGGGCGCCCTCTTGAGTTGAGCTCGTCCTCCGGGTCGGCGTCGGCGGAGAGCTCGCCGAAGACCTGCAGCTCGCACCGTCCGATCTCGGCCTCACGGTTCCGCACGGCCAGCTTGCGCTGCCGGCACTCCCGGCGGAAATGCTGGTGGAGCGTCGCGTACCGCAGGACCCTCTTGGCGTCCTGGCCGGAGTCCGGACCCGACGTCTTCTTCTTCGTCTTTGTCGTGGCCGGCCCGCGGGCCGAGAGCTCGCGTTTCCGCTTCAGCTTGTCCGACAGACGGCCCAGCTTCTCCTGGAGGAGAGGGGAGAGCGCCTGGCGGACGCTCTCGTCGTGGAAGTGGCGGGCCAGGACGGCCACGGTGGCCTTGGTGGGGGGCAGCTCGGCGATGGCGGTCAGGAGGATGTCCTGGACCTCCTCCTCCAGGCCCAGGAAGGAGACGAAGGGGTAGAGGTGGTCGGCCCAGGTCAGGACGTCCTGGAGGAGCTCCCTGTCCTTGGCGACCTCTACGCTGCTCTGGGGCTGTTGTGATGCGGAGGGCAGAAAGAAAATACCATACAATTCTAATGATATCAAATTGAAAAAAAAAAAAAAAAAATTGGCAAAGAAAAATTTGACTGGACCGGGACTCTAGACTCTAGACCGGGACCTCTAGATTAACGTACCAGTGCTCTTCCATCTGAGCTATCCAGCCCTTAGATGGTGGCCTCCCCTAATAGTCAAATAGTCTTTGCCGGGGTAAGGGGCACCAGCAGCACTGGTACGTTAATCCAGAGGTCTGGGGTTGAAGTCCCAGTCAAAGTTTTCTTTGCCAATTTTTAAAATTTGTTCAAAAGTTCCCAGTCAGTTTTTCTTTTGTTTGTTTTTATATCAGATCGTTGTACACTGCGGACTGGCATGAGTGACCGAAACTGAACGCTCATTTTTCGAAGGACAAGAAAATGGAAGTCAGGGACTGCAGTTGTTGCCCTTCAATCCGCTAACCTTGACGTGCAGCCAGCGTTCCCGGCTAGTCTGGTACTTCCTGACGGCCAGCGTGAGCTTGTCGCGGCAGTGCAGGAGCCAGACGGCCGTGCAGAGGTCGCGGAAGTCGCCCAGGAGGGCCAGGGTGCAGGCGGGCAGGCTGGCCGAGCCCAGGCCCGTCCCCAGCAGGTCCAGGGGGAACCGGGCGTGGCCCAACAGGCCCTCGGGGAGGGGCACGGGCGCGGTCTTCTGTAGAAAAGAAAAGGACGAGATGAACCAACGGCCTTTTTCCAAAACCCGTCTCAGGCTTCGGCTCCGGCTTCGTCTCTGCCATCCAAAAGCTGAAATCACGGGTTGGAGTTCTTTGTCGGGGTTGCAGCTTTGGATTATTTTTTTCAAATCGCAGTATAACATTCAAATAAGAAGCCAAAGGTCTCTTGTCTTCGTGCCTTGCACTTTAAAATGGATGAAAGTATAGAGCTGGAGCCTGAGCCTAACCGGGATATGGAAAAGGGACAATGAAAGAATAAATCCATCACTCTGAACATCATCGTCCACACTACCAACAACCACACTAACTTATGAGAGATATCATTCCCCTATTTCATTGTTGAATTAAAATGGAATTAAATTTAATTTAATTGTGGAACTATAATGGAATTAGATTGAATTTAATTGTGGAATTAAAATGGAATTAAATTGAATTTAATTGTTGAATCAAAATGGAATTAAATTGAATTTAATTGTGGAATCAAAATGGTATTTAATTTAATTTAATTGTGGAATTAAAATGGAATTAAATTGAATTTAATTGTGGAATAAAATGGAATTAAATTGAATTTGATTGTGGAATAAAATGGAATAAAATGGAATTTAATTGTGGAATTAAATGGAATTAAATTGAATTTAATTGTGGAATTAAAATGGAATGAAATTGAATTTAATTGTGGAATTAAAATGGAATTAAATTCAATTTAATTGTGGAATTGAAATGGAATTAAATTCAATTTAATTGTGGAATATTTTTTTTTTTAAATTCCCAGACGGACCGCGTGGAAAATAAATGCGATTAATTAGAAAATCTCAATAATAATGGAGTCCGACTTGTGATTCAAATCCCACTTAAAATCGCGATTAATCTGTCCACAAGAATGAAAGAAGTGGAGTTTGAATACCAATTCAAATCGCTATCCAAATAATCATCAGGGTTTTTTTTTGAGGGGGAGGAGGGACAGTTGGAATGGCCCTATTGAAGCAGTGAGGAAGTAACGGAAGTAACTTAGAGGGACAGAGGGACGAATGGCAGAACAAAACGCTGGACACTGACCTCCTTCTTGGCTTCCACTATTAGCAGCAGGTCCAGCTGCTGCACGTACCAGCGGGCGCATGGCAGGCTGCAGCGGGCTGAGCTCAGCACCAGCAGAATCAGCTGGATCAGGTCGTTGACCTGCCGGCGCAGGCCACACTCCACCAGCACCTCCTCGGGGTCTTCGACCTGCAGCGCGGACGCCGGAAGAGGAGGGGGGGTGGGTGGGGGGTCAACTCTCGATCGACACAGGAACACTATGGAATGCTTAAGTGGTGACGCCACGAGCGTATAGGTCTATTTGGGAGTGAATCTGAGAAGAGACAGTGACTATTTGGGGCGGTGAGTTTGTCGCCAAAATTCACTGTATCTCTTTGGATTGTTTACTGATGGTACTTTTTCTATCAATGACTTGGTCTGGATTCGTCATCCGTTTATCCTTTGTCTGTTGCTGACAATGCTTGATGATGGTTGCAAGAAACCCCATCACTTGATTGGTACGGGGCAATGTAGAGTGTATGCACCAAGTGCATGAGGTACATGTATTTCGTGGGCAAGTGTGGCTCTGAGAGGAGATGTTGAAATAGGAGGAAGAGAAGCGAGACCGAGAGAGGGGAGAAAGAGAGAGGTTGGAGAGAGAGAGAGAGAGGGTGGGGAGAGAGAGGGTGGGGAGAGAGAGGGTAGAGATATAGAGGGTGGGGAAAGAGAGGGTGGAGAGAGAGAGAGAGGGAGAGAGAGAGGGGGGGAGAGGGGGATATAGACAGAGAGAGGGTGGAGAGAGGGGGTGGGGAGAGAGAGGTTGGAGAGAGAGAGAGAGGGTGGGGAGAGAGAGAGTAGAGAGATAGAGGGTGATGAAAGAGAGGGTGGAGAGAGAGGGTGGAGAGAGAGGGAGGAGAGAGAGGGGGATAGAAACAGAGAGAGGGTGGAGAGAGAGGGTGGGGAGAGAGGGAGAATAGACACAGAGAGAAAGAGAGGGGAGAGAGGGGGATAGAGGGAGAGAGTGAAGAGAGAGAGGGGGAGATAGAGGGGGTTAGGGAGAAAGAGGCAGACAGACAGACAGACAGACAGAATGAGGATGAGAAGGATGATAGGGGAGCAAACATAAGAAGGATGATGATGATGATGACGATGATGACAAGGATGATGATGACAAGGATGAAGAAGACGAAGATGAGGTAACTGATACTATGACAGCATACTGAAATCGCATTCAACTGAATAAAAAAGACCAAAATAAAAATACAAATGACCGCAAAAGCCAAGCGACTAGCCAGGATCCACCGGTAGAATCCAGCCAGTCAGTGGTCCACCAAGTCACCTCACCTTGTACCTGACCCACTGAACTTCCAAATCACTGAGTCATCAAATGTATGCAGTATTTTTAACAGCATTTTGTGCAAATTCATGGATTCGGTGAAATGGGGGACACAGACTGACCAAGGACCGGATAACAGTATGACTTCCTCTGACAAACAAATATATTTCTGTCGTTTCCTGTTTTGACTTCTGAGGGGGGAGGGGGGATGGGGAGTGTGTAAGACAGGGAGTGTGTGAGTGTGGCAGGAACAGAGTGCTGGGACTGCATCCTGGTTTCAGTCGGAAGTGTTACATAAAGGCTGCATCCCTTTGGCACTGACGTGGGCACACGGTGGGGGGTGTTGGCCGGATCATAAGCACAGGAAGCTGCCGGGTCGGTATAGAGCATTGCCCTTTAGCCTTCCTACCCTTAGCCTTCCTACCTTTTTGGGGGGGGGGGGGGGGGAAACGGGGCTACTGTGGTTGTGCCCTCTGCACAGATAAATCTGCAGTACCGGACGAACAGCTCAAGCCACTCCATGAAATGGACACTAAGGCCCACTTTGTTGGGACTTGGGAGAGTTTATTTATAATCGCCAAAATAGCATTTGGATCGAAGCAGGATCAAGCAAGGTTTTGTGAAAGGTCCCGCTAAGATCGAAACATCAGGCCCTCGAATTTTCGATAATAGAGTAATGTACAAAACTGTTGCAAATTGCTTACCAGCTAAAATGAGCCAAAATGCAAATATCAATCGTTAAGAGGGCCTGACGCTTCGATCCTAGCAGGACCTTTCCCAAAGGACTGTTGCCTTTCAGAAAGGTCCTGCTACGATCGAGACGTCGGGCCCTCCAAGTTTTGGATTGTTTGAGATTTTTTTTAAATGTACTTTAAAATTATTTGTCGAATCAGATTTGTTTTTAATGCAATACAAACAAGCCTTTCCAAACTTCTTTCCTGACAATTGCAAAAAAAACGTTGTTAAGCGCCTTGAGCGTCTTTGCAGACGGATTCTGGCGCTCTAGAAGGGTCTGTTATTATTATTATTATTAAATTTGTGATATCCACCCCTGGGGGCCGATTTCACTATAAACGCTTTGAGATCATCGCAAACACCAAAATCGGTCGTTAAGTCTGAATTCCATCGCAATTTAGCGATCAGAGTACAGCTAAGTTGTGACGGATTTCAGAATGATAGCGGTTTGTGAGTTTGTGATGATCTCAAAGCTTGAGTACTGCTCCTGGGTGGATTTCAAAAAAGCCTCGTAACTCAACTGACGATGGATAATCCATCGTCAGTTGTGGTACACTGTATGGTTTCTGTGCATTGCGCGTCGCCTTAATACCATTGATCCTAAAGTTACGACGAGTTCGGTGAAATCGACCGCAGGTCTGTTCCGGACCCTGGTCCGCTCCTGACCTTGGGTTCGTAGTCCGGTTGCGGGCAGTAGAAGGGCGGGGCGGGCAGGTAGAACTCCTCCGGCACCAGACTGGTGAGCTGGCCCACCAGGGCCAGGCACTGCCGGGTCAGGCTGGTCAGCAGCCAGGCCGTGGTGTCCAGGCCGGCCACCGTGGCCGCCGTCAGCATGTCGGTCAGCGAGCGAGACAGCTGCTCCTGAAGCACGCGGTCCTCCTCGTTGATTGAGCCTGGACGTCCGAGGATGATAATAATAACGATTGACTAGTCTACATATGGCATTTTACATACAAAATCTGAAGATGCTTCACAATCTAAAGCCAAAAGTTAAGAGGGCCTGACGTTTTGATCCCAGCAGGACCTTTCTCAAAGGTCGGGAAAGGTTTTGAGACAGGTCCTGCTAGGATCGAAAGACAGTCACTCAGACAGTCTGTCAGTCAGCCAGCCAGTCTGTCTATCTGTCTTTCTGTCACTGTCTGTCCCCATTATTGTCTGTCTGTCTATCTCTCTATTCCTGTCATCTCTATTCTCTCTCATTGTATTTAGTATCTATCCTGTATTTTGAGACCAAAATATTTCAGAGACAAACAAATCCTAAACCAAAAGTGTATATTTTCTCCCCACTTTTTTTCATCCAATTTGTGTAAAATTTGTCAATTTTTCCCAAAAGTGTGAAAAGGGTGATCCACAGAAGAGACCTCAGATGCATTTAGATTATAGAGTCTGTCTAGGAAATGTAGCAGTGATTCTAGCATTTTTGTTTGTTTTTGGGGGGGCTACTCACACATGGACGAGCTTCTCCTCATACCGCTGGGCGGGGCCAGGGTCTGGGCGCCCCGCCCGTCCCGCTCACTGAAGGAGGAGTTCCTCCTGACCGACGCCCGGCCCCTGGACCCGGCCCGGCCCCCCGGAGGGGAGGGAGGCGCCAGCGGAGTCTGCAGGACCACGCCGATGCCCTCCTTGGCAATCACCAATGGGCTGAGGTTCTCAGGCAGATGGAGGTTGGTCTCCGACGGGCTGCAGGTTCATAAATAAAAAAATAGAAAATTCTCAACACGGTACCCTGTACTCACGTTTTGGTCAGTGAGCAGTTTGCAACAGTTTTTGTATTAACTTCATGAGGGAACAAAAAATTGTTGTTCGCATCTGAATGAAAATGGAGGCAGGATCCCTGGATCGGCTGTTGAATGCGATTGGATGCTTCTGAATGGCGCCCCCATCCCGGTCTGAGGTCCCAACCCAGTCAAAGTATTCTTTGGCATTTTTCAAAATTGAAAAATGGCAAAGAAAACTTTGATTGGACCGGGATTTGAACCCGAGACCTCTGGTTTTGTGTACTGGTGCTCTTCCCATCTGAGCTATCCATTCCTTAGATGGTGGCCTTCCCAAATAGTCAACTGGTCTTTGCTGGGGGGGGGGGGGGCGACAGACGCGACAGCCAGAAGCAATTCAACCATTAACTTCCGTTTATCACTAGGGATCACACCCCCGCTTTCATTCAGGTCTAAACAGGTGCTACATTACAGCAGCTCGGGGATCACACAAAGTTGACGCAGCTTTAAAAAAAAAAAAAAAAAGGTCCCAGTCAGTATTTTCCCTTCATTTGTTTGCAATCTTATCCCTTGTTCAGCCTCTCTCGGGAATTCCCTTCCTTGATAATGTTTTCCCCCAGCCTTTGATCTTGCCCATTTTAAAAGGAATGCCAATTCTCCAGCCTCCCCAAGTTCCTCTCTATCTCCTTCTTTCCTTAGCCCTTACCATTGAGTGCCTTTATAGCCTTGTTCTGGACGAGGGAAAAAAATAAAAAATGTAAAAAAAAAGCTGAAACGTTCTGTTCTGGTCCTGACCTCTGTGGATCATCAGAGGCGCTTCCCGCCGGGATTTGCTCGCTGGCCAGAACGGAGAGCATGAGGGCGCTCTTCCAGTCTCCCAGCTCCCGGGCCAGCCAGACGGCTTCGGGCAGCAGGCCGCAGACCAGCAGCAGGGCCATGGCGGTGTCTGCCGTCCAGACGTCCGACAGCTGCTGCTGCCTGACGCTGGTGGAGATGCGGTCGTGGTAGACTGGCACCCTCCGGCAGTATTCTGAACGAACGAACAAAACCACAGACCAGAGATTTATGTCTGTTTGCAAAACAGAACATCCCGCTTTTCCACATCCGTGTCCCAATTTTGATACATGCATTCGGGATTTCGACAGGGAAAAAGAAAATAGAACGAGGAGAGTAATTGGGCAGGGATGTAAGGGACCGACAAAGTAATTTCCTGAGTGAGCACAAATGAGTGATTTGACTGCGAGTGAGCACTTACGACGCAATTGAGAAATTCACGTATGGGGTGCAGGTGCTTTTCAGTATTTAGGGTTTAAGGAGATAAAAAATGAGCAGTTTGAGAGACCTGTTTGACTTTAAAAAAAAATATCACGGCATTTCTGGAAATCCATAAATTTCCGGAAGTCTTACATGTACATCCGTAATTGGGACATGGATGACAGTGTTTTATAAAATAAAATAAAATAAAATAAAATAAAATAAAATAAAATAAAATAAAATAAAATAAAATAAAATAAAATAAAATAAAATAAAATAAAATAAAATAAAATAAAATAAAATAAAATAAAATAAAATAAAATAAAATAAAATAAAATAAAATAAAATAAAATTTCTGGAAATCCATACATTTTCGGGAGTCTTACATCCCTAATTGGGACATGGATGACAGACAGTGGACAAAGGAGAGTGCTATGAGTGCCTTTCTTGCAGATAACAGTGCTGTACATTCTTAATACTATTATCATCATTATCATCATTATTGTCAGGCTTTGAGTAATGTGAACAAAGTTGGAGCCCAATTAAGCCATTTGAGATGAAATTAGGAATTCAAATCAATCAAGCTTTCTGGACATGCTGGATGACAAACAAAAACACCCTTTCTAAGTTGTACCCCAGCAAACCTCAGTCACTGCCTCCCATCTACAGAAGAGGAGCTGTCATTATAATTCTGAGCTGGTTTTTATTATTTTAGAAGGGGTTACTCACCGCTGTCCGGGTCTTGTTGGTGGAGTGGAGGCAGCGATCGAGGGGCGCAGGGCGGGTGGACAAAGAGGGCCCGGTTGGTGAAGTACAGGGCCATGAACCGGGCCAGGGTTTGCACCGCGGCCCAGCAGATGGGGTCCGGTACGCAGGCCAGGAGTGGCTGATCCTGCGAGATATCGGCAAGGTTTGAGTGAGTGATCGTAGCCATTTGAGGTTTTGATCTCTGAACTGCCATAGCCAGGGTTTAAGTCCCCGGTCCAGTCAAAGTTTTCATTGCCGATTTATTCAATTTGTTCAAAAGTACCCAGTATGTTTTCCCCCTTTGTTTGATTGACTTGAAATGAGAAAGCTGCATCCACTTTTTTTTGTCTGATCCCCGAGCTGCTGTAGCCTGGTAATACAGCAATTGGTTGTTTGCATCTAAATAAAAATGGGGGTGTGATCCCTGCAGATATACAGAAGTTAATGGTTGAATTGCTTCTGACTGGCGCCCCCACTCCGGCAAAGACTAGTTGACTATTTGATGACCAAAATGTAAATATCAAAAATTAGGAGGCCCCGACATTTCAATTCTAACAGGACCTTTCTCAAAGGTAGCGAAAGGTCTGTAGGACTGGAGATGACTTGAACAGACACACAAATGGAAACTGTAAATGTATGAATGAAAATGTATTTACTTTTAGTTCATTTAACAGCTTGCCAAAATAATAACATTACATTTCATTCAAGAGCGTGGCCGGTCATTAGGCCTACCCTTCTAAAATTCAAACTGACATGCAACATGCAAAACTACTACTGTTTCATAGACTATATAACATGATGTTTGTGTCGAGGAGAATGTAATTCAATGAGGTTTTGCCTTGCTCGAAGTGATAAACACTGATAAACACTGAGTGCTCAGTGCTTTGCCCGGTGCCTGATAAAAATATATATATTTCAGGCAGCTCCGGCGGGATTCGAACCCGCGACTCCTGAATTCTGGTACGGACTGTTTCCCCCATCCCAAAAGGTCTCTCACGTCAACAGCATTTACTAGGATCTAGGATCGAAACGTCAGACCCTTCTCAATTTTGGATTTAAAGATAACTCAGTGGCCAGCAAAAAAATAAAAAAATGGTCCGGCAATGACAAACTCACCTTGGCCACGCCCTGGTCACCGTCCCACTGGAAGAAGGACTCCTTGCAGCGGAGCAGCCCGCGCCTCTGGCCCCGCCCGTCCGTCGGGTCGGGCGGGGCCGGGGCGTGGCACTCCACCAGGGCGTCGGCCAGGCGCAGGGCCGCGGCCAGCTGGTAGCGCGCCAGGTGCGCGTAGAGGATGGCCAGGAGGGCGGAGGAGAGGAGGGCGGAAGAGCCGGCTGTGGGAATCCCTGGCCTGCAGTACGCGGGGATGCAAGTGACCGACAAAGTCATTTCCTGAAAATCACCGAAGGCCAACGAATTGTGCGACTGCGAGTGAGCGCTTAGGCGACTGAGAGATTCACAGCAGGGGTGCAGGTGCTCTTCAGTTTTTTAGGGTTGTAACAGATAAAAATTAGCACTTTGAGATACCTATTTGACTATTAGAAAAAGGAAAGAAAAAAAAATCATGTAATTTCCAGAAAACTGGAAACTTCCGAAAGTCTTACATCCCCGAGTACAATAAATCAAGAGTGATTAAAAGAGGTGAGCAGACATGGTGGGGGTAAGACGGGGGTTAAGACAGAAGGATGGTAGTCAACGCAAACATCACTATGTGAAAAAAAAATAAACAAACTGAGAAGAATTTCACACCACAGGAGCACGCACATTGGATCAATTGGATTGGCTTAGACTGGACTGGTCTGGACTGGACTGGACTCAATTAGGCTAGCCTTGACTGGACTGTGCAACACTGGATTGAACTGGACTGGGCTGGGCTGGACTGGACTGGACTGGACTGGACTGGATTGACTTGACCGGATTGGACTTGATTAGGCTAGCCTTGACAGGACTCTACAAGACTGGATCTGACTGGACTGGATTGGATTGGACTTGCTTAGGCTAGCCTTGATAGGACTTTACAAGAGTGGATTGGACTGGACTGGATTAACTGGACTGGACTGGATTGGACTTGAGTGAATTGGATTAGACTGGCAATGACTTGACTGTTCAAGACTGAATTGGGCTGGAATGAACTGGTTTGGACTTGATTGAATTCGATTAGACTGGTCTTGACTAGACTACCGGTCTACACGACAAGACTGGACTGGACTGGACTGGACTGGATGAGACTTGATTGATTGGACTGGACTACATTGGATAGGATCAGATTAAATTGGATTTGATTTGAACAGTTCTTGAACAGAATAGAATTGGATCGGATTGAATTGGCTCGGACTGGTCCGGGCCCAAATCGGAATCATAGGTTTACCTCAGGTCAACAGCCGACAAATCCTGACCGCTGAAGATGCGGTTGCTTGGCAACCCCATGACGGCATTCCTCTGCATCTCTCTCGTCTGGCGGACGGTTGTCTGCCAGCAATTGATAGCTTCCTCCGGGAAGCCCTTGAAATAAAATTGACATCCTGTGGAACAAAAAACACCCCAGGACTCAATCCATCATTTCTTTGGATGATTGAATGATTTTATTAATTGTTTTTATTATAAAAAAAAAAACCAGTCATCTAATGCCTGGATAGTGGATAGCTCAGATGGTAATTTGCAAAACCAGAGGTCTTTGGTTAAGTCCAGGTCAAGGCAAAGTATTCTTTGCAATTTTGTAAAAAATTAAGTATAACTGAACTTGGATTTGCATCACTTACTGTACATGGGGGCCCCCATACCGGGATTTCAACCAGTTAACCCAGGACTCTGGTTTATAGTACCGGAGCACTCCTGGCACACTCATCCAGTCCTTACATGGCATGCTATGCTTCAACTTTCTCCACCGGAGAGGGGGGGGGGTTCTGTCAGAAGCATTTAAGCATTAAATGTCGCATGTCTCCAGGAAAAATGTCCCCATTATCATTAAGATGCAAACTAAACAAAATCCCATTCAGTTTTCCCTGTATCTCTAAAAGAAAGAAAATTGTTAAATTTCCTTTTCCGGCCTTCTTTACTTATCCTTCAATAATTGTTTGCGTACCTTGGAGGAAGAGCGCATCGATGCGTTTGTTCCACTCGTCAAAGAGGGCGACAGACGCCCCGCACCCCAGCTGCTTGAGTTTCATCTGCACCCCGCAAAGGAGCACCAGCAAGGGGCGGGCACCCCTGTCCCCGGCAGTGGGAGAGTCCTTCAGCAGCTTCCTGTACCTGGCCGCCAGGTGCCTGTACAGCAGCTTCCATGTTTGGGTCAGTCTGTAGGGGTGTTCAAGGTGGGGGGGAGGGAGGAGGAGGGAAGAAATACAAAAGAAAATGGATATAATGTAGTTAATGGCCCTAAGATACAACATTGGTCAGTCAGTAAGCAGTTTGCGACATTTTTGTATATCACTAAAAGTTTTGTTACTAAAAAGATGAACAGTTAAGAGACAATAATATTGTTTAAAAAAAAGGAAACAAAAGAGATTTTGAGTTTTTCTGGTAAAGGGAAAAACAAGTACTTTCAGTTCATTCAGAATTATCCACACTTATAGATTCATTTCATTTGAACCAACTTTCAGAAATATGAACGATATGAAAGAATAAAAAAACAATTTGAGCCCAAGTTACCTCGTGGGCAGGAAAAAAAACCCGGACGATGATTGACAGCCCCATTGTTAAAATGTGATACAATGTAAGGTCGGCTTCTGTAAAAAGAAAAAGCACTTCCTTGGACTGAAAAAATGCACATCGTCGCTTTGCAGATTGCCTCCATTTGTTTGTTTAGAAAACAGTGGGAAGGATGACCACGGGATGATCACCCTCCGATCCATTTGAGCCCAAGTTACATGTACCTCGTGGGCAGGAAAAAAAACCCGGACGATGATTGACAGCCCCATTGTTAAAATGTGATACAATGTAAGGTCGGCTTCTGTATGATGACTACCGGTAAACCCATACTGGCAGGACCACCATCGAGTAGTACCCATGTATAGTGCGCACCCCCAACTTTTCATTCCTAACGTGGTGAAAAAAGTGCGCATTATACAAGGGAATTTACGGTAGTGAAAACTGCTTCATTTATTTCGCGAAAATGCAGCATTCAACGCATTGTTCCGAAAAATCATTTAGATCTAGGGGTGAGACGTCAACATTTTTCTTTTACACTTTTCTCCAAATATACAGCATTAAAGGCAGAAATATTTAAGTGTGAGGTTTCTATCGTAACCATCTTCAAACTGTAAAAAAAATTTCTGTTTTTCAATGTTACCAATGTTGTGTAGGGGCTTTAAACTATGACTTTCTATGAACAAACAAATGAATGAATGAAGAAAATTTAATGATGTCTGGTTTTGTGCACCAGTGCTCTCAGCATCTGATTCATTCTTTTGAATTCAATGATCACATGAATTAGAGATGAATTAGAGTTTGTTTGCCACCGGTGACCCACAAGTACATCGGCCAGCGGTGACCATATATGTACGTGGCCGGTAGCCTGCCCCCACACTGGCTGGTGGAGTGCCCACTTCTACTCCAGTCAGACACCAAAAGCTGCCTCCTGACAAAAGGAAGTTGAAGAGATTGACTCAGACCAAGCTCAGGCCAATGAGAGGCGTTGGCCTGAGTGTGGGTGTCAATAGACACCAGTGGCCGATCGGACCTTTATCAGACCCCTGGCTCACCAGATAAGGCAGTCAGTAATCTCCCATCCCATGGCCGCAATGACATCACAATGGACACATGCTTGCCAACACACTTCCTTTCAAAAGGATTGGCTGATGAAAACCCTCGGCCACACTGTGACACAATGGTGGTCTGGACGGCGAATCATCACAGGAAGAGAGAGGGGAAAACATTGTTTCTCCTCCGTGAAAAAAAGAAGAGAAAGAATTTCACAGTCAGTCTTTTTTATCCCCCTGAGTATAATCTATAAACATTAAAACCAGGGTCACTTTGTGCGATCCCTGGTCTGCAGGTTGTCAGGTTTAAAACTTTTTGTGTATCTGATTAAAAATGGGGCGCAATTCCTAGAGATATATGGCAGTTAATGGTTAAAAGCTTCTGACTGGTGCCCCCACCCTGACAAAGACTACCGGTAGTTGACAATTTCGGAAAGCCCCACTTAAGGTCTGTATAGCTCTGGTGGTAAAAATGCAGGTAAATTAAGCAAGAGGCTTGTGGCTTGTGTCCAAAACCCAAAACAAATTCCCTTTAATATTTAAATAAAAAAAATCAGTTTCTTGCTTTACTTTCCTAATTTTTGTAGACTAAACTCCCATCTTAAACACAGCAATAGTTTACGGAGTTGGGATAATTACTTAGGAAATAACACAAGCTTTAGAGTTACTTTAAATACACAGCAGGCAATACCAATTTGAATGTACACGTATGTACATGTAGTCCTCTCATCAAAACCAAACTGAGCGCGCTGAAGTTTTGAGTGCTGGAAACAGTTTTATTTTTCGTTCATCCTTCTTCCTGTCCTACCAACCTTGGCTCTAGGCAGATGTACTTTTTGCCCAAACTGGCCTCTGCTTTTTTTTTTTTTTTTAATGAACATGAGTGACTAATTGTGAGCAGTCGGTACCAACGATGCTACCCCTTTCAGCCAATCACATCGCTCAAAGTGTTTGGGCCGAATACCAGTACTCGTGCAGTTGATCGAAGCTTTGGTCACGTGTACTGTAGCTTGCCTTCCGATTGCGTCCAGTTCGCTCTGAACAACAACGGTGGCTGTGACGTGACCCACTCCCTCCATGTATTTTCAGAACTGGTCTAGCCTCAACCGTAAACCTCAACTGACATTTATCTGCTTTTATAGGTCTCTGTTTTATAAGACTTCTGATGTTTGGCGTCATCATCCCCATCTGATATATTCAAAACCATCACTCAGTGGGTTCAGCTTTCTAAAGCTCTGTGCATACAGAGCTTATTTACTGATAGTATCAAAGTGGGAGTTACTACACTACACTGTACATTGTACATGCAATGGACATAGAGCAAGGACTGACCACTGTTTGAACAATACACAGGAGGCCTCACTGGTCCAGTGATTTGGGGCAATACCTAGTGCCCAGTGAATGGGACAACTTCCCTAATCCCCCTTCCTCTGGCTTTCTAAGTCCAGCAGTGTGTGATGACTAGGCCTTGGGAACAACTGAGGAGTTCTTCGTGGCTTTGTAGTGGACGCAGTGAGGGTCACATCACCTCCCCGGACCACTATTAAGACGGACCGTCAGTCGCCGTCCGGAGTTGGGAATACCTTTAGAGGACTCCAATGATTTCCAGAAAAGAAGAATCTTTAAGGATCTTCTTTTTGGTTTAATTCACTCTAAAGTGTGTTCTTGCTACCAACTTTCTGGCTGGAAGGAATTCTTCAGTCACCACTGAGTGCAGACTGCAGTAAGAGGAGTGATTGTGTAATAATCTCAGCCAGGCGGAGATTTCAGCACTGTCCAAATTCCTTTCCAGTTCATTTGGACACTGATATAACCTGCTCACATTGAAACCAGGTAAGTTATTTTTCCCTCCCTTCTTTTAAAAACTGTTGGCACTGGACTTGTGACTTATTGATTAGAATTCTTCTGACTGGCACCTGTATTTAAGCAACTGATAGTTAACTACAGTAATTTCAAAAGGCCCCTACCTACTCACCATCCAAGGGCTGGATAGCCCAGGTGCTAAGACTCTTGGTATATTTACTTACAGCTTAGGTTCAAAATCCTCAGTCCTATCAAATACTCTGCTACTTGCTCACTTTTAAACAAATTATGTATAGCAATTTTTGATTGAAAATTGACAAAAACATATGAAAATTGTCAGAACAACCTGGGAATGTTTATTCATTTGGTTCGTGAAGACAAAACATAGTTTTCACAATATCTGACTGGCCACTATAAAATGATAATGACACTATGTATTCTTTCGAGAAGGAGAAGGAGAATGGCTCTGAAAAGAGTCAGTAACTCAACCTCACAGACAGTGTGTAGCTTTGCCCATCACCAGGATTACAACTTTACAATTGTCCGTGTTTTGTGTTTTTTTTTTGCAGGGCAGTGAAGGCAAGGGACTCATTCTCCCGACTAAGAATGGCCCTCCGCTGTCTGTGGGCAAGTCTTCTCCTGGCGACCGTCTCGTCGCTACCCGGCCTGGGGAGGGCTGTCCAGGTGGCGGCCACCCCTGCACGCAGCAACGTCCTGCAGGGGGACGCGGCCGACTTCCTCTGCTCCTTCCGGCCCGAGGGGGTGCTCAGCTGCGACGACACCCGGGTCTCCTGGTCCAAGAAGGACGGCGCCACCATCGCCAACATGACGGCCAGCGTGAATCCGGAGAAGTACGACATCCTCTGGCGGTCTGCGAGGGGCGCGGCGGGGGTCACGTGCCTCTACACGCTGGTCATCAAGGGGGTCGAGGAGCAGGACGGCGGTCAGTACACCTGCGCCGTGGCCGTGCCGGGGAACGTGTACTTCCAGTGGGTCGTGGTGCGGCTCCAGGTCGTGGTGCCTCCGCCGGCGATCTACCCGGTCTGCCGGGCGACGGCCATCACGGGGCGGACGCTGAGCGAGGGGCTGGCTCTGGTCTGCGAGTCCGAGGCGGGCCAGCCCCGGGTGGGTCTCGAGTGGGCCGTCGGCGAGACCTCCCTGACGTCGCAGCTGTTCAAGACCGCCGACGGCCTGCTGCAGCTGTGGACCACCATGACGGCGGACGACGCGGCGCCGGCCGCCCACGAGCTCATCACCTGCTCCCTGACCGTGCCCGAGCCCTCCACGGAGGTCCGCACCTGCTCCGTCAACGCCTCCACCTCCGTGGACGTCTCACCGGCGAGCCTCGCCGTGGCGCCGGCCGCCATCGCCACCTTCGTCTGCCGCGTAGCCACCGCGCTCCCTTACCAGATCAGCTGGAACTTCGCCGGCCGGCCCGTGCCGGCCGGGGAGGCCGGGGACCGGTTCTTTGACGAGACGGCCGCCCGGGCGCTCCACATCCGGGACGTGGCCGCCGAGGACGACGGGAGCGAGGTGACCTGCAGCGCGGCCACCATGTTCGGCAACGTCACGGGGACGGCCACGCTGCGCGTCCTGGGGGGCCCGGACGAGACGGACGCTCTGGGCGGGACTGACATGGGGCTCATCCTGGGGGCGACGCTCGGGGGAACGCTGCTCCTGCTCGCCGCCCTCAACCTTCTCGTCTGCTGCCTGTGCAAGAGATGCATCCTCCACGCCAAGGCCCCGCGGGCACGGCCGACAACACCCGGCGAAGAGTACACACCAATGACCAAGCTTTCCCGTCCTACCAATGCCTCTAACCACCTCGCATCGGCGGATCCGATGAGGAAGGACCCGCAGGCACGCACGGAGAGCCAGTACCTGGACATGAGCACGCCCGTCAAAAAGCTGGTCAGGCCAGCCTGCCAGGATGCCGACTACTCCCCCATGAAAGGCCTGCAGCCGGAGAGCGAGGAAGCCGAGTACATGTTGGCCGATGAAACCGATGGCGGCGACAACGAGTACGTCGTGAGCTCGGTGAGCGACGAAGCCGCCACCTACCTGTGCAGCACCAAGAGCCCCAACGTCCTCCCGACAGCCACCAAACCCAAGGGCGCCCCCAAACCGGCCGTGCAGGCCAAGCCGTGCAAGCCCGGCCAAGCCGAGGACAAACCAAGCGCCGCGAAGACTCCCGATCTGAGAAACAGCAAGAAGCCGGTCAGCAAGCCGGCCGTGCCGGCACCCACGTCGCCGAACGTCGACGACGACGACTACGAAATCCTCGCCAAGCACGTGCCGAGGCAGAGCCCCGGTCCGACGCGGCTGGCACACCAGAAGGTGAGCTCCGAGGCCAAGCACGCGGGCAAGAGTCCGAGGCTGATGCGGAACCTCTCAGCTCCGCTCCTGTCCCAAGAGCAGCCGGAGTACGCCGTGCCCGAAGCCCCCAAGCCCCTGACCCCGGGCAGCCCCGGACAGAGGGGAGCCCCCACCTACGACATGCCCGTCGAGACACCGCAGAGCTCGCCCAAGCTGCCCAAAATCACCAAAAGGATCAGCAACTTTGAGAAGGGGCCGGAGAGGCCGGCGCTGAAGGTCGCCAAGCGGCCGCCGGTGATACTGAAGAAGAAGCCGCAGCGACACTCCGACCCTCCGTCGGGGTCCTCCAGCAGAGAGGCCAGCCCCGGCCGTTCGGCCGCCCCCGTGCGGACCTCCCTGGCCGGCCAGGACGGGCCGAGCCCGGAGCTGTACCTGGTGCCCAGCGTCTCCCACCCCAACCTCAGCAAGCTCAACCTCACTGCCTCTCAGCAGAGCCTCAACCACGCCTCGACTGGCTCCGCGCCCTCCTCCTCCAGCTCCTCCCCCGGAGCCTCCGCGGTCAAGGAGACCAGGTCGCCCTTCCTGAAGAAGGTCAAGAAGAACCCCTTCAAGCCCAAGAACAACAACAGGGACACGTACCAGTGCCTGGACAGACAGAGCATGGGAGAGCAAGCTCAGGACTACCAGGTTCTCATGGGCTCACAGACTGTGGATATGGTGGATGATGCACAGGTCTACGAAAACATTGCCAATGGCGGTGTATAACAGTGTGTATAATGGCTACAAACATACAGTAACACTAACAGTATCATTACTGTACAGTATGCAAATCTACAATTTGTTTGCAAAAAATCCTTTTGTGTTCAATCTGTCAATTCTCTTTCATTATTTATTCTTATTACTGTCCACCACTGTGCATTTTCCTCCTTCAATCCTCTCCCTTTGATCTCACCCTAGTCTGTTACATTTTCCACCTCCAATCCCCTCCCTTTGATCTCACCCTAGTCTGTTACATTTTCCTTCTTCAATCCCCTCCCTTTGATCTCACCCTAGTCTGTTACATTTTCCACCTTCAATCCCCTCCCTTTGATCTCACCCTAGTCTGTTACATTTTCCACCTTCAATCCCCTCCCTTTGATCTCACCCTAGTCTGTTACATTTTCCTCCTTCAATCCCCTCCCTTTGATCTCACCCTAGTCTGTTACATTTTCCTCCTTCAATCCCCTCCCTTTGATCTCACCCTAGTCTGTTACATTTTCCTCCTTCAATCCCCTCCCTTTGATCTCACCCTAGTCTGTTACATTTTCCGCCTTCAATCCCCTCCCTTTGATCTCACCCTAGTCTGTTACATTTTCCTCCTTCAATCCCCTCCCTTTGATCTCACCCTAGTCTGTTACATTTTCCTCCTTCAATCCCCTCCCTTTGATCTCACCCTAGTCTGTTACATTTTCCTCCTTCAATCCCCTCCCTTTGATCTCACCCTAGTCTGTTACATTTTCCTCCTTCAATCCCCTCCCTTTGATCTCACCAATAGTCTGTTACATTTTCCTCCTTCAATCCCCTCCCTTTGATCTCACCCTAGTCTGTTACATTTTCCTCCTTCAATCCCCTCCCTTTGATCTCACCCTAGTCTGTTACATTTTCCTCCTTCAATCCCCTCCCTTTGATCTCACCAATAGTCTGTTACATTTTCCTCCTTCAATCCCCTCTCTTTGATCTCACCCTAGTCTGTTACATGTTCCTCCTTCAATCCTCTCCCTTTGATCTCACCCTAGTCTGTTACATTTTCCTCCTTCAATCCCCTCCCTTTGATCTCACCCTAGTCTGTTACATTTTCCTCCTTCAATCCCCTCCCTTTGATCTCACCCTAGTCTGTTACATTTTCCTCCTTCAATCCCCTCCCTTTGATCTCACCCTAGTCTGTTACATTTTCCTCCTTCAATCCCCTCCCTTTGATCTCACCCTAGTCTGTTACATTTTCCTCCTTCAATCCCCTCCCTTTGATCTCACCCTAGTCTGTTACATTTTCCTCCTTCAATCCCCTCCCTTTGATCTCACCCTAGTCTGTTACATTTTCCTTCTTCAATCCCCTCCCTTTGATCTCACCCTAGTCTGTTACCGGTACATGTTCCCCATTCAATGATTCAATCCCCTCCCTTTCAGCTCACCCTCATCTGTGAGTTTTCCTCCTGTCATCCTATCACTTGTCTCTCCCCTTCCTATACAAGAATATTTCTGCTTGTTTACATTGTGCCTTCGGGTAAGGTCCTGCTAAATAATTGATACTGTATCAAACCTACACATGTATGTACTATGTACCGGTACTTGTAATGGCTAGGTAACTCAGGCGGTATAGCACTGGTATGCTAAACCGGAGACTTACGGTAGGCCCTTTTCCAAAACCTGGCTTAGGCTCAGGCTCCGGCTTTGTCTTTCTTTCTTTCGTCTGTTTTCAAGTACAAGGCATGAAAACGGGAGGCCTTTGGCTTTGTTTTTGAATGTTATACATGTACTGTAATTTTAAAAAGAATCCTAAGCTTCAACTGCAACAAATTACCTGTACTCCAACCAGTGTTTTTTAGCTTTTGGATAACAGAGACGAAGCTGGAGCCGAAGCCTAAGCCGAGTTTTGAAAATGGGTCTTGGATTCAAATTTGTGTCCTGATCTTTGAATAATTATTCATAATGTAAAAATGTAAGCACAGTACAGATACTTTTATACCCAAATTTATAAAGTGTAGATAAGAACCCCTTTTAAATGTTATTCTAAATGTGTACCCGTACTTAAGCGTAATGCCAGTTATCTTTCTCTTTTTTGTTTGTTAACACTTTTGCTCGTTAATATTTTTTTACTGAAAAACTGGCAGGCCAGTTAGCATTTCAGTTTGGTGACCTGGCTGGCTGGTTGAGATAATAGTTAGGATGGGCCCTGTGTTGACGTGACTTGAGTATGGATTGAGATCAATTTGTTTGTTTCATTTTCCAATATACATGTAACAACAACAACAAACAACCACCATGGGTGGGAAGGGTACTAATTACGCAAAACCAGAGGTCTCAGGTTCAAGTCCTGGTCCAGTCAAAGCTTTCTTTGCCATGTTTGCCATTTTTATATGGAAAAATGTAATCATTTCTGCTGCATGACAGGATATAGTGCCAGTTGAACAAAGGGAATTTTTCTTTGCCATTTTTCACAATTTGTTCAAAAGTTCCCAGACAGTTTTCCTTAATATTTGTCTTTTAAGACCAAAACAAATAATGCATACTTTTTGTCATGCAGACACACTGCAGATATGCAAATGGAATGGATACGTAAATTTATTTTTAAGTCATGTGGTGTGGTCAATACTGTCTTCTATTGCTAACATTCTCAGGTTATATAAAAGTAACATATAAAAGAAATGGTTGGGTATCATTGCCAGGTTGAAGAAAATAAATGAATGAAAATACAAGAATTGTGAAGTTT
This sequence comes from Luidia sarsii, assembly GCA_949987565.1. Classification (NCBI taxonomy): domain Eukaryota; kingdom Metazoa; phylum Echinodermata; class Asteroidea; order Paxillosida; family Luidiidae; genus Luidia; species Luidia sarsii. Next base: position 10,569,530 of record OX465113.1, read on the forward strand.
CTTCAAAGATCATTTGTCGAAGGAAGTGATAAAAAGTGTTGCAAACTGTTTACCTTTAAAGCCCCTACACAACATTGGTCGAGGTCAAAGAATAACATCCATACGTTGTCTGATCCAACATATGTACGAAATAGCACACCTGCGAAAATTTCAGCTCAATCCGCCAACCGAGTCTTGAGAAAATTGTGAAAACCGCTTCGTTTTTTTCACGAAAATGCAGCATTCAACGCCGTACTGTTCCGAAAAATAGTTTAGATCTCTGTGAGCCGTAAACGATTTCTCTTACTCTTTTTTCCCCGAAATACATGTACAACATTTTAGTCAGAAATATTTCAGGGGGCGAGGTTTCTACCACAACCATCTTCAAACAAGTTTCATGTAAATCTGTGAACATTTCTGTTTTTCGATCTTACCAATGTTGTGAAGGGCCTTTAAGTACTTACCGTACATGTAAATGGCAAAAAAAAAAAAAAACAATTTTAAATTCAGAAGGCTTTAATAGCAAATTGATTCTGCGGGATTTCTGCCTCTCTGAGAAAGGTCCTGCTACAGGTACTGTACATGTATGTTCAGAATTTCAGACCCTTTGAGCTAAATGTGTAGAATGTTTGGGTTCTGGGCCGGAAAGCAGGAGTCTTGGGTCCAAGTCCCGCCCGCTGGTTTCTCCAAGCAAGCAGGCAATCGGGCAAAATCTACAGTGTGTTATCATTTATAAGAATTTCAAAATTTAGTGGGCCTGACGTTTCGATCCTAGCAGGACCTTTCTCTGCCTTTGAGAAAGGTCCTGCTAGGATCGAAACGTCAGGCCCACTAAATTTTAAGATTTACATTTTGGTAATTTTAGTCAGTAAGCAGTTTGCAACATTTTTGTATATCACCCATTTATAAGAATGTTATCATTTATACGAAATTAATTTGTCCTAAGGGTAAAAGAACATTATTTCTTGTAGGTTTTACGTATGTGTGGCATTGTGTGCCACGTAAATACGCATGTACAGTACTATGGATGGTACTATCTTACATGTACCATTGTTTCACAGTCTGCGTGTTATCACTTTACCTAAACCTATCTGCAGGAAGTCAGGAAATCCTACTGACCTTTCCTTGGTGATAGGATACTGTCTGAATTTAAATAAACTAAAAACTAACCCCCCAAAAAGGGGGGGATTGAAGAGTGGCACATTGGCAAGGATGGGAGTTCAGTATCCTTCCAGCTTTTGAAAGATTTTCCAGATGTTCAACAAAATGAGATACTGTAATCCAATGAGGGTTTGCCCTACTCTGGACGTATGTAAAACGTACTGGGTGCTCAGTGCTTTGCCCAGTTGCCTGCTGAAAAGATTGGCAGCTCGGGCGGGCTGCCTGAATTGTTGTCGGCAGGCAACATTTAACTCAACGGAATTAACTCTTGAAGGTACCGGTGGTTTGCTGAACAATTTCACATTACTTTATCAGTTTACAAGCCAAATCTGAAGGGCCCTTTGTCTATAAAAAGGGATTCTTTAGGAAGTTGGTCAGTGATTGTTCCCCTACCAACCCAGCTACATGTACATGTACACCTCAAGCTTTCGATGAAATCCCACCGATAAACCCACTCAGGAAATGCATCCTTTCCGGGTCCCTCTTAAACACATTTGCACGCATGTCACATGCCACTGGCAGCTTGCACAGACTGACACCGGACTGGCCTACGGTACAGTTACAGAAATGACCAATCTCCGACCCCTACGCACAGGACTGCCAGGAAGTTGAACACGTACCAGCGTACAGACTAAGTCACCTTAACCTAAGTACTGGCTCCCGCACCAGTGTGTCAACTGCACTCAGTGAACAATTCTAACTTGTTGAAATTATAGTTCTAACTTCCTAACAGTTCAGAAAACCAGAGGTCTCGGGTTCAATTCACGGTCACAGTCAAAGTTTTCTTCACCAATTTTCTGAATTTTCAGTCAGTTTCTCCTTTATTTGATTTAAGGGCTGGATACACATACATGTTCTAGATGGTAAGAGCTCCGGTACGCAAATTCAGAGGTCTCAGGTTTACATTTAAGTCCTGGTCCAGTCAAAGTTTTCTTTGCAATTTTGCAAATTTGTTCAAAGTCCCAGTCAGTCATTTTGTTTGAACGAAAAAAATACTGCATCCAATTTGTGCGATCCCCAAACTGCTGTAGCCAGGTTGTTTGCATCTGAATGAAAAGCAGGGATGTGAACCATGAAGCCTAGAGATATACATGTATGGCAGTTAATGGTTGCATTGCTCCTGACTGGCACCCCCACCCCGGCAAAGACTAGTTGACTAAAATGGGGCCGCCATCTAAGGGCTGGATAGCTCAGATGGGAAGAGTGCTGGTACACCAAACCGGAGGTCCTGCAGCCGATTTCACAAAACTGCAAATGTTGCATATCATTTTGTTGCGTAACTAAATGCAACATTTTGCTGCCTTTTCTAAAGATTGAGGGGTGATATACAAAAATGTTGCAAACTGCTTACTGACTGAAATTACAAAAATGTAAATCTTAAAATTTAGTGGGCCTGATGTTTCGATCCTAGCAGGACCTTTCTCAAAGGCAATCTAAAGATTGCCGAAAAGAGTCATTGTGGCGCAAGACTTATGCAACATTTGTAAGTTGCGTAACTTGCAGCTGAAAGCACGCGGGGGACATTGTCTTTGCATGCCACACAGCACAACGGTTGTCGGTCTGGCATTGGAATTCCCCCCACATTCTTTACCGTAATCTGTACGCTCAGTTGTGGCCGACCAACTTGAAGATTTGACTGCCTGGAGTCGAGGCTGGATTCTGCGGTCAGGGATTGACAGCGCCGTACACGCACACACACACACACACACACACACAAGTCCGTTACGGTCCATTGACGACGCATAATGGGCCCTTTTTCGAACGGATAATCTCTTGACAAAAGCCACAACGACGGCCGAATTGTGCCAGGTTTTACTCTCTTGTACCCATAGTATACACTCATCGATATATTTCACAGAAATATGTTTTCTGATTGTTTTAGCGAGATTTGAAAATGATGCATTTTGGCGGTCATCGGCGCTGAAAAACCCCCTGGCGCGAAGTGGTTAAGCACTTTTATGCACATTTGTCTGTAATCAGGAAAAAAAAACCAACCTTGAATGATTTTCTTAGCTCATGGTAAATGACTATTGTTGTTTTGGGTTTTTTTCTCGCCCACTTTGGACCATTAACAATGATTAAGGTGGCAAGACAAACAGCCAAGGCCATGAACAGCCAAGGTACATGTACATGTAGCGCATGAAAGCTGTGAGTTGGGCCACCTCAAAAAGTTAATACACAGAAGAAAAAAAAATGGTCCAAACTAACCTTTTGGCTGGTGTGTGCCTGACAGCAATGTCAATCTGATGGCCCTCAAGAGGTTCCCCCGCCTTCGGAGCTAGCCCGGGGCGTCCGCCATCAGAGTCTGCCCTGCCTCTGGTCCGGACGCTATCCCGACACAAGAGGGCGCCCTTCACAATGTCGGCCCGGTGGTAGGGGCTGGCGCCCAGGTGACCGAGGAGCGCGGGCTGGGAGTCGGCCGTCAGGCTGTACACGTCGGCCAGGAGCTTCTCGGCAAACTGGAGGATGCCGACGCAGCATCGGGGCCCGACGGTGCCCCAGCGCGAGCAGGGACCGCCGCCCCCCTTCAGGACGGCCTTGACCGCGCCCCGAACGAGCGCGCAGCCGGCGGGAAGGCGGTGACGACGCCCGACGTCCCAGCCGAGGACAGTCGCGGCGGCCTTGAAGAGATTCAGGACCTCGAGGAGCACGGCGGCGTAGCGTTCGCTCGCCTCTCGGCGCCGGTTGTCGCCGGCTGCCGCCGCCGTCGCCTGCAGCAGGACGGACAGCAGCTTGACCAGCGTCCGGGCGGCGTAGCGGAGGAGGTCGTCCATCTGGGAGGTCCACTCGCCGGCGTGCGACAACGCCAGCCCCCAGGCGCTCAACAGCGCCCTCTGGGCGTTGTCGGCAATCGCGGCGACGCTGTCCGTGGCTCTGAGGGTGCTCGTCCGATCGGCCTCTCTGTCGTAGTCGGCGGGGTCGCTGAAGACAAACTGGCCCTCTTCCAGGTGGCTGAATCGGCTGGCGTATTCGGCGAGGTCGCTGTCGGCCGTGCTCATGAGTCCGTCCCGAGGAAGGGCAGCGCCGGCCGGCCCCGCCGCTCCGCTGAGAGCGGAGGGATCGCCGGGAGCAGCCGCCTCCCCGCCGGGGGAGCCGCGATTCGGGGCCTTCCGGTCGGGCAGGGAGAGAGTCCGCAGCCGCGTCCCCCTGAAGCCCTCGCGCTCCAGGAGGAGATTGACCGCGGACCGGCCCTGGCCGAGGAAGTCTCGCACCACGCCGGGACAGGACAGGCCGGCGGGCAGCTCCAGGACCGTGGCCAGGTAGCCGTCGGAGAGGACGAGGAAGGGGAGGGACGGGTGGGCCGCGACCGAGTAGCGCTGGCGTTTCTCGTCGGCCAGCGAGCGGAGGGAGCTGGTGGGGGAGACGGCCTCCTCTCGACTACCCAAGGGCTGCGAGGCAGCGTGCTTAGCTGTAGGCCTGAGAGCAGAAAAACAAGAGACAGGAAGGCGGAGTGTGACTGAACGGAAATACTTTGGCTTGCCAATAAGTCGTGAGAAGTGGCATGAGCGATCCCGCTTGTCTGTTGGCATGTTGGCATAATTCAAGCTCAAACAGTTAGTCGAGCAAAGGACTTAGTGTACAGTGCTTATTATGTGCTGATCCCTGGAGATATAATGGCGATTAACTCTATCACTACGGAATTAATGTGCATGTCTGTACGGAATAAATTTGGTAATATATTAGAAACAATGGGACACGCGAGCCGATGTATCGGCTTTCCGTCAACAGAGAGCGGTTTACCGAGCCGATGTATTGGCGCGCCGTACGGAAAGAGTTAAATGCTTCTGACTGGCACCCCCACACGGCAAAGACTAGTTGACTACTTGGGAAGGCCGCTTAATAAGGGCTGGATAGCTCAGATGGTAAGAGCGCTGGTAGGCAAAAACAGAGGTGCAGTCAAAGTTTTCTTTGACAATTTAAAAAAAAACAGATTTAAAAGGGAAGGCCGCCATCTAAAGGCTGGATAGCTCAGATTGTAAGGGCGCTGGTACACAAATCCAGAGGTCTCGGACTCTTGGGCTCAAATCCCTGCCCAGTCAAATTGTTGGCCTTTAAAAAAAAAGAAAAGCTAGAGTCTCTCTGACTTACACAAAGGTGATGAGCGGATGGAAGGGTAGGTAGTAGCAGGCCCCGTGCTCCATGGAGAACCCTGTGCTCTGAATCATGACGGTCTCGCCCAGGCGTGACAGCAGGGTCAGACTGCCCTGCTTGGTGACACAGGCCAAGAACAGATCATCGGGTGTCCAGGCCATGTCTGCCAGCCAATAGGACCTGAAAAAAAAGCCCACTTTTTTTAAAATTTAATTTAATTTTATTTTAAGAAAACAACTTGAAAAGAGAAACCTTGATTTCTCCATCCTTCTAGTCAATTTGCAGCAACTTCAGAGCAATTTTTTGTTCATTTTTTTGCTTTGGTTTTAAGAAAACAACTTTTAAAGAGAAACCTTGATTTTTCCAGACTTGTAGTCAATTTGCAACATCTTCCTAGTACTTTTTTATAAGTGGTTTGCTTTGGTTTTAAGGTATCAATTTGGAAAAAGAGAAACCTAGACTTCTCCATCCTTCTGGTCAATTTGCAGCAACTTCATAGCACTTTTTTGTTAGTTTTTTTCCTTTGGTTTTAAGAAAAAAACTTGAAAAGAGAAAGATTGACTTCCTCATCCTTCTAGTCAGTTCGCAACATCATCCAAGTATTTTTGGTTATTTTTGGTGGGGCTTTGGTTTTTAAGAAAGCAACTTGGAAAGTGAAAACTTGAATTCTTTATACTTCTGGTCAATTTGAAGCAACTTCATAGCGCTTTTTTGTTAGTTTTGTTCCTTTGGTTTTAAGAAAACAACTTGAAAATAGAAACCTCGACTTCTCCATCCTTCTAGTTAATTTGCAGCAACTTCATAGCACTTTTTTGTTAGTTTTGTTCCTTTGTTTTTAAGGTATCAATTTGAAAAGAGAAACCAAGACTTCTCCATCCTTCTAGTCAATTTGCAGCAACTTCATAGCACTTTTTTGTTAGTTTTGTTCCTTTGGTTTTAAGAAAACAACTTGAAAAGAGAAAGATTGACTTCCTCATACTTCTAGTCAGTTCGCAACATCATCCAAGTATTTTTGGTTATTTTTGGTGGGGCTTTGGTTTTTAAGAAAGCAACTTGGAAAGTGAAAACTTGAATTCTTTATACTTCTGGTCAATTTGAAGCAACTTCATAGCGCTTTTTTGTTAGTTTTGTTCCTTTGGTTTTAAGAAAACAACTTGAAAATAGAAACCTCGACTTCTCCATCCTTCTAGTCAATTTGCAGCAACTTCATAGCACTTTTTTGTTAGTTTTGTTCCTTTGTTTTTAAGGTATCAATTTGAAAAGAGAAACCAAGACTTCTCCATCCTTCTAGTCAATTTGCAGCAACTTCATAGCACTTTTTTGTTAGTTTTGTTCCTTTGGTTTTAAGAAAACAACTTGAAAAGAGAAAGATTGACTTCCTCATACTTCTAGTCAGTTCGCAACATCATCCAAGTATTTTTGGTTATTTTTGGTGGGGCTTTGGTTTTTAAGAAAGCAACTTGGAAAGTGAAACCTCGACTTCTCCATACTTCTGGTCAATTTGCAACATCTTCACAGCACTTTTTTGTAAGTTTTTTCGCTTTGGTTTTAAGAAAAGCACTTGAAAAGACATTTTGTTTTTGCTTTGGTTTTTAAAAAAGCAACTTGAAAAGCGAAACCTTGACTTCTCCGTTCGGAGTTTGTCTCGACGGCACCCGCAGCCCTTCATGTCCACACTGACCACCGTGGAGCTCAGGACGGATATGAAGAGGACCCGGGTGTCGGCCGGGGAGCGCTGGTTGACGGCCACGCCCAGGGTGTGGCCGCTGCGGGCGTGGCAGCTGAGAAAGGAGCCCCGGTGGCGGACGGGCTCGGCCGATTCGGCCAGCGCGGCCAGAGGGTGGGACAGGCTGGTCCAGTGGGCGGTGAAGCGAGGCTGGCTAGTGGCCCAATGACAAACGCACCCAAAACAAATCCAACAAAATATAAGTTTTGAAATATGGCAGAAAATAACTATGAGAAACTGAAATGAATAATCATTCGTGAGGCTCATTTCTCTATTAACTTTTCAATCCAGGCCAATTTGTATCGATATTTGTACTTGGGATTCCATTTTTTTCAAAAATGACCTTGGGATTTCCACTGTTAAAAAATCTTACACGAGCAAAACCCTTGCCTGGTTTTACCTGAAAAGTCGGGAGGTTTGATTTTGACCAATTCCACAGTTTCAATTTGATCGACCAACAATTTGTGGCCTCTCACCTTGAGGTGTAGACATGATAGGGCTCCAACCAGTGAAGGAACACAGAGGCGATGTAGACGTTGCTTCTCTTGTTGGAGACGAAGGAACAAATACAGCAAGCTCCAAGAACCTATGCAGATGAATAGACCAAGAAACGTGTTGCTTAACTCTTTCAGTACCAGTTCCAGTTTCAGTTCCCCCTCTTCTCACTTATCCCTACCCTACTCCTTGCCCTTCCCTTTGATCTTTCCCCCTCTTCTCACTAATCCCTACCCTACTCCTTGCCCTTCTCTTTGATCTCACCCTACCAGCTTCACTCTTTGTCCTTTGTTTCTCATCTGTGTCCTATTCACTCTCTCCCCCCTTCCTTCGTGTACATGTATCTGTTTTGTCCTTGTCACTCTGCCTTTGAGAAAGGTCCTGCTAGGATCGAAATGTCAGGCCCACTAAATTTTAAGATTTACATTTTGGTAATTTTAGTCAGTAAGCAGTTTGCAACATTTTTGTATATCACCTTGTTTCAGTACCACACGCACTACGTTGCTTCCCTTTTTTTTTCTTTCTTTTTTTAAAGTGCATTGGAAAACTATATGTTACTTTGGATTCGTAATAACGCGATGTTGTCATCTTGGCTGGGATCGCATCCAAAGTTTTCATTCGGATGCAAACAAGAGTTTGTCATAAATCTGGCTACAGCTGTTCAAAGAGATCACGCAACGCAATCTCTGGAGATTTTTGGCACTCAATGGCTAAATGCTTCCGATTTGGTCTCCCGGCAAAGATAGCTGATAATTTAAGAAGCCTGCCGCCCAAGGGCTGGATAGCTTGGGGGTGGAGTGCCGGTACGTCAAGCCAAAGGTCTGGGGTTCACATTCAGATTAAGTGACTCAAGACCTAAAGACTGATCTGGACAAGCAGCCAATCCAGCAAAAAAGTTCATACCGGTAGGCGGTGTGATCAGAGTAAAGCTCTGTGGAATTGACTGCTGTAAGTGCGAAGTTCTCACTGGAAAGTCTAAAGCCGCGTCCGCACTGGACTTAAAATGGGTAAACTAACCGAGCAAATGGGTAAATCGACCATTTTAAGTCCAGTGCGGACAGCCCAGGAAGTTTTCCTCCCAGGTAACTTACCCGACTCCAGTGGGTAGTTTAACCGACCAACTTCTGCCCGGTTAAATTGACCAGGTCAGTTTAACCGAGCCGATAAGTCCAATCTGGACACGACGTCTCGGTAAACGACTCGGTAAAAAACCACATCCGGCGCCCTGCACGTTACGTTACTGTATGCAAGACTCGTGCGGGCGCGGGGTAT
>OX465113.1:10580754-10711932 GCA_949987565.1 Luidia sarsii
GTGGGCCCGACGTTTCCATACAAGCAGGACCTTTCTCTGCCTTTGAGTATTTTGGTAATTTTAGTCAGTAAGCAGTTTGCAACATTTGTGTATATCAGATGAAACAAATACTGACTGACTGCGGCATAAAGGGTTTACCATTGGATGACAGATTGGATGCGACAAGGTTGGCCAGGTGCGACTGCAGCTTGGGAATCTTCTTCTTGGTGGCACTCTTCCCTGCCAGACAGAGCACCTTGATGCGATGCGAATCCACCAGCAGCACATCATCCTTCTACATCGGTAAAAAGAATAAAACAAAACACCATGAATTCCTAGCAGGACCTTTCCCACTCTGCCTTTGAGAAAGGTCCTGCTAGGATCGAAACGTCAGGCCCACTAAATTTTAAGATTTGCATTTTGGTAACTTTAGTCAGTAAGCAGTTTGCAACATTTTTGTATATCACCATGAATTCCGTTGACACGGCTTAAGAAAGCCATCATCATTGCCCCATTGCATTAGCATGGATACAGCTATCCTGTTGCATTTTCTCTCAGATTTTTATTTCATTTTATATAATTCTCCCTTTTTTTCAAATTTAATATTGTCAATAGGCCAAAAAAGAAAGAAAGAAGTTCTGCTTCAGATTACATGGCATTTTTTTTTTTTGGCCATTTTTTTGTGTGTACAATCATAAGGAGGCATCTGCATGTGGTCAAGCCTTAATACGATAAAATTACACATTGAATTGTTATCATCATTGTTTCCCGATAAAAAATCTAGAGGCGAAGGCTAGAAATAGGGTCGGTCGGGTAACTGAAAGCAGAACTATTATTGTTTTAGTCCTCAGATACCTGAGGAGTCATTTTCAGAGAAATCTGGGAAAACTGATTTTGGGTTGAAAAGTGGAAAATCTGACAGGAGCGGACTGGACCGGACCGGACCTGTCGAACATTTCAAATGTCAAACATTTTAAATATATTTTTTTTAGGGGGCCAAAAATTACATCAACTGGTCTACCGAAAGTCTGATCCATGTCAGAGGGCTGTCAGATAACTGAAGAGTAATTTTCAGAAAATCTGGGAAAACGGATTTTGGGTCAAAAACTGAAAATCGCGAAAACATAGTCTTTAGCGCGACCCGCCTACAAAAACCCTCTTTTGCGCGCGGGCCAAAGAGAAGATGATGACGTCATCGGCAGTGCAATGTTGCATGATCGTTTGCACACACATACGTATAGTATACGCGCATACGCACGTCCACAAGAAAACCATGACAGAACGAATAAGTTATTTTGTCACGCGGTAGTGAAAAGGCGTAGTGTGTCAATCTTATCACGGCGAGCACTTCTATGACAACCTAAAACGCGTACAAAAGGTCGGCTAAAGCCAAGGTGCAAAGGTACATGTAGTGCACACAGCGCTCTGTTTTCTGCCGGTGATGTCACGCCATGCAGTTACGCGGTACGCTGTCGCAATTTTTCGGGATGAAAAATGGGGGGCAGTTTTCTGTCGAGAATCTTGCTGCTTTCTCAAAAATATTATTACTATCTTTAAAAAACAAACTGACACATGGAAGTTCATACCCTCTCTGATCGATTACACATCATAGCCTATTCCTTACATTTCAGGTACCCTTCAAAGATATTATCCATATTCATAGTTTGTATATATAACATGTAACAACATACTTTGACTGAGTGGTCAAGTGCCTCTTTGACCGTGCAGCATGTTTGGTTACCAAACCGCGTTGTACGGCCTCAGAGAAACGCCATGTGCACGCTGCCCTAACAGCGAATGGATACCCAACCCCCTTCATCCGTCGCTCTTCGAGACCCAAGGTGAGCACCGATACGGAGCGGGTTGAGTACAAGTCCTTCGCTGTACTCCCCTTCATGGACGGCATCTCCGGACAGTTGAGGAGAATCCTCAAGGGACACGGTATCCGTACCGTGTTCCGTTCTTCCACCACCTTGAGGAACCAACTCGTCCACCCCAAGGACCCTGTCCCCCCGGGAAGACACGGAGGTGTCGTCTACGAGATTCCGCGTGGCGAGTGCAACCAGGTCTACATCGGCAAAACCAGCAGGCCCATCGGTGAGAGAATCAAGGAGCATCAACGCGACGTGAGACTCTCCCGTGTGGACGGATCAGCGGTAGCCGAGCACGCTTGAGGAGCTGGTCACCGCCCCAATTGGGACGATGTGCAGTGTATCGACCATGAACAGCACTGGTACATGTACACCAGGCGCGTCAAGGAGGCCATCCGCATCCGACTTCGCCGAAACAACATCAACCGGGACAGCGGCATTGACATCCCCGGTTTCTGGCTCCCCACCATCAGACGCTTCGACCGCCGACCAACCATGGACAGGGCCGCTAGTGGACGCCAGAACTGCGCAACAAACCGCACGATCACTACTACGACTTCCGCAAACTGGTACACAGGAACCGGCGAAGCGGACATAAACAGACGCCACAGCGCACATACTTCAGTTGCCTGATGAAGGTTAGCAGTTAGCAACCGAAACGTCATAACCAGCAACAACACATCGCGTGACTTTGATCACCCTTTCTACTTATATATTTCAATGACTGATTTAATAGTTCTTTCCCCCCCCTTTTTTCCCCCCATCGTCTCGCAACTGATCGTACGTTACGACGACTTTGGTGAAATCGACCACACGGTTGATTTCATATGCGGCAGGCAAACAACTGACCTGACTCCCCAGCCATGTGAGCTTGGGCCACGGCTGTTTGGACTTGATGTCCGGCGTGCAGGTGACCGTCAAGTCCAGACGCATGGCGGCTCCAGGTCCAGCGACTCTGGTCCCCTGCAGTCAGACGGGGTCATCACTCAAAGGCTCGAAGTTGAAAGCGTCTGACATGTCTGAACTCATCTAAAAAAAAAAAAAATAGTGTACAGACTACAGAGTCATTTACCAATCCAAGGACAAATCTTGGTATTACACCAAGCCTCGAACTTAAGTTTTGTTTGAACTAGCCCACCGGGCTAGTAATTTGAGTTTTTTGCTAGCCCACAACAAGTTTTACGAGCCCTATATAATTAATATTGAATTTAACACAAGGTTATTAGGTCAAGTAAAACAATATTAGTTTCTACTTTCTCATCCCCGCCTGCATCATTTTTTGCTGCCACACTGATGTCTACTTTTTAACTAGTCCGCCAGGCTAGCAAAGTGGGTCATTTTACTAGCCGGCAGCCATTGGCAGCTGTTTTTACTAGACAATGACCGTCGGGCTACTGCTATTTACAATGACTTAGGTTGAGTCCTGTACACATTTGTATATTTTAATTAATACTGTTAAAGGTGAATTGGAAGGTTTGCAGTGACTGCATTGTAATACGTCTCTTTTGAGACGGAGTACGGCTCTCTGAAAAGAGCCGGTAACACAACGTTTCGGGCAGTGTGTACGAGGCTTATCTTCAGTGGCTCCTAATGACAGGCATGGTACACAGTATACACTGCCCAAAATGTTGAGTTACAGGCCCTCTTTTATAATTATTTATTTATTTATTTATTTATTTATTTACTGTTATATTATTAGTGCTAACTATAAACATGGAGCTATAAACTAGTCCCTTACTGGGCCGTAGGAGCTCCCCTTAAATGAGATTTGAGATTGTCTGTCGCACCTCAAAACTTATTTAAGGGGAGCTCCTAGCAGCCCAGTAAGTGGGACTAAGTGCTAACATTTTTTGGAGAGCCTCTGGACAGTGATTTAGTTCAATCATGGTTCCGTTTTGTTTTATTTAGGCAATCCTTCACCAAGTTTACAGCTTCAGGGATGTTTTCAGACTGTTTGGCTGTATTCATGTTTCTGTTTCTACTGACCAGCCTGAGTAGCTTAGAAATAATAAATGAAATGAAATTAAAATTAAATTTGTTTAATTTCAACAAAATGGAAAATTTGCACATTAATTCATCAGCTGTTTCAGAGTTAGTTAGTTGCAATATTATTTATTAATTTCGTTTAGTAAAATTTAAATCTTAGTTATACTGTACTTTAAAGTTTAAGAGAAACGAGATCAACAAATTGAGACATAAACAAACAATATATAACTGACGTCGGCAAAACCAAATTTGCCAAGAATTGATGAGATCATGATTTGATGCCAGCAACTAATTTCAATTTTCATGGTTTGTTTACAAATGAATACCCACCCCTGTAACATTATTGGTGCGCAAGTTGCGTTACTCGTTAGCCCTCAAACATCCACTGAATTTATGAAAGAAAACTTAGGCAACCCATTTGGCGAGGACATGCTTACCGCTTCTAAAATGTCGTATCATTTCGCTTCGGGAATTTGCTATTTTTTGGCATCAGTACACTTTAAAAAAAATAGACCGATTGTGAAAAACGGTAACAGACGACATGGACACAAATTAATACGGTTATAAAAATAAATGTATAGACGGGCACAGACAGTGTTCCACCATATTCTCAAAATGATATCGCAATGCGCGCAATACTTTCAACTGAGTCAGGGTACCAGACAAATAACTACGGTGTCTTAAATTAGACAAAGATTTTTTTAATTGCCCCTTCGAAAAAAGTACGATGTCTAAAATGAAACATGAAAATATTCATTTTATTTAGCCGTTCAAGGGCCGTATCCGAAACGGGCTTCCAGAGCTACGGCTAGAGCTATTGTCTTCGCAACTCCGTGTATTTGCAATAGGGGAAGAACTAGACCTAGACCTAGCTCTAGACGCCAATTTCGGACACGGCTTCACAATGAAATAACTACGATGCCTTATATAGGACATTTGATTTCTAGTTTACACTGCTATCCACGGCCAGAGCCGGGAGAATGATGAAATGCTTGATTTACTCATGTACTTTATGGATCACCGTACAATTTGTTTTGGCCTCTTCGGCCGTGTACGAAATAAGCCATAATTTTTATTCAAAAACTTTCTTTTTGGTCAAAAAGTACAGTCCTTGAAACAGTTGGCCGTTGTGGACACTTAGTCTTGAACAAATACACGGGTCTTGAAAACATTTTTTTTAATGAAGATTTATTTCAATTTTATTTCGCAGCATGCATGCTGTTCGTAAACATCTGCCTAGGCTATAATAATAAAAAAGGGTCAAAAATATAAATATAAATAAGTTTTAAAACAATTAATGCTTTGGACATTTCCAAATTCTAAGAGTAATACAAAAGAAGGCTTTTCTTCCAATTCTATCAAAGTCAATCAAATCCAATCTCAGCCAATCATAATGTATTCTAATCAGTCATCCAACCTTTGAGAAAGGTCTTGCTAGGACGATCGGCATATCCGCCCCCTCTAACTTTAAAAATCTTTTACACTTTTTCATCAAATTTTTAAAATGGAAGATGGACAGTTATTTAATGAAAAAAAACCACGAAACCTTTTAATCTTTACAAATAAAATAAAAATACTTTTGAGTTTTTGTGAGGGAGAGCATTTTCAGAGTTGCCCTGAATTTTACTCTCTGAAAGACTTTGTGCGTTCTTAATTGTCATGACTTTGAGAGGGTCTCGAATAGACTAAATGTTTGGGGAATCCTTTCCTAAGTTGAGGGCGGATACTTGGGAGCACTCTGCCATCCATTTGCTGGCAAATTCACGACGTTCTTCCTGCGTGACTTGATGACTGTCTTGTACTTCTTGTAGAGTGTCCGAGAGACCTCCAAGGTGTCTCCTGAGAAGAGGACAAAGGTCAAACGACGAATGGTTTCAGGTGAAATGAAGCGTAACGGGCTGCCTTGAGAGATTCGAGAGAACGAGGACGGATGGAGACGGTCTTCCAGAGTAAGAGATGATATGTGACCCGGCACAGCATAATGAGGAATAACCCTCACTTTTGAGATTTTGAGATTTTCTAATGTGAAAGAGTACGGTATACCATTAGCTTTCAAATGATATCAAAATTATTTCCGTGTGAACTTTGTTGTAAATAGTACAAGGGGACTTTGCTCATTCATTTGGTACCAGACACATTATAGCAGCGCCATTCTAACTCCTTGAAAGCGGCCATTCAAAAAGGCAGGAACTTTACATTTTCATGCAAACAGTACACAAATACTCCCCGAAATCCTCGTTTTTTCAACATTTAGAGACGGAGTTCGAAAAAATCCTTTGGACATAATATCCTCCAATACATTAACTTTCCGAAAATGTTTTTTTTTTTTTTTTTTTAATCAAATTGAGAAGATACTTTGACTTCAGGCATTGTTTACTCGAAAAAGTGTTTTGGTGGGATATTCCTCATGTCGCTGTGCCAGGTCACATATTACATTGGATTGGATTCAATTGGGTTGGATTGGATGGGGAAAGGATGGCCTTGGAATTGACTGGATTGAAATGAATTCGATGGTAGTTAACTGGACTTAATTGAGAAACTCAGATAAGGCCAGATGTTTTGATCCTAGCAGGACCTTTCTCACCAGAGGCAGAGAAAGGTCCTGCAAGGATTGATACATGAGACCCTCCTAAATTTTTGATATTTGCATTTTGGTAATTAATTAGTCAGTATTAGCGGTTTGCAACATCATTTGCATATTACTCTGGAGTTAACTGATTTGAATCAGATGAATTCGATTGGATTTAATTACTCATTTAGATTGACAAACTGACGGAACCAGATTGAATCAGACAATCGGTATTCCTTCGAGCTCATCACTGGACCTAAAGGCACTAAGGACTGCTGGCCGAGATAATTCAGCCCGAGACTCACCGATGGGCACCGTGCTGAAGTCGGCAGTGTCGTACACCCAGGGCTGCTCGATGCTCTCAAAGCACAGCTGGTTAAACCAGGTCTGGTTCCAGGACCTTCCAAGTCTCAGGTGCAATTCCATCTCAAAGGAAAACAGAGACCATCGGCTATGATAGTATCTGCAAAACAAAGGGGAACAGATGAGACAACAGGAGTGCTATGATGGGGGTGACAGAGGATGGACAAACGGGGAAATCCCAGACAGGCAAGGATCAAAGAATGGATGATCAAAGAGAAAGGCAAGCAGTAGGGAAGGGATCAAAGGGAAAGACAAGCAGTAGGGAAGGGATCAAAGGGAAAGACAAGCAGTAGGGGAAGAGATTAAAGAAGGGAAGATCAAAGGGAAAGAAAATCAAGCAGTGGGGAATGGATCAAAGTATGGCGGATCAAAGGGAAAGGCAAGCAGTAGGGAAGATGAAAGGGAAAGAAAATCAAGCAGTGGGGAATGGATCAAAGAATGGCGGATCAAAGGGAAAGGCAAGCAGTAGGGAAGATGAAAGGGAAAGACAAGCAGTCGGGAAGGGATCAAAGAATGGAGGATCGAAGGGAAAGGCAGGCAGTAGATGAAGGGATCAAAAAATGGACGATCAAAGGGAAAGGCAAGCAGTAGGGAAGGGATCAAAAAGGGAAGATGAAAGGGAAAGGCAAGTAGTAGGGGAGAGGTCAAAGAAGGGAAGATCAAATGGAAAAGGCAAGCAGTAGGGGAGAGATCAAAGAGGGGAAGATGAAAGGGAAAGGCAAGTAGTAGGGGAGAGGTCAAAGAAGGGAAGATGAAAGGGAAAGGCAAGCAGTTGGGAAGGGATCAAAGAAGGGTCGATCAAAGGCAAAGGCAAGCAGTTGGGGGAGATCAAAGAAGGGAAGATCAAAGGGAAAGGCAAGCAGTTGGGAAGGGATCAAAGCAAGGAAGATCAAAGGGAAAGGCAAGCAGTAGGGGAGAGATCAAAGAAGGGACAATCAAAGGGAAAGGCAAGCAGTAGGGGAGAGATCAAAGAAGGGAAGATGAAAGGGAAAGGCAAGTAGTAGGGGAGAGGTCAAAGAAGGGAAGATCAAATGGAAAAGGCAAGCAGTAGGGGAGAGATCAAAGAAGGGAAGATGAAAGGGAAAGGCAAGTAGTAGGGAAGAGGTCAAAGAAGGGAAGATGAAAGGCAAAGGCAAGCAGTTGGGAAGGGATCAAAGAAGGGTCGATCAAAGGCAAAGGCAAGCAGTTGGGAAGGGATAAAAGAAGAGACGATCAAAGGCAAAGGCAAGCAGTAGGGAAGGGATCAAAGAAGGGACAATCAAAGGGAAAGGCAAGCAGTAGGGAGAGATCAGTCAAGAAAACATCAAAGGGAAGGGCCATCATTACAGAGGGGACCAAAGAAAGCAAGATACCAGGAGTAATATAAAAGAGACAGAAATAGAAAACAACTAATCCTCGCACTTACGATTTGACAAGTCCCGCCCATTCCTTGTTGGCGTAGTCATTGATTTCAGCGTGTGGTCCCCAAATGGTGATCTGAGCCTTGGCGTTGAACTGCAGCCATTTCTTGTCCTGCAAAACAACAAGAGATGTGTCCGCAGCTGAAGAACTCGGTAGATTCGTTAAACAGAGGTCAGGGTTCAAATCCTGAACCAGATAAAAAAAAGTCGAGCTTAGGCTTCAGTCACACTTTTTTTTTTTAACAAATTGTAAATCTACCGTTCAGTTTCACTTTTGGTGATATACAAAAATGTTGCAATGTTGCAAAAAATGTTGCAAACTGCACTTTTTCACTTTTCTTAGATTGTTTACAAATATGGCGGTACAATGTCAATGAGAGAAAGAAGTCCTTAGGCCCTTTTACACATCCATTGCTCAGGCTTGGGCTCAGGATTCGTCTCTGTCTGAGCAATTCTGAAAATCCAGGTTGTGGCTTTTTGCCAAATTTGAAGGTTTGTTGGCTTGATATTCAGCAAGAAACTGTGACCGGAGCCCGAGACTAAAGCCTCCAATTCATCACTGCCCATACTCCATAGGCAGACCAAAGCATGGAGAGACTGGTGACCGAGTACGCTCCTTTGCAGTCTAAGGATCTAAGACGGGGATCCATACCTTTATTGTTGAGCCCAGGGCCTTGGCATCCTCCAGCCAGTTGCCTAGCAACCAGTGGGCATCTGTTGCTAGGAGTGCATCCATGTCCAGTAGAACGTCAAGAAACTTGGTCAGATAGGACCTATGCATAACCACACCACCCCCCCCCAAAAAAAAAAATTGAAAATAATGCATATGTAAAACATAACGCAGTGTCACCCTGCGCATAATTTCTCATGTGAGCAAGTCATCACAGGAGTTCAATAAGGGTTTTGTCCTACTAAAGTATGTTTAGCACTGCATGCTAAGAGCTTTACCCAATAGCCTGCTGAAAATAAAGCAAGGCTGCTTGGGCGGGATTCTAACCAGAGATGTCTGCCTTTTGGCTCCCGATTTTACATCCGTGAATATGCGGCCGCAACTGCTATAAGGAACCGCCGCTTTTCTGAACAATTTTCGTGGATCCCAGGATGTTTGTTATAGCAACTTTCCACTCTATCTGGGAAGGCCATCATCTAAGGGCTAGATAGCTCAGATGGGGAAGAACGCAGGTATGCAAAGCCAGGGGTCTCGGGTTCAAATCTCGGTCCAGTCAAAGTTTTCTTGGCCATTTTTTTCGGTTTGTTCAAAGGTTTCCAATCAGTTTCTCATTATGTTTGACTTACATTGCTTCTGTTTGATTTTTCTTGTGGTAGGCATTCTGAAAACCTTCGTAGTAGGTCATGGTGATGTCTTGAAGCACTTGTCTGCCGATGTCCACAAGGTCATACCTGGGGACATTTTTTTTTTTAGGAAAATAATCCGAAGGGTCGGCTCTGAGTAAACCATGGACTTTTACTCAGTTGGGTAGATGCTGTTTTTTTTTTTTTTTTAACAACCGAGGGGTATGTTGGCATCAGACAGATGAATTGTTTTCAAAAAAATACATTGATCAATCAATCAGTAAATTAAATAAGACTTAAGGCTTTGCATGGTGGGTGAATCAATATAGGAAGGTTTGCGGTGACACCATGTATAAGGTCTCTTAAAGAAGAGGTGTGGTTCTAAAAAGAACCTGAGCGGTAACTTGACGTTGCGACCAGTATGCTCTGGCCGTCATCAGTACGTCTCATAAGCATGCAATTTTATCTTTTATTCGCATCGCGTATGGGGACATTTGGGGATCAGATTGGATCGGATCAGGCTGGGTTGGCTAGGATTTAATTGGATTGGAATGGAGTAGATTGGAATGGATTACATTCAAATGGATATGACTGAAATGGATTGGACGAGATTGGATTGAGATGAATTAGATTGAAATGGATTAGATTCATACGGATTACAATCAAATGGATTACAATCAAATGGATTACAATCAAATGGATTACAATCAAATGGATTACAATTAAATGGATAACAATCAAATGGAATGGACTGGCGATGGCTGGACTGAAATGGGTTTGACTGCATTGGACTGGATAGGATTGAAATGGATTGAAATGGATTGGATTGGATTGGATTGGATCAGATTTGATTGGTATCATCACCATGATGTCTATGGAGGCTGCACAAGGCACCAGACTACCTGCGGTGTACAAGGTTTACCTGAAGAGCGGACTGGCGCCCAGCTTGGCAGAGGCACTGAGCATCAGGGGCCATGCCCTGGCCACTTCTGTCCAGTCATACCAGACCTGCACCAATGAAAGACGAGAAAGAGTTTCATCAACACAGGACATTTCCGCTAGGGCTTTACAAGAACCGTACAACGCCACAATCATGCGATAATCAGGGACATACACAGGAACGATCGCAACAACCTAGAATCACTTTCAGGTACTGAGCATGCAGTGCTTATTATTATACGTCCAGTAGGGAAAACTCTCTTGAATATCGAACACGAGTCCAATGTCTCGATCCTAATAAGACCTTTCTCAAAGGCAGTAAGTAGTGAGAACAGAGGTGGGGGCCTTGCCCTTCACTTGTTGGTGCCAAGAATCACAAGAAGACTGAAGTCAAAAATCGATGATAATTAAATCTGAACTTAAGTATTTGCCTTTGAGAAAGGTCCTGCTAGGATCGATACGTCAGGCCCTCTAACATTTGAGATACATGTATTGCAGGTCATTGAGTCGGTGAGCAGTTTGCAACAGTTTTTTGCATCTACTTCAAGTATTTCTTCCCGGTGAACATATGCATAGGATCGGATTCCTTCCAATCTTCGACCTCTCTGCTAACTCCATTCTAAGGTTCTGATTATTTTCTTATTTCTTCTCTAACTCTGACTTATTCTCCTCTTTCTCTATATGTCTCCCCTCCGGCTAAAAGAGGTATATAGGTCTACGGTAATAACAAATCATTTTGAAAAATGGCAGGGAAAACTTTCACTGGACCCGGACCCGTACGACAAGGGTGGCTTATCACCAAATAAATGTGTCGTAGTGGCCTTTGCTGAGAACCGTTGTCATGCCAACAACCTCTCAATTCAGTG
Organism: Luidia sarsii; assembly: GCA_949987565.1. Classification (NCBI taxonomy): domain Eukaryota; kingdom Metazoa; phylum Echinodermata; class Asteroidea; order Paxillosida; family Luidiidae; genus Luidia; species Luidia sarsii. The sequence goes on from OX465113.1 coordinate 10,592,021, forward strand.
GTCTGTCCACTTTCGACCGCAGGCGAGTCATCAGGCCATTGGAGGACGAATGTACATGTAGATTACAAGGGACTGGTCGCTGCCCGTTGGGTAAGAATAGTAACTGTATATAAATTAAATAATATCACATCTGTACACATGTACTATGTCTGTACGGCAACTGGATAGTGGGTATACTGAGATCACTTATTATTTGTAATTGGTTTGTCTATCTTTAGGGGTTTTTGTTATCTTGTACTCCGGTTTGGGTTCAATAAAGAAAGATGAGGAGTGGCCCATAGTACCGTAAACCAAATTGTCCGTCGAGTCGTCTTTGGATCAGGGATCGTCTCCCAACCCCCCCGTCTCAGCACACGCTGGCGGACCCCCGTGCACGCCCCTGCGTGTTACGACAGTTGTAAACCTGTCTACAGCAACTTGGAGATCACACAAAGTGTTTGTAAAAAAAAATAAAATATAGGACCTTACACTATGAACATCTAAACCGTGAAAATGGATATAAAATGTCATTTAGCAGTGAAAAGAAAATTCACAGTGTTTTCACCCCTATTTCACGGCACACAGTTAGCCAAGTCATTTTCACAGTGTTTTCACCAGTGGTCTCCGAGGCCACATTCATGGTGGTAAATGGCTAGAGGCAATTTAGAAGTATCTGGGAGTGACAGGTACAAGGACACCATACAGTACCTCTATGGGGGCTGGTGGTCCCTACTGGTAATTGAATCAGCCATCCCTCAAGGCTGGAGCTTGCCACCCTAGATATTCACGTTTTTTCACAGTCTCTTTTAGTGAACTGAAGATTTCCTTCCTTCAGGTCAGAGAGGCAATTTTTGTAAAATGCACCGTGAAATCACAGTGACTTTTTAGTTTCACGGCAAAATGACATTTTCACCTCTTTTTCACGGTTTAGATGTTCATAGTGCTATTAGGATGGAAATATTGGACCGTCTACATTGTTGAGTTTGCTAGTCATTTCAGTCAGTAGGCTTCATGCAACATTTCTTGCACTATATTATGCAACACAAATATAGAGTGGAGGACTTTCGCTTACAAACTTGCTGACTTGAGTCTCTGTGTGAGTCACCTGTAAGTGCAAAGCAAAGACAACTAATTCGGCCAAAGTTTTCCCTGACAAGAAAAAAAAACACAATTACACCGGGTTCCTTTCATATTGGAAGACTAAGTCTTCCAGCATTTGTGAACATTTTGCCAGAATGGTTTTTAGGACCAAGATCTTGCTCTGTCTTAGAGAAAGCTCCTGCTAGGGTTGGGTTGGGATGAGTTGGGTTGGGTTGGGTTGGGTGGGGTTGGGTTGGATTGGGTTGGGTTGGGTTGGGTGGGTGGGGTTGGGATTGGTTGGGTGGGGTTGGGTTGGGATGGGTTGGGTTGGGTTGCTTTGGGTTGGGTTGGGCTAGGGTTGGGTTGGGTCGGGTTGGGTTGTATTGGGTTGGGATGGTTGTGATGGTTAGGTTGTGATGGGTTGGGTTGGGTTGGGTGGGTTTGGATTGGGATGGGTTGGGATTGGTTGGGTGGGGTTGGGATTGGTTGGATGGGGTTGGGTGGGGTTGGGTTGGATGGGTTGGGTTGGGTTGCTTTGGGCTAGGGTTTGGTTGGTTGGGTCGGGTTGGGTTGGGTTGGGTTGGGATGGTTGTGATGGTTAGGTTGTGATGGGTTGGGTTGGGTTGCTTTGGGTTGGGTTGGGTTGGGTTGGGATGGTTGTGATGGGTTAGGTTGGGTTGGGTTGTGATAGGATGGGTTGGGTTGGGTTGGGTTGGATTGGGTTGAGTTGAGTTGGGTTGAGATGGGATGGGTTGGGTTGGGTGGGATGGGATGGGTTGGGTTGGGTTGGGTGGGATCATTTGTGGTACTAACTGTGACACACAGTAGACTGTTTGCCATTTAAAAGCTGTAAAACATCACTTACAAAAGGTGTTATGGAGATAGAAGGTCTTTGCACCAGGGCATTATGGTTATGGAAGCCAGCATTGCTCATTGAATTATAGATGGTGTCCTTCAGTAGTTGCCAAGCAGCTGTGGCTTCTGCAGAGAACTCCCCATAGCGCCTGGCTACATACGAATCCATCCTTCCAGGAAAAAGAGAGAGAGAGAGATTTGTGGGGAGGTGAGCAGGGGATCGTTACCGAGGGTGACATTCTGATGATAATTATACTTGACCTCAGAAACCTTTTTTCCATTAATACCTTTTTATGTCATTGATACTGTTTCATATTTCGTTGAGACTTCTTTATTTCATTGATACTATTTTCTATTTCACTGATGCTATTTTCTAGTTCCCTGATGCTATTTGCTAGTTCATTGATACTATTCTCTAGTTTATTGATATTATTTTCTATTTCATTGATACTATTTTCATTGATAATTTTTTCTAATTCATTGATACTATTGTCTATTTCATTGATATTATTTTTCTATTTCACTAATACCATTTTCTAATTCAGTGATACTATTTTCTAGTTCATTGATTCTATTTTCTAGTTCATTGATATTATTTTCTAGTTCATCGATACTACATGTATTTTCTAGTTCACTGGCGGATACTATTTTTTAGTTTACTCATGCTATTTTCTAGTTCATTGATACTATTCTCTAGTTTATTGATACTATTTTCTATTTAATTGATACTATTTTCATTTATAATATTTTCTATTTCATTGATACTATTTTCTATTTCATTGATATTATTTTCTATTTCACTAATACTATTTTCTAATTCAGTTATACTATTTTCTAGTTCATTGATACTATTTTCTAGTTCATTGATACTATTTTCTAGTTCATTGATACTATTTTCTAGTTCATTGATACTATTTTCTAATTCATTGATACTATTTTCTAGTTCATTGATACTATTTTCTAGTTCATTGATACTATTTTCTAGTTCAGTGATACTATTTTCTATTTCATTGAAACTATTTTCTAGTTCATTTATACTATTTTCTAGTTCATTTATACTATTTTCTATTTCATTGATATTATTTTCTATTTCACTAATACTATTTTCTAGTTCAGTGATACTATTTTCTAGTTCATTGATACTATTTTCTAGTTCAGTGATACTATTTTCTAGTTCATTGATACTATTTTCTAGTTCAGTGATACTATTTTCTAGTTCAGTGATACTATTTTCTAGTTCATTGATACTACATGTATTTTCTAGTTCATTGATACTACATGTATTTTCTAGTTCATTGATACTATTTTCTATTTCATTGATACTATTTTCTACTTCATTGATACTATTTTCTAGTATTATCAATCAGTGGACCTCTTACCAGGCAGTGATGTTTGCTGGCTGGGCCATCAAGGCAAGATCGTTCATGAAGGCGTACACAACGTCGTTCTGGTTGATACCTTCTGGGGTCAGACCGGTCCCCACCATAGAGGAACCAGGGAACGCTCTGCTGACAAAGACGGCCTGACGAAAGAAGGAACGGAAGCAGGTACAGCTCTGACACTGGCACGGTTGTGGGAGTCAGGACGTGGGACACAGAGACCTGATTGCTCAAGACCGAGACAGGGGCCTCATTGCTCAAGACTGAGACCAAGATCTCGATGCCATACTGAAATGACCTGAAAAAAAAACATGGTCTCGAGACCAAGGCCAAGAAGCCTGGAACCGCTAGCACAACCCTAGTCTCATTTCCAGCAGTGCATCTGAAAACAAAGCAAATTGCTCATGCGCTCCCAGCTGTTCCTCACCTTGTTGATGAAATCCAGCCTGCCGTAGAGACCATGGTTGCCCCCGAAATTGTGCAGCATGCACCAGATGAATGGCTGACCGTAGAACGAATTGGTCCGCTCATAGATTGGCGCGGTGTCTGCTGCCAAGTCTAAAACGATCATGCGCCCCTGGTCGGGGGAAAAAAAACACCAAAAAAATTACATTAAAAAAAAGAAAGAAAAAACAAACAAAGGAAAAACTGACTGAGGTCTCTGGTTCAAGTACAGTCAAAGTTTTCTTTGCCAATCTTTAAATGTTTTTAAAAAGTTCCCAGTCAGTTTTTCATTTTTTTGTTTGATTAAAATTGAAAAAGCTTCATTCACTTTGTTATGATCCCAGAACTACTGTAGCCAGGTTTACAACAATAGGTTGTTTGCATCCGAATGAAAATGGGGCCGCAATCCCTATAGATATGCGGCAGTAAATGGTTGAACGCTTTTGACTGGCACCCCCACCCCTAAAAAAACATACCAAAAATTGTTTAAAATGGCCATCAAGATATAAGTGGAAGGTTTGCGGTGACAACAAGTAACACTTCTCTTTTGAGAAGAAGTGGGCTCTGAAAAGAGCTGGTAACTCAACGTTTTGGGTAGTGTGTACACTGCCTGTCATCAGGAGACTGCTGGATTCCAACTGTCATCAGTGTTTATAATGCCCGATTAAAGGGTCGGGTTGTGGAGAATCTTTTCCCGCCCAGTGCGGCCACTGGAGTGTGCAGGATCTTCCCGCCAGTGTGACCACAGGGGTGAGAAGAGGACGTTCACCAGAGTTGAGCCATCTCAAATCGCCTGCCCTTCCATTTGATCTCGCCCTACCAGCTATTCCCTTTGTCCTCTGTCTGTCACCCATATCCCTGTTACTCTCCTCCTCCCTATTTGTTTTTGTCCCTGTCATTCAGCCTTTGATGAGAAAGGTCCTGCTAGGATCAAACCGTCAGGCCCTCCTCAAGGCGGCAGATATTTGGGCTGGCTGGCAGCCTGGGCTTTACCAGAGGCACGGCGGTCAGGTGAGCCTCCATCTGCTCCTTGAACCAGAAGCCTTCCTGGTTGAAGAGCCAGCCTTGCATCAGCCATATGCCCCGGGGGTCTGCGGCGTTGACGGTCTCAAACAGGCCTCGGCTGGCATTGGCCAGATACTCCAAATCACTGGTCAGCGCAAGAAACAAACCAGAAAACAAGTATTACTTTGAAGTTAATACAAAAACTGCTGCAAACTGCTCACGGACTAAAATGACCTGCAATGCATCAATCTCAAAAGTTAGAGGGCCTGATGTTTCGATCCTATCAGGACCTTTCATAAGGCAAAGTATTACTTTGATAAGAAGGTTTTTGAAGGTTTGGCATGGTGGAAATACCAAGTAGAAGGTTTGCGGTGACACCTTGTACACCATCTCTTAAGAGAAGGAGTATGGCTCTGAAAAGAGCTCTTTTTGGAGCCATACTCCATCTCTTAAGAGATGGTGTACATGAGTATGTCTCTTTTCAGAGCCATACTCCTTCTCTTAAGAGATGGTGTCACCGCAAACTTCCTACCAAGTATTACTTTCAAGACTTGTATGACTCATGACTTGGACTCAGACTGAAGTATGACTCGAATCTCATTTTCATTTTACCATCGTCTTGGTAAAACATTCCCATAAAAAAGTCCAGGGCAGACACGGCTCAAGGGACAGGTAGGAAGATGGGATCAGATAGGGCTAGAGACAACTGGAACTACTGTATGTATAACAACGGATGACTCCTTACTTGGATACTGGGTTCATCTCATTGAAGAGGTCTGCACTGTAGACGTGATCAGTTCCATTGAACTCTTTCCACATCTGATGGAAAACAAAATGAGAAGGGGGTAGTACATCAGATGAGATTTTAATGTTTCCATAGTGAGAGTGGCAGAATTCAATCCAGTCCAGTCCAGTCCAGTCCAGTCCAGTCCAGACCAATACAGTTCAGTCCAATCCAGTCCAGTCCAGTTAAATCCGGTCCAGACCAATCCAGTCCAGTCCAATCCAGTCCAGACCAAAACCAGTCCAGACTAAACCAGTCCAGTCCAGACCAATCCAGTGCACACCAATCCAGTCAAATCCAGTCCAGTCCAGACCAAATCAGTCCAGTCCAGACCAATCCACTGAGTCCAGAACAATCCAGTCCACACCAATCCAGTCCACACCAATCCAGTCCACACCAATTCAGTCCACACCAATCCAGTCCACACAAATCCAGTCCACACCAATCCAATGAAATTCAATGAAATTCAATTCAGTTCAATCCATTTCCATTCAATTCAATCAATTTCAATCCAATTGATTTCAATTCAGTTCTATTTATTTTCAAAAATTCAATTGAATACATTTCAATTCATTCCAATCCCATTCACCTTCATTTTTCTTTTCTCCCCCTTTTTAACGGCATGCAAAGTCTTGCCAATTTTTTTTTTACGGTAAACGATTTCTAAAGGCAGAGGGTTGTTTACAACTGAACACCGACCTCTTTGATGAAAGCTATCCCGATTTTCTTGAACAGCGGGTCAGATGGAACCAGGAACTTGGGGCTTGAGATCATACGGTGGAAAAACAAAATCCCAGAAGCATCTTAGTTGAAAATCGAAATTGCATCTCAAAATTAAGATGCCTCTGAGCTTAAGGAACATCATAATGTTATGAGAAATCTGAAATAAAACTCTACAAAATCTTGAGGTACAGAAGCATCTTAGTTGAAGATGGAAATTGCATCTCAAAATTAAGGCGATTCTGAGTTTAAGGAACGTCATACTGTTATGAGAAATCTGAAATGAAACTCTGCAAAATCTCGAGGTACTGATGCTTCAATCCATGCAGGAGCTTTCTCAAAGGCCGAATCAGAATAGAGACAACACTGGAGTCATAGCCTAAGCTTGATTTTGAAGTAAAAAAAACCCCAACCAGTATGTCCATCAGCTTCCCTCCTTTGTCTATTTTCCTTCCCTTCCTATGTCCTTGTCATCTTGCCTTTGAGAAAGGTCCTGCATGGATTGAAGCGACTGAAATAATGCGATGGTGAAATCCAATGCACAGACTGTGTGGATTAGTTGGTTTGCAATCAACAGGCTACCAGTCTTCCATTGATGATGTAAATGCAGCACTCGCCGCTACACAGATTCAATTCCAACCGCGTGACCTCATCCAGCTCTGTGGTCAAGTGGTTAGAACGTCTGCACTAGAAGTCGCATGTAATGGTAATGGCATAGCCAGAGAGGCTAACCCTCACTGTGATTGCCCTCGGTCTGGTGTTCAGTAGCCAGTGCTCTTCAAAGGAAGAGCCAGAGGGTTGAGGGATGGGGATGCACGGGGTGGTCTGTACGTGCGGAATCCGACCCCTCATCCTACTCACCAGCAGTACTCAGGATCTTTGTTGAAGTGGCTCCAGTCGGTCCCATTAATGATGGTGGCTTCCGGAAACAGCCTAATGCAAAAAAGGGCAACGCAAGACGTTCAAAACATTGAATAATCTCAAAATTTAGTTGGCCTGGCGTTTCGATCCTAGCAGTGGGCCTTACGTTTTGATCCTAGCAGGACCTTTCTCAAAGGCAGAGAGAAAGGTCCTGCTAGGATCGAAACGTAAACCCACTGCTAGGATCGAAACGTCAGGCCCACTAAATTTTGATATTTGCATTTTGGTAATTCTAGTCAGTAAGCAGTTTGCAACATTTTTGTATATTACTCATTGAATAATCTCATCCGTAATGCAAGCAGCTTCCTCTGAACCCATTATTTGAGCAACACAAAATGATTACAAAGTAAAAACTTTTGCAAATTTGACAAATGTAACTACTCACTGACTTTACTGTTTTACTCACGAATCTAGAGACAGGAGTATTGTGGAACAAAATGTTGCAAACTGCTCACCGACTAAAATGATCAAAATGGAAAACTTTGAAGTATAAAAAATTAGGAGGGCCTGACGTTTCGACCCCAGCAGGACCTCTCACAAGAGGCAGGGTCTCCTTTGTCACTCGGCCGTTGAGAAAGGTCCTGCTAGGATCAAAACGTCACGTCCTCCTAATCTAGAGTCACTGATGTTTCGATCCCAGCAGGACCTTTCTCAAAGGCAGAGTTAGCTTCTGCCTTTGAGAAAAAGTCCAGTTAGGATGGACAGGAACTCTGCATATTAACCATTTGCTTTTTCGGACACATAAATCAGTTAGTAGTTGACAAGATCTTTTTTTGGGGGGGGTGAAAACTTTGGACCTGACAACGAGCTTGCTCACCTGGCTGTGGCGTCGGGGATGTGCCCGGCAAAGGCCGGCAGGACAGGGGTCATGCCAAGGCTTCTCATCCTGGCCAGGATCCGGTGCTGAAGGGCCAGCTGGTCTGCATGCCAGGAGGCAGGCAGAGGACCTCCCCAACCCTGCATGTTACCCATGCGAGCCCTGCAACCCAAGAGGAAGAATTTTTCTTTTTGCGGTGACACCGTGTAGCACCTCTCTTTCAAGACGGACTATGGCTCCGAAAAACAGCCGGTTAGTCAACATTCCGGGTGGTGTGTACTCTGCCCGTCGTCAGGAGACTGCTGGATTCCAATTTTCATCGGTGTTTATATGCCTGATGAAAGCGCTGGGGCGTGGAGACGGGCAGAGTACATACTACCCGAAACGTTGAGTTTACTGGCTCTTTTCAGAGCAATACTCCTTCTTGAAAGTATTTCCACCATGCAAACCTTCAAGTCTTATCCAAAAGGAGCAAATACAACACTCACTCACTCATCTCCGTAGTCTCACCGACCGCTGTGTGCACTGATGCACGAACCTCCTCCACTCTCCCCTTAACCTTGGTCTTCCCTATCAGGTCATTATATGCAGGGATGTAAGTGACCGACGAAGTCATTTCCTGAAAATTACCGAAGGCCAATAAATTGTGCGACTGCGAGTGAGCGCTTACGCAACCGAGAGATGCGATTGCGAGATTAACGGCAGGGGTGCAGGTGGCCTTCATTTTTTAGGGTTTTAACAGATCAAATTTAGCAGTTTGAGATAACAGTATGACATAAAAAAAAAAAAAATACTCGAAAAACCAAACATGCCATTTCCGGAAATCCCCCCCCCCCCCAAAAAATAATGCCATTTCCGGAACCCCCCCCCCAAAAAAAAATCACGCCATTTCATGAAATCCTGAAAATTCCGGAAAACTTACATCCCTGTATATGGGGGGAAGGGGGGGAGGGGTGTTGGTCCATTCCCTTACATCATCGAGACACTGTCTCCCGGGTCTGCCTCTTGTGTTCTGACCCTCTGTTAACCCTAATGTTATGTCCTTTGCCATTTTTGGGGACCTCGTGACATGACCAAAGGACGTCAATTTTTTTCTTTTTAAACTAAGTTTCTTCCCTGACAGATTCATTTATTCTATTATGTTTCGGGCAAAGTGTTGAGCACTCAGTGCTTATTACGTCGAGCAGGGCAAAACCCTCATTGAATGAGAGGGCGCTGCTCAAACAGCCCAACATCGGGGAGGGGGGGGGGGAGAAGATTGGAGCAGCAGACGACGAGAGTCGGGAGCCCCTACCAGGCCAAGAAAGCCGGGCCGCCAAAGTGGGCGTCCAGATCGGCCTGCGACAGGCCCAGGCTGAGGTAGACCCGCTGCCAGATAGCCTCCTGGCCGGTGAAGGCCAGCGGAAGGTTGATGCCGTTCAGCGCCATCCAGTCAATCTCGCGCTCCCATCGCGTCCAGTTCCACCAGGCGAACGAGTAACTCACCGTGCACACGTTCTGGTAGTAGCGGAACCTGGGATGCAGGAGAAGGTGGGGGAAATTTTGTTGGGGGGAATTCAGCTCATGAAAACTGCTTAGAATGTTATTCCATTAGCTTTTTCTCATGACATAGTTGTCCGATTGATACAGGTGTGTGTGTGAAAATGTTGAGTTTGACAAAGTATGGGAGCGATTCTTTGACGTTTGTAAATGATGTACGCTACACATGTACCTTTGGTCTTAGTCGCTGGTAGACCCTACACCTTCGTATCATACATATGGACAATTAACATGAGAACAATAATGTGGCGGAATTCGTTAATACACGATTTTAACAGCCAATTTTACTTACCCCGTAATGGGGAAGGAAACCTAGAGAAAAATGTTAGCTTATCTGATAGGGTCGAATTCGCGTTGTTGTTTTTAACACCCAATCAGATAAGTCAACATTTTTCTCTGGGTTTCATTCCCCTTTAAGTGTATGGCCGCCTATATCCGTCCTCCACGCGTTCGCAAAACAAGTGTGCTACAAATACACGTCACAGAAGCACACGGAGTAATGACGTATGCATGCATGTAAGCGTATGTGCACAGTGTAGGCATGGGAAACCTCTCTAATGAAAGTAATGCCTTGCTTTTTTTGTCAGGGTTATGAAATGACTTTTGGGCACTGACCTGTTGGGGCTGGTAACCCGTAGGGCCGGACGCACCGGGGGAAGGACGGCCGGCAAGTTTAGCTGGTCCCCCGCCCAGGAGACGTGGGCACCGCAGAAGTGCTTGATGTAGTGCTGGAAGCCCCAGGCGACAGCCACGCCGCTCGTGCCACTGACCTTGATGGTCTGGCCACTGGACTCCACCTAGCCAGCGGTCAAAGGGGAGGGGGGGAGGAGGAGTCAGAGGTACAATTTCATACAGCTGCTTAAAGGCCCTATACAACATCGGTAAAGATCAAAAGATTGCCACAGTTTGTGTGTTAAACCATTAAACAGTGATATATATACAAAAATGTTGCAAACTGCTTACTGACTAAAATTACCAAAATGTAAATCTAAAATTTAGTTGGCCTGACGTTTCGATCCTAGCAGGACCTTTCTCAAAGGCAGAGAAAGGTCCTGAGAAAGGTCCTGCTAGGATCGAAACGTCAGGCCCACTAAATTTTAGATTAAACCATTAAACATTAAAAAAAACCCAATACTGCGAAGGTTTTAGCTCAAATGGTAATCTGAGAAAGTAGAAAAAGGAAACAAAAGACTGTCACGGCTTTCTCACTGTTCTGTAGCGAGTGTCAAAAATAGTTTATTACTCGCAAGAAATAAACTATTAGTCGATGTTTGAGTGAAGATTTCTTGAGAAGTACAGCATCCCAGACTGTAAGATTTCAACATGAGGATTCTATTTCTATCATGACTATCTACAAACTGTGTAAATAAAAAGGAAATGTGGACATCGTTGTTTTCCGATCTTCCCAATGTTGTATTGGGTCTTTAAGTGCCTGTGGCGTTGAAACATCCCATTCAAACAAGTTTAAACACCTTTAAGAATCTGGAATATAATTTATGTGGGCAGTGCGGTATATTCTTTTACCGGTATGTTTTTTTATAGTTAGAGAGTTTTCCTCTTAACTTGCGAGTACTTTCAGGGTATTTTTTATCCCTTTTATAATTCGGTTTGTAATCCTGTTTACACGAGGAAGATTTTTCCTGCTTAGCAGATTTTTCACGCTTAAGCTGCAGTATGAAAGTAGGCCCAGGCCCTAGTCTGAGCCACTACATGCATCTTTTGTGAGGAGCCCCTAGTTGTCAGTATCAGTGGTTACAGGCCCATTCTAGGACCCATTTCCAAAACCCAGCTTAGGCTTCGGCTCCGGCTTCGTCTCTGTTAAATCCAAAAGCTGCAATCACAGGTTGGAGTTCTTCGTTTGGATTCTCTTGCAAAAGGCAGCACAACATTAAACAAATTGAAGCCAAAGGTCTCCCGTCCTTTATGCCTTGTACTTTAAAAATGGATGAAAGAACTGGAGAGACAAAGCCGGAGCCTAAAGCAGTGTCCGCACTGGACTTATTTTTTACCGAGCCCGTGGGTAACATTCCAATGGGTAAATCTTCCCGGCGTCTGCACTTGGACTTTTCGACTCGGGTAAACTAACCGAGACGATCGGTAAAACTAACCGACTCATGTACATGTGCATGTACTCTAGGTACACAAACACGTTGTTACCCTGCGCCCGCACGAGTCTTGCATACAGTAAGGTAACGTGCAGGGCGCCGGATGTGTTTTTTTTACCGAGTCGTTTACCGAGACGTCGTGTCCGGATTGGACTTATCGACTCGGTTAAACTGACCCGGTCAATTTAACCGGGCAGAAGTTGGTCGGTTAAACTACCCACTGGAGTCGGGTAAGTTACCTGGGAGGAAAACTTCCTGGGCTGTCCGCACTGGACTTAAAATGGTCAATTTACCCATTTGCTCGGTTAGTTTACCCATTTTAATTCCAGTGCGGACGCGGCTTAAGCCTGGTTTTGAAAAAGGGCCGTTGAGACTACCGACCTACCTGGAAGGTGTCCAAGTGTGGGGGACCGAGGGAGGGGTTCACCACCACCTGGAAGGACACCGCTCGGCCGGGCACCAGTCGGCCAATCAGGGCTCGGACGGCGGCCTCCTGCTCCGAGCTGGGCACGGTGGTCTTGATGCGATCCAGCGACTCGAACCCTGGAACATCGACACACCAAAAAAGCGTTACACCTCGCACACTGTACTGCTTCAAGTCTAGTCAAATGCCCCACTCCGGCAAAGACTGGCTGACTATTTGAGGGAGGCTGCCATCTAAGGGCTGGATAACTCAGATGGTAACAGCACTGGGACCCAAAACACAGAGCAGAGGTCTCTGGTTCAAATCCTGGTCCAGTCAAAGTTTTCTTTGCCAATTTGCTTGAACTAAAGTCAATTAAATTCAACAAGTCACATTCAACTTGGATACAGTACCTCCAGCTGCACCACTGCAGGAAGCCCCAAGCAGCCATGTCAAAACGATGACAGTGAGAACGTGTGAGCAGGTCATTGTCACAGCCGCACTGGATTTACCCTGAAGATTGAAACAAAATAAGGTAACAATAATTATAACAATTCTCAACTCAATTAACCTGGGGCCTAGTCCGAGTAACTTGGACCCGACAAGTCACCCTTTTTTCATCGAATTTTGAAATTTTGATTTTCGGGTGACTGTAGAGTGTAGAGTCCAAGTTAATCAGTGTCATAATATCGATTATTTGTACAAACCGCCAAAAACAGATAATCCATATTATGACACTGATTGACTTGGACCCTACAGTCACCCGAAACTCAAAATTTCAAAATTCGATAAAAAAAAGGGTGACTTGTCGTGTCCAAGTTACTCGGACTAGTATCACTAAAAGTATCAGAATAGTTACTGCAGTGCAGTCAAGTGGTAACATATTTCCCAAGTTAAGTTGCTACTTTACTAATATAATAAAAATGGTAATACTTATAGTAATATTAATAGTAATAGTAATACTAGTAATAATAATACCCCTCCATGGTAAATTGGTAATAGTAATAGTTATACATTACTGTACGGTGTACCACATTTATCTTGCACCATGGACTGGAGGTCGGTGGATCTGTCGAGGTCCGGATTTGTTTTGATTTGGACTTCCGGGCTTGAAGTTGCACATGTATCTACGGGAAGCGGCTGCCAATAAGTCGCTGTGTAAATTAAAGCCGTACACGGTTATTCAAACCAGGCGCAGCCATAGCCGATATCCCAGGATGCTTTTCGCCGAATAGCAGACGACGTCTGCTAGTCTTGGCTCAAGACGGTGTTAGTTGAGACATTCTAACGCGCGAGGGCGCCATGAATACGTTTTCCCGAATGATCCGCAAAACGATTATTAGATGAGCCTATATCAAAAAAACATAATTATGCGTTTTCTTTATCTTTTATTTTTTCGAGCATTTTATAGAGCTCTATGATTTCAACCAACAACGTCTTGAACCAAGACTATACATGTACCACTACCACAGTACCAGCAGTACCCCTACAGCACAGTAGTACCAGCATTCCTCCATGACCTTTTTTTAAATCATAAATAGGTGATTCGAGGAAGGGTGGAATATGAGATAAATAGACAAATTGCCGAGAGAAACATGGAAGGTAGGCCACTATTTATTTGTTTGGCCATGTTCTGTTATAATTTTAGAATGAATTTCAAGACTCAAGACTGTCAACATTTACGGGCTGAGTGATTTTCTTCAGAGTAACTTGGACTCAGAACGGGCTTTTTATAAAACTTTCGATCGTGTTGGAGTTTTTCAATTTTTGTCCCCCATCTTGTTCTCTCGTACACGTAGTGAGGATATGATGGTAACTTCCTCTCAGTAATGAAACCTTTTGGATTTACTTTCGCAGAGCCGAGGAAGAGAAAACTGGACGATGAGGACGTCCCTGAAAAGCGCGTCGTGACGGAGGGCATGTCGTGGTGGAATTGTCTAATGCTCGGTATTGGGCACGAGAATAGTCGACCTCAAGCCGTCCCGGTGAAGCGGGACCCTCCCCGACCCACCCGGACTTCTCACCTCTCCCAGTCCACGGACCGCCCGGCAGACCAACATCCGTCCAACTGACTGCAAGCTAGCTTTCCACATCGGAAATGCTTTATGGACATAGTGAGAAAACGCAACGATATAGCGATTCGAAGTGCTGAAAAGATGAACAGACTGCCTCTGGAAAGAAATCCTTCCATACCCCCCATCCCCACTTAAAATTGGGTTGTTTCAGCTTGAACAGCTGTAAAAACCAAAGAAATAGGTTAGAAAATCTAATTTTAATAGTATCTAGACAAGTTTCTCAAACCTAACACACAACCCTAACCCTAACCATGGAGGAATAAGACACCCTCCATGCTCTAACCCTGACCTAGTCTGAGAAGCTTGGACCCGATAAGTCACCCTTTTTGCGAAATTTGAAAGGGGTCGGGTGACCCGCCACGGGTCACCTTACCCCTCCAAATTTCGAAGAAAAAAAAGGGTGACTTTTCAGTTTTCAGGTCCAAGTTACTGGGACCAACCCTGGGGACCATAATCACAGAAGTCCACAAATCCTAGGACCTAATACATTTAAACTGAGTTTTTTCATAAAATGTGTAATTTCTTTCTTTTTTTTCATAAATTTCTCATCATTGTAATTATTATCCACATCCTACCATGTAGGCCTATATTAGTTTATTTATTAAAAATATAATAATGGGGAGTACAGTAGAAAATCTTCCCCTGCTTCTCTTGACCATCTCTTGACTGACCGCTGGTCACCGGTCCGTAGCCGAATCGTTCACAGTCGACACGCCATGTCATCGGCCGACGCTGAGGAGGAAGAGGTTTGGACTCGATGTGAGAGGTGCACGCCGCACAGACCCTCCGAGCCTTCGGCCAGCGACTGCTGCGGCTCCGGCTGCGACCCCTGCGTCTTTGACCTGTACGAGACGGGGCTCGTCGCCTGGCGGAAGACCTGCCGGAGGCACCACGCAGATGGCGTTGGCGCGAAGCACCAGGAGCCAGCTTGTCACCAACTACAGGTTGGTTTTTGGGGGCAAGATTTAAGTGTAACACCCTCGCCGTAAAAGTTTGGAAAAAACCTTAGTCTGCATATTGTTTATGTTATGAAGGCAATAGCCATTGTCTGGCACGACCCAAAAAAGTTGTAATTGGACATATATCTTTTCCAAAAATCAAGATTTTGTTTTAAAAAGGGATGTTTTGGGTGGGGGTATTAAAGCCCCTACACACCATTGGTCGAGGTCAAAGAATAGCATCCATACGTTGTCTGATCCAATTTCAGCTCAATCCGCCAACCGAGTCTCGAGAAAATAGTATGCTCTGACCGAGTCTCGAGAAAATAGTATGCTCTGACCGTCATCGTCTAGTCTAGATGACGGCCAGAGCATACTGGTCGAAACGTCGAGTAACCACTCAGGTTCTTTTCAGAACCAAACCTCTTCCATTAAGAGACCTGATACATGGTGTCACTGCAAACCTTCCTATATTGATTCACCCACCATGCAAAGCCTTAAGTCTTATTTATTGACTTATTCTCGTCGTTGCAGGGTACGTCGAGCCAGAGTGATGTCCTCAGCCTGGACGAGTATCGATCCTTTAAACTTCAGAGGATTGAGCGCGTATCCAAGGACACGGCTACCTATACCTTTGCCCTCCCTGAAAATAGGCGACTGAATTGCGGCATTGGTCAGCACATTATACTCAGGTAGTATTATCATTTGGCAAAAAAAAATTTAAACAATTTTTTTTTTCAATAATTCCCCCTTAATCATGTTAATGCACTTTGGTAATTAATGCATGTTTGTGAATGCTTTCATTTAATGAGATGCCAATTTTACACAGCCGCTAAAGCACCAACATTTGCTTAAGCACGAAAAAGTCCTGTTGGATAAAATCTGGTTGCCAGCCAAAGTTTCTCTCGTATTTGAAGCTGAATTTCATAGCTGCCAACCATTCCTGTTTTGGAGGAATCATTCCTCTTTTTGGGTAAAATTTTATCACTTTTCACGATCACGATTTTTGGTTTGGAAATCCACATGTATTCCTATGTGGTTTGCTCTGTGATTCCTGTTTTTTAAGCTTTTTTTAGTCTTAAAATTTAGTGGGCCTGACGTTTCGATCCTAGCAGGACCTTTCTCAAAGGCAGAGAAAGGTCCTTTGAGAAAGGTCCTGCTAGGATCGAAACGTCAGGCCCACTAAATTTTAAGATTTGCATTTTGGTAATTTTAGTCAGTAAGCAGTTTGCAACCTTTTTGTATATCACTTTTTATATTAGTATTAGTATTAGTATTTATATTAGTATTAGTATTAGTTTTCCTAATTTCATTTAAGATAGGTTGGCAGCTTTGGAATTTACAGACATGTAGATGACAAGCCCAATTGCAGTTTGATTGCCAATTTTGTTTTGTAATCAAGAAAGAAATTCCATGCTTAGTCAGTGTGAGTGGTTTTTCATGCTTAAGCAGCTCTTATGAAATTAGGCCCAGATATTCCTTGTACTGCATTGGTTGGACTGCAGGTGTTGTCTGGATGGCAGACCCATCACAAGGCAGTACACGCCCATCAGCCCCGCAGATCGGTGGAACAGCTTTGACGTCCTCATCAAGGTGAGACCGCTGTCGATGTCAGGCCGTTAGCTGTATATGATGGCTACGGCTATGGCTTCAGCTTGGCTCATGGCTATGGCTTTTCAGCTTGGCTCATGGCTATGGCTTTTCAGCTTGGCTCATGGCTATGGCTTTTCAGCTTGGCTCATGGCTATGGCTTTTCAGCTTGGCTCATTGTCAACAGCAACTCATAGGCTTGGCCTCAGAAACAGCCATAGCCCTCTCTGTTGGTTGGCTCAACAGTGCCGCAGCTTGAGCTTGGAAGCAAATGTTCAAGGCCTGTTTGTTGAACTTCAGTTGTGACAGAGCCCTGGTAATGTTCTGAGGACGTGTGGAGAAGAAATGCATTCCTATACGAGAATGATCAAGGCAACATTGATATATGTATTATTTGTCATCCAATTACATGTACCGGTAGTTTGGAGAGCCCCCTGACAGAAACTAGTTTCTTTTGGGCAATCCTGCGGGAGTTAATTGGATGTTGTTTCTGTTATTGTTGCTGTTGTTTTGTTGTGTTTTTTTTTTTTTATTATGTATTTCTGCTTTCCACTTTATTCTTACTTGTGCGCTGTGCTGTGAATGCTGTACATGTATCCCGAAAAATGAAATAAATCAATAAAAAATAAAATAAATAAGCCATAATTGATCTACCATATGGTATTCGGCTCAACTGTGCTGGTATGTAGGTATGTAAATTAAAGTCACGAGGATGAAGCTCCAATTCCACTTTACTATTTTACCACAGTGGAATGTTGCTATAACGAACGCCGATATACCAAAATTTGGCTACAACGAACATGCCATTTGGCTCCTGATTTCTGTGTACAAAATAGTCGGCCGCAAATGCTGTAATGAACGACCGCTAAACTGAGTTTTAATGGATACCGGGATGTTTGTTATATAGTGACGTTCCACTGTACTTTGTCCCTTAGTCTGGTAGACCATTGGAGTACTACTACTGAAACAGATTCAGATATGATGTTTCCTGATCGTGACTCAAATACTTCCCTTAACTTCACTTGTCCCTTAGTCTGGTAGACCGTTGGGGCACCGCTAGAACTCTTGTCAACCACCTTTCTCCAACCTTCTCTGTTTTCTGCTTTTCTGAAGGGCTTCACTCAGACTGAGCCATGTCCACCCTGCGATGTTGTCCTCCCATCTCTTTGTCTGCCTGCCTCTTCTTCTCCCTCCTTGAACTCTGCCCTGCAGTTTGTCCAAAAATTCCAGTTTGGACAAACTTAAATCCACTGAACAAATTCGAGAAGCTTGAAATTTGGTCCGTTCAGTATGTCAGCGGTTAGTGACATTTTGGTATCACTTTCATTCACCTTTCCATTGGATTTTGCAGGTTTACCAGGGTGGACCAATGTCCAGTTACGTCAAGCAGTGGACAGAAGGTGATAGCATTGAATGGAGAGGACCCTATGGAGATTTTACATACAAACCCAACCAGGTACTTACGGACAGCATTTTTTTTTTTAAGTCAAATTTGCTTAAAGGTCAACTAAAGTCTAAAAAAAAATTGAAAATCCTGATTTGGCATTTTTAAATTTTACTCCTTTTTTCTGTCAGTATCGGAAGATCCTTATGCTCGCAGCGGGTACCGGTGTAGCCCCAATGCTTCAGGTTATCAGACAGATTGTTACCAGTGATGAGGAGGAGACTTTTGTACGCTTGCTGTACGCCTGCAGAACGTATGAGGACCTTCTACTGCGGGAAACTCTGAATGAATTCACAGCGTACTGGAACTTCACCGTATTGTATTCACTCAGTCGGGTAAGGATTGTACGCCATCATTCAATGAGGGTTTGGCAAACTCGACCTGCAGTTAGCACTGCAAGCTCAGTGCTTTGCCCGATTGCTGGGTGATGTGGGTATGAGAATGTAACTCAGTGAGGTTTTGCCCACCTCAATATGTAATAAGACTGAGGATGAGGATGACAATACACAGGCATGCAACTCTTGAATTGTAAAAAAAAAGAGGAAAATGTCCAAATGAAACTGCGAGCGCAAAGCACGAAGCCCTTACGGCGTGTGGTTTGGGGCCCGCTTAAGGGCCAGGGAAAATATTTTTTACACAAAATGAAAAGTAATCAAAAGTTTTTAACCTGATCTCAGCATGTGTTTTAAATAATAGTTAGGAGAGAAGAAATATCCAAATGCATTTTTTTGTATTTTTTATTATCATGATTTTTTTGTAATTTTTTTTTTTACGGATTTTTTTTTTTTACGGCCGAATTAAAAAAACCCGGAAATCTGCGGAAAAGTTGCATGCCTGAATACAGATGACAATGATGGCAATGATAATGAAGATGACAAAGAGGATACTTATCATAATGATGATACATCGATGACATGGATGGCATCTGAACTTCAGACATTAAATCTTTTGTGCTCCTCTCAGGACAGGCCAGGAGACCACCCTACCTCATACGGAGAGACTTTTCATTACGGCCGCATCAATCCTGAGATGCTAGCGACTGAGACAGAGACTAGCACAGAGAAGGATACCCAGGTCCTTGTTTGCGGCACAAAATCGTTTGAAAAGGACATGCTCAACTTTCTAAAGAAGCTGGACTTCAAAGGAGACGTTCACAAATTCTGATACGGTCTGTGCTGTCCGTTCATATTGAAACCAGCATTGTCAAGTCAAAGGAGAAATAATTTTTTGAGGATGAATTAATGTTCGAGTAATGGTTCAGAACTTTGTTGGCCATTTTCAGTGCAGTGAATTGGAGACCTGGGACAAACAACAATAATGAGCATTGAGCAAGGGAATGAAGACTTTATACAGATTGAACAAATCTTTTTATGAGAATAGTTTAATAAACATATTAGTTATAACTTATAAAACACTTAAACTGTTTGCAAGCTGACTCTCATTTCTATCGTGTAAGTTTCCAAAATGTTATCAGTCAGTTTTTCCTTTAAATATTGGTATAAGTTTCCATTTAAAGTTTGCTGATAAAACAAAAACATACATTATCATCCAACCCCATTGTTTTTATCATCAGAGCAGTGTTTTCCTTCCCGACTGAAATTAATTATTAATTAATTTTTTTACAACAAATCGTACCAAGTTTACCACTCTGTTTTAGTCTTACAGCAATTGAAGCGGAGACTATTAATATAGTTTTCTCATAACTGACTTGTAATTCTTTAAAAACAAAAAAAACAACATCTATTTACATGCTGGCTACTGACAAAATGCATAGACATTTCTGTACATAATAAAAAATATCAGTGTTTATTTTTACATCTCAAAATTTAGTGGGCCTGACGTTTTGATCCTAGCAGGACCTTTCTCAAAGACAGAGAGAAAGGTCCTGCTAGGATCGAAATGCCAGGCCCACTACATTTTGAGATTTGCGTTTTGGTAATTTTAGTCAGTAAGCAGTTTGCAACATTTTTGTATATCACTTATTTATTTTTTACCGGTACATGGGAATGGCGAGTGTAAGGATAGGGATCAGTCTTGATGACGTCAGGACTATGTAATAGATACGCGGTGACACCATACGTAAATCAAATCGTCTGCGAACAAAAAATTGCTCCGAGGAGAGCTGGTAACTTCATTTTGTGGCCAGCAAGGGGGGGGGGGTTGCTGGTTGGTTTGAAAGAGAAGGCCAATATTTGAATATTTGGCCTGCTGGCTTTACCACTGCAAGAGTTTTTTGCAACATCGTGTGCATAATCTATGCATAACAACCTAAAGGGCTGTTCCCACTGGACTTTTTAGCGGCCCTGTTAAGTTTCCGTGGCTGAGCGAAAGTCTTCCGCGACTCCTCTCACCCTGTTAGTTTTACATCACGGTAGCGGTAACTTGACAGGGACGTCAGTTTACCGAGCGTCCCCACTGGACTTAATTTTGGTCATTCTTCCGCTCAGCCTCGGTAGTATGACAAAATTAAGTCCAGTGGGAACACGGCTTAAGGGGGGAAAAATATCGGCTATTTTCACGTTTTAGATAATGCGAACGGAGTAATCATAGTCAGCCATGCCAGGAGACTAAGCACCCGATGAATGCATGTGAATGAACAGGGCCTGACATTTTGAAACGGACAGATTCCCCTTGAGAAAGGTCCTGCTAGGATAGAAACGTCGGGCCCTCTAGATACTTGGGCCACAGGAGTCGGTGAGCGGTTTGCAACATTTTTGGTATTTCTTTGAAAAAATGTCCAAAAAATTAGGAGGGCCTGACTTTTTTCGATCTTCGCAGGACCTTTCTTTAAAGGCAGGGGAAAACAAATGTGTTTGTTGGGAAGGCTATGTTTTGGTTCTACTTGCAGGCTGGGTGTCTGGGAGTACAACGGGCACTGCCTATGCAGCGTCTTGCACAGAGTTCTGCCAGAGGAAAAACAAAGGAGGAAAACGTGGGTTAGTTAACGGATGCTTTGTTTGCATCTGAATGGAAGCTGGGGTGTGATCCCTTAAGATGTTCGGCAGTTAATGTTTGAATTAATTCTGACTGGCATGGCGCCCCACCCCGGCAAAGACTAGCTGACTATTTGGGATGAAGGCCACCATCTAAGGGCTGGATAGCTCGGATGGGAAGAGCGCTGGTACGTGCCCAAAACCAGAAGTCTCAGATTCAAGTCCTGGTCCAGTTTTCTCTGCCATTCTTCAAAATTGTTTAAAAGTTCCCAATCGACTTTTCCTTTATTTGTTAGACCAGCAGTAGATTTCACCGACCTCATCGTAACTTAGGATCAATATTGCAAGATGCTGAGCGATGCACAGAAACCACACGGTGTATCACAGCTTACGATGAGTTATCCATTGTTAAAGGCTTTGTGAAATCCACCCCTGTCGATTTTTACAGGGCAGAAGTCACTCTGTTAAACCATGAGCCATGGGCTTATTTTTGGGTAAATTAACTTGGATTGACAAATTGTTATTTAGCAATATCCTCGTTCCCTCTCAAAAAGGCTGATTGGATTCCTTGGAATTCTTTTGTAAAAGTTGTTTGAGCAAAGTAAGAAAAGACAAAAGATTTGGTTTTGATGGTGTTTTGATGGTGTTTGTCTGGGGTTGTGGGATTACTCGACGGCTTACCTATTTCACATCTGGAGCCAGCAAAGCCGTAGGGGCAGCTGCACTGGTACGGGCCTACGCACGTCCCTCCGTGCAGGCAGGGGAAGATACAGGGCGGTGCCTGGTTCAAGGCCGATGACAGCTCAGGCTCTGATATATCGTGAAACCCAAACACAAAATCACAATAAGATTGGAAGGTTTGCATGGTGGAAATACCAAGTAGGAGGTTTGCGGTGATACCATGTATATAAGAGACTGAGCACGGCTTTGAAAAGAGTTGGTAACTCAACATTTTTAAGTACTGTGTACTCTGCCAGTCGTCAGGAGACTATCCTTGGTGCTTACAAATTCACAATGTTAAAACTGATCCCAGAAAAGGCAGAATGAGAGGGAAAGATGACAAATCGGTCTCTGCTGTATCATGAAAAAAATTCTACAAAATGGAGGGCCAGGCATTTTAATCCTACCGGTAGTTGTATCAAGAGGGCACATTTTTTTTTTTCAATCCTTGACAGGACTTGAGAGAATGAAGAGAAATCCGGACACAAGTTTGTGGTCACACTACATAAGTCGTCTCTTTGGAGGATGAATATGGCTGTGGTAAGAGTGGATAACACCACTTGTTGGACAGTGTGTGGTCTGCCCATCATCAGGAGACAGCCTTCTGACGCAGGCAAAGCACAGTCTTCCCTGATATAGTGCTTTACACTACATGAAAACCAAATTGACTACAGACATGTTTGATTTACAAAGTACCAGGGATTACATGGTGTCACTACCACTATGAACATCTAAACCATGAAAAAGGGGTGAAAATGTCATTTCGCCGTGACCTGATAAGGACATCTTCAGGTCACTAAAGGGAACGTGAAAAAAACGTGAATATCTAGGGTGGCAAGCTCCAGCCTTGAGGGATGGCTAATTCAATTACCAATAGGGACCACCAGCCCCCATAGAGGTACTGTATGGTGTCATTGTAACTGTCACTCCCACTGAGATACCACTTCTAAATTGCCTCTATCCATTTACCACCAGGAATGTGGCCTTGGAGACCACTGGTGAAAACAAGGTGAAAATGACTTGGCTTTTTAACTGTGTGCCATGAAATAGGGGTGAAAACACGGTGAATGTTCTTTTCACGGCTAAATGACATTTTCAGCCCATTTTCACGGTTTAGATGTTCATAGTGTACAAACGTTCCACATTGTGAAAACATTGCACTTACTGATGCACTTGGGGTCAGCTCCACTCCACCTGTAGTCGGGCAAGCACCTGCGCCCACTCGGACCGTCCAGGAGGTAGCCCGTGTTGCACTGATAGCTGATGGTATCGCCCGGCTGGTAGGTGTGCCCGAAGATCATGCCGTTGTCGACGCTCGGCGGAGGCCCGCAGGATTTGGGCGCGCAGGAGGGGATCGGGTGGTCCCAGGTCCCGGCCGCCGTGCAAGCGAGCCGGCTCTCGCCGTGGAGCTGCAAGCCGCCCAGGCAGCGGAAGGTCAGCGCGTCCCGGTAGAGGCGGCCGGTACCCACCACCTGACTGTGAGGTGGCGGGACGATCGCCGGGCAGGAGATCGGCGCGCAGGTCGGGGGCGGTGGGAGCCAGGTCTCATTGGCTTGACACACGCAGTTAGAGCTACCGAGGAGCTGGTATCCGGGATCGCAGACATACCGGACGACGGACCGGAAGGCGTTCTCCTGTCCGAGAATGCGGCCGTCGTCAATTTCGGGGGGAGAGGGGCAGCGTCTGACCTGGCAGACGAGGTCGGTGGAGTTCCAAGTCCCGTCCGATTGACAGACGACGGTGTCGGTGGATCGAAGTTGATAGCCCTCGACACAAGTGTATTGGACGGCAGTACCGAAGACGTAATCGTCTGCTGTCAGGAATAGGTCGTTGGTCAGATAGATGGCGTGCTGGAGGCCGGGTGGTAGTCCACAGGGGATCGGTAGACAGGTTGGGGGCAAGGAACTCCAGGCACGATTTGCTTGGCAGACGCGCTCCCCACCTCCCAACAGCCGGTAACCCTCGCTGCAGGCGTACTCGGCAACAGATCCGTAGGACGTACCCGAGGTGCTGACTCCACCGTTGGGAATGGACGGGAGCTCCCCGCAGTCGACCAGCTCGCATCGGACCGTGAGGGCGCTCCACGACCCATCAGCGAGGCACGTCACTCTGGGGTGCCCCTGCGACTGGTATCCGCTGCGGCAGCGGTACTCGACGGACATATTGAACGTAGTCGCGGGCGCTCTCGGCATGTAAGCATTGGTGATGTCCGGCGGCGATCCGCACGATACTGGGCGGCAGCTCGCATCGTCACCACTCCAAGTGCCGTCGGCTTGACAGGTCCGCGTGAGATCACCAACAGGAGGCTGATAGCCAAGATCGCAGCTGAACTCAGCCACACTCTGAAATTCCAGGCTCCCTCGCAGCAGCACCATTCCATTCTCGACGTGCGAAAGGGGCGGACATCTGACCGGTCGACAGATTGGGGACTGACCGCTCCACTGACCGGTAGCCGTACAAGTCCGGACTGTCGCGTTCACCAGCTCATGACCCGTGTCGCACGTATACGTGAGCCGACTTTCGAAGAGCAAATTCTCGGCGTGCCACTTGCCGCTACTGACTGGCTCCGGCTGACCGCAGGACACCGGGGAGCAGACTACCGGGTTGCTGCTCCAGGACCCGTTGCTCAAGCAGGAGCTCACCCCGGAACCGACTAAGACGTAGCCAGTGTCGCACGAATACTGAGCATCCGATGGGTAGGTGAGTGCGGGTGCCGTGACGCTTCCGTTGGGGATTGGTGGCAGTAAGCCACAGCTGACTGGCCGACAGCTAGGCACAGACTGGTCCCACTGTCCGTCAGACCGACACTCCACCGTGGGACTACCGTGAAGGATGTAGCCTGCGTTGCAATGGTAGCCGGCCTCGCTCATGTACACAGTGCCGTTGGTCGTGGTGTAATCCCCGTTCTCGATATCAATGGGACGACCGCACGATACGGGCAGGCACTCCTGGGTAGTCTGGCCCCACGAACCATTCCACAGGCACTCGATGACAATGCGCCCATCCGTGCGGTATCCCTCCATGCACTGATAGGACGCCAGACTTCCGTAGGTCACGTCGGTGTCCGACGTCACTGCATGCCTGATGGCGGGCGGTCCGCGGCAGGTGATAATCTCACAACTCGGCTCCTCGTCGCTCAGTGATCCACTACTCGTACAAAACCGCTCGGCACTCCCCTGCAGCTCGTAACCCGCCTCGCATGAGTAGGTCACCTCGCCTCCGTAGAAGACTTCACTCTTCTGAGTGACCAAACCGTTGTCGATGGGATTGGGGACACCGCACGATACAGGAGTGCAGACGGGGGCCACTCCGTCCCAGCTTGAGTTGGCTAAGCAGCGACGCTCAGCATCACCGACAAGCCGGTATCCGTCCTTGCACCGATAGGAGACAACGTCGGTGAACCGGCGGCCTTGGAAGACGGCAGTCCCGTCCCGGAGGGAGGGTACGGGAGGACACGAGACGCGCTCGCAGGAAGGAATCTCGGCAGAGTCCCATCGCCCGCTGGCCAGGCAGGTTCGACTCGCCGGCCCGCTGACGGAGTAGCCGTCGTCGCACGCAAACGCGGCCACGCTGCCGACAGTCCGCTCCGGCGGAGAGAGGAGAACGCCGCCGTGAGAAGGTGCGGGCAACTCCGGGCAGACGATGAGCTCGCAGCGCGCATCCGTCGTGGCGGTCCACGTGCGATCGGGGAGACATTCGACCAGACCGTTGCCGCGTAGCAGGGCGCCCTCGACGCACGCATACTCGGCCGTGTCTCCGACATGGTAGATGCGATCTGCGGATGAAAGGAACGTCATGTACATGTAGGAATGGTAAAGAGCAGAAGAGACTTCACCTCAATAGGACGAGGAATAAGTCTCCCAATTGATCAAGATGAATCTGAAATTTGGTGGACCTGAAGTTTTGATCCTATAGCAGGACCTTTCTCAAAGGCAGGACAAAACCAAATAGGAAGGGAAGAGAGACATGGATGACAGACAAAGGACAAAGAGGAATGGTGGGATCAATGGAAGGGCAGGGGTTGGGTTGACATTTGCATTTTGGTCATTTTAGTCAGTAAGCAGTTTGCAACATTTCTGCATATTACTCAAAGTGAATCAGATTATAGTTTTTAATGGCTTTGTATACAGATATCTTCGGGTTTTTTTGGAGTCTGTCTTGTTGCCGTGACAAAAAAAAACAATCAACTGTAAACGCAAGGGAAACTTTGGCTAGCACCTTGATTTTATATAAAAAAGTATTGTCTGTTTCTAAGATCCTCACCCTCTACAAAGCCCAGGTCCAGCGCCGGCGGTTGGTCACATGACATCAGGGAGCAGCCAATCGTGCCCCGGCCCTCCCACTCCCCCTTCCAGCCGCACCGCATAGTCTGGTCCCCGACTGCCCCGTAGCCGGGCCTGCAGGCGTAGCGAGCCAGGGCACCAAACAGGGTGGAGTCGGCCGAGGGGACGGCGTTGGGGACGGGCGGGGGTGGGCCGCAGTCCGCTGGCCGACAGAGCGGAGGTGAGGAGCTCCACTGACCCGTTGCCAGGCAAGTCAGTGTGGGATCACCTGAGGAAAGATAGAATTTCAAGAGGTTTATGGTCCACATAGCTTGGGCCTATTCCATAGAGCTACTCCAAGAGCCAAAAGTAGATAGCCACAAAAATAAGGCTTTGCATGGTGGGTGAAACAATATACAGTGTAGGAGGGCTTGCGGTGACACCATGTATACGGTCTCTTAAAGCCTCTACACAACATTGGTCGAGGTCAAAGAATAGCATCCATACGTTGTCTGGTCCAACATATGCATGAAATAGCACACCTGTGAAAATTTCAGCTCAATCCGCCAACCGATTCTCGAGAAAATTGTGAAAACCACTTCATTTGTTTCGCGAAAATGCAGCATTTAATGCCGTACTGTTCCAAAAAATAGTTGAGATCTCGGTGAGACATAAACTATTTCTTTTACTCATTTCTCCCAAAATACAACATTTTAGGCAGAAATATTTCAGTGAGAGGTTTCTACTATAACCATCTTCAAACTGTATAAGTTTCATGTAAATCTGTGAGCATTTCTGTTTTTCGATCTTACCAATGTTATGTAGGGGTTTTATGACGTAAGAAGAGGTATGGTTCTGAAAAGAACCTGAGTGAGTTATCACCCGGGTTCTCTTCTTAAGAGACCTTCTACATGGTGTCATCACAAACCCTCCTACTACAGTACATGTATATTGACGCACACAGAAGTCACCTTGCCAACTCCAAGGTCAAAAGCAATTGACATCAATTCGGAAGACTTTCTGGTTTGTCTTTTTTGTCAGAGCTACATCATGGCGAGAACCAGAACTTCCTCAAATCATTGAGGGTTATTGGCTGCATTCCATCCATTTATCAATCATATGCCATGCAATTAATATGATCAAAATGCGAATCTGAAAAATGTCAATTCTTGCATGACCTTTTTAAGTCTTCTCTTCTCCCTTATTACTCTTAGCAAAAATTATGATTCCAAAAAAGCAAGCAATAAGACCCAAATGCATATTGTATTAAGGTTGTGCCGGTTTTGGGTTATAACGAGAAACCGCGGTTAAAAAAAAAACGAAACCAAACCGAAGCCTTTCTGAAAACAAAAAAACAGACTGAGACCGAACTGAAAAAAAAAACGTGTTTTTTTCTTTCAGCATGTCCATGCTCGTATACTTTTGTGTTGCTGTCATGCTTTTGGAAAAGTAAATTGGGCATATTCACTTGGCGCATTACAGAGACGTATGCGTTTATATTTCTTTGCGGAGTCTGCACCTGACCCCAGCATTGCAATAAAATGTAACACAGAGGAACAAAAACCAGACTCAATCATGCCGAGGGTTTCTCAAAAAATTCTGAAAGGCTTCTATTGAATTGAAACATCTGGCTCTCGGAATCAAATAGATCTGTTAGAGGACCCACCTATGAGAATATATCCTCGGTCACAGGAATAGGTCACGACTCCCTGATACAGGAAATTGTTGCCTACGATTTGACCATTGGGGGGTCTGTCCGGCTGACCACAGCTAACCATCTCGCACATCGGGAAGTCGCCGTCCCACGTGCCGTCCGCTAGACAGGTCCGCACCGACTGTCCGACCAGCCGGTACCCGGCGTCACACCGGTAGGCGACGGACCGGTTGAAGGTGAGATCGCTGCCGAGTATCTGGCCGTGGGCGGGGGTCGGCAGGTCGTGGCAGCGGATTGGGCGGCAGGCCGGCAGCGCGGCCGACCACTCGCCGTCCACGCCGCAGCGCTGCTCCTGGTCCCCGTGCAGCTGGTAACCGGTGAGGCAGCGGTAGCGTATCCGGGTCTTGTACGGGTAGCCCTCCGTGGAGGTGGACTCGTTGGGCGACTTGACGCTGACTTTGGCGTGGGGCACGGCTGGGAGCTGGGAGCAGGAGACGGGTCGGCACTGAGAGGCCGCGCCGTTCCAGAGCCCGTCGGCCTGGCAGACCCGGACTGCCTCCCCGACCAGGTGGAAGCCCTCGTGGCACACGTAGGTGGCGGTGTCGTTGTAGCTGTGGCCGGTCCTGATCAGGCGGCCGTTTGGGAGGCTGCCCAGACGATCGCACGCCACAGCTTCGCACGTGAAAGCATCTCCGAGCCATCTGCCGGCTGGGCCGCACTTCAAAGAGCCTCCACCCCCGTGGATTACGTACCCGACGTGACAGAGGAAGGTGACATTAGCCTGATACGGGTGCGGCTCATGATCGGACGATGGCATGGCGTCGGCATGCTCAATACCCGGTGGAGCGGAACACGTGACCGCTTCGCAATGCGGGACGGAGCCACTCCATCGTCCATTGGCACCGCAGGTCACCGTGGGGTCACCGATCAGAACGAAGCCGATATCGCACAGATACTGCGCCACTCCCGTGTAGTCAAAGTCCACTCCACTGAAGCCGCCATTCTGAATCGCGCTCGGAGGTCCGCAGGATACCGGCGAACAAACCGGCGCGCTGTTGTTCCAAGTGCCAGCGGCGAGGCACTCCGATGCGCCGGGCCCGTTCAGCCGGTAGCCCGCCTCGCAGGCGTACGTCACGCTCTCGCCGTAGTGGAACCGGCTACCGGAGGCGAACCCGTGGCGAATGGGCCAGACGTCCGGACAGGGGACGGGCAGACACTGCAGGAACTCGCCCACCCACATCAGGTCAAGCTCGCAGCGGAGGGACCCGTTGCCGTGCATCCGGTACCCTTCCGCGCAGGAGTACAAGGCGACGCTCTGAAAGGCGAACCCGGACGTGCTGCTGTACGCGGCAAACTCAATCGCCGGCGGCGGGCCGCACTGGAGCGGCGCGCACGCGGGACTTGCGCCGGACCAGGTGGCGTCTGCCTGGCACGTCCTAGTCAGGCTACCCGCCGACCGGTACCCCGCATGGCAGTTGTACGTCACCGTGGCGCCCAGGGTGTGGCCCCCGGGTGAGGTGAACGCGGAGTGGGGTTTTCGGTCGGGCGTTGGGCAGACCGGCGGACGGCACTCGGGCAACTGGCTCCAGCGGCTGTCTGGGTTGCAGACAACGACGCCTGGACCCTGTAGCCGGTACCCTTCTTCGCAGTGGTAGGCGACGCTGACCTCTTGCACCGCTCCACTGGTGTTCATCACTGGACTGGAAATGAAGGCGTGGGCGATGATTGGAACCTCGCCGCATTCAATCGCTGCAATCACCAACAAATAAATAATAAACAATTATATTTCATGAAGTACCCGTACATACAAAAACTATTGCAAACTGCTCATCACCGACTAAAATGACCTTCGCTACATCAATCTAAAAAGTGAAGAGGGCCTGACGTTTCCATCCTAGCGGAAAGTCCCGCTAGGATCAAAACGTCAGGCCCTCTTCACTTTTTAGATTGATGTAGTGAAGGTCATTTTAGTCAGTGATGAGCAGTTTGAACCAGTTTTTATATGTACGGGTACTTCATGTCCTGCTAGGATTGAAATGTCAGGCCCTCTAACTTTGATTATATTTCGTATTGACTAATTTCTTTTCACTGCACGCAGAAAATAATTTTTAAAAATCAACTCATCAAAAATTACATTGGGCTTGAAGAGCAAGAAATTCTCTACTAGTACTACTCAGGCGACAGATGATGTTGATGATTGCTGAGACCTATAGGAGGGGGGCGGGCATAATACCCACATCCCCCACCTGCCCCAGTATCAATAAGACCTCTTAAAGGTTTTGCAATGTTGCGAACAATCAAACCCTTTTTCACACTCGTTCTGGGGGTGTATTTGCAAGCCTTCAGGTTTCTATGCAAATGAGAATGTCAATATTCATGAGCAACTGTGTGATCATGCAACCCAATTGATTATGTACAAAAGTCTCTGAAAATTTCTGGTTTTTCCTGCAGACCTATCCCTTAACCTGTTGATTTACTGCCAAAATGTAAAAAAATTGCAGTTTGAAAGTTTTTCTTATGTTTTTTAAACTGTGGGTTGATCATACAAAATCGCCCTCATTTTTATAAGGATATTTTTAAAGGAAAAACCAAAGATGACCAATTTCTGACTATAAGAAAAAGAAGCTTGCTAATATGTTTGTACACCTCATATCCCTAGATGACAGCAGAAAATGAGCTTGACTGTGATGTTTATGGTAGAGTCCCTTTAAAACAGCCCGCCATGTGAAGCAGCTCCGCCGTGTAATGGGGCACCAGGCACTATTTACATCTAACCCGTGAAAATGGGCTGAAAATGTCATTTAGCCGTGAAAAGAAAATTCACAGTGTTTTCACCCCTATTTCACCCCTATTTCATATCCCTAGATGACAGCAGAAAATGAGCTTGACTGTGATGTTTATGGTAGAGTCCCTTTAAAAAAGCCCGCCATGTGAAGCAGCTCGGCCGTGTAATGGGGCACCAGGCACTATGAACATCTAAACCGTGAAAATGAAGTGAAAATATCATTTAGCCGTGAAAAGAAAATTCACAGTGTTTTCACCCCTATTTCACGGCACACAGTTAGCCAAGTCATTTTCACGGTGTTTTCACCAGTGGTCTCCAAGGCCACATTCCTGGTGGTAAATGGCTGGAGGCAATTTAGAAGTATCTGGGAGTGACAGGTACAAGGACACCATACAGTACCTCTATGGGGGCTGGTGGTCCCTACTGGTAATTGCATTAGCCATACCTCAAGGCTGGAGCTTGCCACCCTAGATATTCACGTTTTTTCACGGTCTCTTTTAATAGTGAACTGAAGATTTCCTTCCTTCAGGTCAGAGAGGCAATTTTTGTAAAATGCACCGTGAAATCACAGTGACTTTTTAGTTTCACGGGAAAATGACATTTTCACCTCTTTTTCACGGTTTAGATGTTCATAGTGAGGATCGGAGATCCTTACCGATGCAGCTTGACTGGTGGTCGCTCCACAGCCCGGTGTCCAGGCACTCCCTGGTGTCGGGGCCGCTCAGAGCGTAGCCGTCCTGGCAGACGTAGTGGACCTGGGACTGGAAGGAGAAGGTGGAGCCCAGGACCCTGCCGTCCTGGATGTCGCCGGGGAACCAACACTGCTTGCCTGCGAGGGGCCACGTTGCCGAGGAGGAGTACACACAAACAAGACTCTTGAGTCTCAAAATCTCTAATGTTTGGAGCCAACCATCAGGCCCTGAGTCTCAAACTCTGATTCGGAAATTCCGAGGGCCGTGCATTTTCATTCTTTCTCAAAGGAATAGGTTCTCAAACTCTGATTTGGAAATTCAGAGGGCCTTGTATTTCCATTCTTTCTCAGAGGTTAGGATCCAAACATCAGGCCATGAGTCTCAAACTCTGATTTGGAAATTCAGAGGGCCTTGTATTTTCATTCTTTCTCAAAGGTTATTAGGTTCTCAAACTCTGATTTGGAAATTCAGAGGGCCTTGTATTTCCATTCTTTCTCAGAGGTTAGGATCCAAACATCAGGCCGTGAGTCTCAAACTCTGATTTGGAAATTCAGAGGACCTTGTATTTCCATTCATTCTCAAAGGTTGGGTTCTCAAACTCTGATTTGGAAATTCAGAGGGCCTTGTATTTCCATTCTTTCTCAAAGGTTAGGATCCAAACATCAGGCCTTGAGTCTCAAACTCTGATTCGGAAATTCAGAGGGCCTTGTATTTCCATTCTTTCTCAAAGGTTAGGATCCAAACATCAGGCCCTGAGTCTCAAACTCTGATTTGGAAATTCAGAGGGCCTTGTATTTCCATTCTTTCTCAAAGGTTAGGTTCTCAAACTCTGATTTGGAAATTCAGAGGGCCTTGTATTTCCATTCTTTCTCAAAGGTTAGGATCCAAACATCAGGCCGTGAGTCTCAAACTCTGATTTGGAAATTCAGAGGGCTTTGCATTTTCATTCTTTCTCAAAGGTTGGGTTCTCAAACTCTGATTTGGAAATTCAGAGGGCCTTGCATTTCCATTCTTTCTTAAAGGTTGGGTTCTCAAACTCTGATTTGGAAATTCAGAGGGCCTTGTATTTCCATTCTTTCTCAAAGGTTAGGATCCAAACATCAGGCCCTGAGTCTCAAACTCTGATTTGGAAATTCAGAGGGCCTTGTATTTCCATTCTTTCTCAAAGGTTAGGTTCTCAAACTCTGATTTGGAAATTCAGAGGGCCTTGCATCTCAATTCTTTCTCAAAGGTTAGGTTCTCAAACTCTGGTTCGGAAATTCAGAGGGCCTTGCATTTTCATTCTTTCTCAAAGGTTGGGTTCTCAAACTTTGATTCGGAAATTCAGAGGGCCTTGTATTTCCATTCATTCTCAAAGGTTGGGTTCTCAAACTCTGATTTGGAAATTCAGAGGGCCTTGTATTTCCATTCTTTCTCAAAGGTTAGGTTCTCAAACTCTGATTTGGAAATTCAGAGGGCCTTGTATTTCCATTCTTTCTCAAAGGTTAGGTTCTCAAACTCTGATTCGGAAATTCAGAGGGCCTTGTATTTCCATTCTTTCTCAAAGGTTAGGATCCAAACATCAGGCCGTGAGTCTCAAACTCTGATTTGGAAATTCAGAGGGCCTCGTATTTCCATTCTTTTTCAAAGGTTAGAATTCAACCAACAGGCCCTCTAAATGTTTGAGATGAGCATGTTGGTTATTGAAACAGTATTAGTGATTTGCAACATTTTTGTATGATATTTTGGAAAAGAACATTGGACTGAGACCTTTGGTTTTTGGGTACCGGCACTCTTACCATCTGAGCTATCCTGCCCTTAGATGACGGCCTTCTCAAATAGTCAACTAGTCTTTGCCAGCAAAGTTTTCTTCCCAGGTTCAAAAGTTCCAAAGTCAATTTTTCTTTCATTTGTTTGACTTTCTTAATATAATTAAATTGAAAAACACTCACAGGCCCAATGTGAGTCTTGAGCGTTGTGACTCGAGATACAGACTCACTATAACCCCACTATTCTTTAAACCTGTTTTAATTTGGTGGTGGGCTGACCCTACCCCAGCCACTAGAGGTGTATGAATCAGGCGGCCATTCCATAATAGTAATACCACTAGTGTGCATTTCAAAAACATCCTTGACTGTTTTGATGAGAGTGTTGCTTCCGTATATCATCTTCAGATGTAGCACATTTGCCAAACTTCCCTACCGATGGTACACATTTAAGGTGATATACAAAAATGTTGCAAACTGCTTACTGACTTTTGTGTTCAGTCCTTCACACTTCTCTCTTTGATCTTTCCCCCTCTTCTCACTAATCCCTACCCTACTCCTTGCCCTTCTCTTTGATCTTTCCCCCTCTTCTCACTAATCTCTACCCTACTCCTTGCCCTTGCCTTTGATCTCTCCCTACCAGCTTCACTCTTTGTCATCTGTTTCTCATCCGTGTCCTATTCACTCTCTCCCCCTTCCTTAGTGTACATGTATCTGTTTTGTCCTTGTCACTCTGCCTTTGAGAAAGGTCCTGCTAGGATCGAAACATCAGGCCCACTAAATTTTAAGATGGTACACATTGTTATATGAGAAAGGTCCTGCTAGGATCGAAATGTCAGGCCCTCTTAACTTTTGAGATATTGTTATCATGCAACCTTACGATAATGCGCAGGGCGTTACGCACTCTGTCTGCAATGGTGGCTACGAAAGGGGACCAGGAATACTCACGCCGGCACACCGGAGGGTCGTAGGGCAGCCAGTCCCCGGAGATCATGCACGTGGCTCGCTGGTATCCCGCCTCGTGGAACTCAAAGCCTCGCTCGCACGCAAAATGCACCACGTTGAGTGGGGCGTCCGACTGGTACCCCGTGTAGTCCCCATAGTCTGGCTGCAGAGGTTCGTAACAGCCTAGAGAAGGGTGGACAGCGACCACATTAGTCATTCCATGTCGAACGAGGCATTTCACAGAAAACCTACTCAAGGGTAATCTTCCAGAACCACTTCATCGACTCTCCAAATTAGACGATCATCTGCCTGGGGTAATGAGATGCAGTACATAAAACGTCTCTTGCCTTACTGAAGTGCTTAATTGTGTTAACATGCAGTGTGGTTGGTTGCTTCCAATTGACCTGCAAAACTGCAAGCAAAAGTCTTTCGCAGTTTTAAGGGTCTGTTGTTTCTCAGTTTTGCAGACTGGAATTCAGGAGAAAGTTGATTGACAAGTCGTCCATCGGTACCATCCCCCCCCCCCCACCGTTGTCTCCCAGGACTATGAAAGGTGGGACAGGGTCGGGGGAGGGAGGGAAGAAGATGGTTCCTCACCCACACAGAAGTAGTTCTTCTCCTGCCCGATCGCTCCGTACATGTCGAAGAGGAAGTCGGGCCAGGCGAGGAGGGCGCCCTCTGCGGCGGGACTGCGGCAGGCGCGGAGCTGCTCCTGGACTTGGCCGGCGGACAGGGCGCGACCCCAGACGTGCATCAGAGTCAGCTCGCCGAGGAAGGCCTCCGAGCTGGCAAAGTCTCCCCCGACCGAGTCCTGCTCCTGGCCAATGACAAACACCCCGCCGCCTGACGGAAAGACCGATCAAAAAAAAGAAGTGAGGGACAAGTCCCAAGCATTTGTTTCCAAAGAGGGCCTGATGTTTTTGCTTTATTTGTCTGATTTATACAGTCCATTTGTGAGGAGCAACCCAGGTCCTTCTAAGAACTACACAAACTCAAACCGAAGATCAATTTGTATTTGTCATCGCAAACTGTTCTTGGCAGTGATTTGATCTTACACCGCCGCCTGACGGAAAGACCGATCAAAAAACGAGTGAGGGACAAGTCCCAAGCATTTGTTTCCAAAGAGGGCCTGATGTTTTTGCTTTATTTGTCTGATTTATACAGTCCATTTGTGAGGAGCAACCCAGGTCCTTCTAAGAACTACACAAACTCAAACCGAAGATCAATTTGTATTTGTCATCGCAAACTGTTCTTGGCAGTGATTTGATCTTACACCGCCGCCTGACGGAAAGACCGATCAAAAAACGAGTGAGGGACAAGTCCCAAGCATTTGTTTCCAAAGAGGGCCTGATGTTTTTGCTTTATTTGTCTGATTTATACAGTCCATTTGTGAGGAGCAACCAGGTCCTTCTAAGAACTACACAAACTCAAACCGAAGATCAATTTGTATTTGTCATCGCAAACTGTTCTTGGCAGTGCTTTGATCTTACACCGCCACCTGACAGAAACACCGATAAAAAACGAGTGAGGGACAAGTCCCAAGCATTTGTTTCCAAAGAGGGCCTGATGTTTTTGCTTTATTTGTCTGATTTATACAGTCCATTTGTGAGGAGCAACCCAGGTCCTTCTAAGAACTACACAAACTCAAACCGAAGATCAATTTGTATTTGTCATCGCAAACTGTTCTTGGCAGTGATTTGATCTTACCCCGCCGCTTGACGGAAACACCGATAAAAAAAAAGTGAGGGACAAGTCCCAAGCATTTGTTTCCAAAGAGGGCCTGATGTTTTTGCTTTATTTGTCTGATTTATACAGTCCATTTGTGAGGAGCAACCCAGGTCCTTCTAAGAACTACACAAACTCAAACCGAAGATCAATTTGTATTTGTCATCGCAAACTGTTCTTGGCAGTGATTTGATCTTACACCGCCGCCTGACGGAAAGACCAATCAAAAACGAGTGAGGGACAAGTCCCAAGCATTTGTTTCCAAAGAGGGCCTGATTTTTTGCTTTATTTGTCTGATTTATACAGTCCATTTGTGAGGAGCAACCAAGGTCCTTCTAAGATCTACACAAACTCAAACCGAAGATCAATTTGTATTTGTCATCGCAAACTGTTCTTGGCAGTGACTTGATCTTACCCCGCCGCCTGACGGAAACACCGATAAAAAAGAAGAAGTGAGGGACAAGTCCCAAGCATTTGTTTCCAAAGAAACAGAAAAATGTAGAGGGCCTGATGTTACAATCCTAACAGGACCTTTCTACAAGGCAGAGACCCTGCCTTGGGGAAAGGTCCTGCTATGTAGGATGGCGGAGAGACCTACATGTTCCACCTAAGGGCTCAACAGCTCGGGGTGGTACAGCAGTTGTGGCCAAAAGAAAAATGTGATTCTGACCTGAGTCAGTTACTGACCAGGGACAAAAATGACTCAGATCTGTGGGAAATTCAACATTTAAAAAAAAGAAAGATTGTGTTCGTGTGACTTGAAGTTCTTCCCTTATCCATAATGTTCCACATCAACGGAGCTAGAAGCAATGAGCATTGCAGTTATGTATTTTATGGGTTTATACAGTCTTGAATAATGGCAATGAAAAAAAAATGACTGGATTGGGGGACTTGAACCTGAGACCTCTGGTTTTGTGTACCAGCATGCTTACCATCTGAGCAATCTGGATTTGGGAAGGCTGCCATTTAAGGGCTGGATAGCTCAGAGGTCTTGGGTTCAAGTCCCGGTCCACTCCAAGTTTTCTTTGCCATTTTTTCAAACTTACTCAAGAGGTTCCATTCAGGTTTTGCTTTATTTGTCTGATTTATACAGTCCATTTGTGACCCGGCACAGCATAATGAGGAATGACCCCCACTTTTGAGATTTTGATATTTTCTAATGATGTGAAAGAGTATACCATTAGCTTTCGAATGATATCAAATTTATTTCCGTATGAACTTTGTTGTAAATAGTACAAGGGGACTTCGCTCATTCATTTGGCACCAGACACAATATATCAGCTCCAGTCTAACTCCTCGAAAGCGGCCATTAAAAAAGGCAGGAACTTTACATTTTCATGAAAACAGTGTACAAACACTCCTCCGAAATCCTCATTTTTTCAACATTAAGAGATGGATTTCGGAAAAATTCTTTGGACATAACATCCTTTTTCCGAAAAAAAATAAAAAAAATATTGTAATCGAATTGAGAAGATACTTTGACTTCAGGCATTGTTTACTGGAAAAAAGTTTTGGTGGGATATTCTTCATGTCGCTGTGCCGGGTCACATTTATAAGGAGCAACCCAGGTCCTTCTAAGAACTACACAAACTCAAACCGAAGATCAATTTGTATTTCTCATCGCAAACTATTCTTGGCAGTGACTTGATCTTACCAGGAATGATGGTCCCGTCAGAGAGCCCCTCTCCTCTGTCAGCGACCTGCCCGTCTTTGTAGATGACCCACGCTCCGTCCTGACTCGTCCACGTGACGGCGATGTGATGCCAGATGCCGTCGTTGGCAGTCACGTCAGACACGTGACTCGAGTCACCGATGTACAGGACAAATCTGGTGCCAAGGAGAGAATAACGACGACGTCTACGTATTTCAGTTCAATTTCTTTGCCTTTGAGAAAGGTCCTGCTAGGATCGAAACGTCAGGCCCACTAACTTTTGAGATTTATGTATTGCAGGTCAGTTTAGTCAGTGAGCAGTTTGCAACATGTTTTTTTTTTTGTATTTACTTCGTTTTTCAATTTAAAGTGATGCAAAGATTACTTAACTGACGTTAAGATTTTGTCTCAGTTTTTTTGTTCATTAATGGAATTTCGCCCCCAAAACAAGGCTATAAAGGCACTATAGGTTAAGGTATATGGAAGTAAGGAGATCGAGAGGAACTCAGGAAAGTTGGAGATAGGAAATTGACATTCCTCTTAAAGCAAGCCAGATCATAAGGAGGTGGGAAACATGATCTAGGAACCACCCAGGATAAATACCGGTAAGAAAGAAATCTCAATCTAATGAGATTTGAAGGTTTTCACGGTGAGAATAGCATAAGATGTAGGAGTTCCTCCGGTTCTTTTCAGAACCGCACATACTCACAAAAAGAGAAGTTGGCATGCGGTATTTCCTCAAATCTGAATCCACTCACCCACTGTAGTCCATGAGTGTGAATGCGTTGCTGAAGGCCGTGCCGTTGCTGGCCTGGGCTCCGTAGGAGAATGGCGAGCCGTAGTTGAAGACGTCGTCTGAGCGCATCCAGAAGGCGGCGGTCACCTCCTGGAGGTCGGGCAGACTGTCCCCTATCAGGACGTAGTCCGTCGTGCTCGGGTGGTCAAAGCGCAGGGTGAAGTCCCACGGCAGCTCTGAAAAGGTACAACCGTCGACGGCGTAAGTTATGTTTATTTCATTTATACTAGTAGTTTAATAATGAAAGATGTATGTGTGGATGAGAGTGAGAGAGAAAGGTGGAAACAATAATGAATAATGTTATAATATGATGGATTCAAAAACCAGACTTATTTACTTTAATTTGTATTGATTGTATTGGTCTAAAATTTAGTGGGCCTGACGTTTCGATCCTAGCAGGACCTTTCTCAAAGGCAGAGTGACAAGGACAAAACAGATACATGTACACGAAGGCCTTCGTGTACATGTATCTGTTTTGTCCTTGTCACTCTGCCTTTGAGAAAGGTCCTGCTAGGATCGAAACGTCAGGCCCACTAAATTTTAGATTTACTTTTTGGTAATTTTAGTCAGTAAGCAGTTTGCAACATTTTTGTATATCACCGATTGTATTGGTCATTCAATTTTAGTTTTTTTCCCCTTTAATTCTGAAGATTGAGAGAGGAGAGCCTCATTTTTCAAAGAAAGGGGATGCTGTGTATTAGTCACTCCTAACTATCTTGACCCCCCTTGCCTAGTAACCTTCAGCCCACTACTACACATGACTCAATTATCCTGGACCCATTCCACTACCACTTTCCTAGAAACCTTCTGACCACACCTCCTGCATTTTAGACCACACCCCCAACTCCTTAGACTAGTAACATAAATGTGAGGACCACTCTTGCTAAGACAGGAAGGAGAGAAGAGTATGTTTATGGATCAGAGTTAGAGTACAATTGCTAGATGCTGCGTTTAATGTAATAAATAAATGCTGTATATTGTCGCCACTACATGAGAGTGAACTTAGTCCAATGTGAAAAGTGTGAAAGTCTGAAGATCAAAGCCTTTCAGATCCTGCAACACAACACTGGTACGACCGATCGCTCCCGTCAGCTTACACCCCTTGAAAGTGAGCGGCAGTTCCTTGCGAGGCATGCTTGCCATTTCAAGAAAGCAATGGGGCAGAGCACCAAGCACACAGTTGAGTGCTACATGTAACTTCACGTCAGGGGCCAATTTCATAGCGCCGCTTAAGCGCCCAAATGTGCTTAAGCGCAAAAACTAATGAGCCACGGGAACTTCTTGCCTACCCATATTTCACTTTTGTTTCATGCTAAGTGACGAAGAGTGGAATACAAGTCAAAAGCAATGGACGTCAAATTGCAGTGCAGTTTGCAATCCTGCTTACACGAGGAACAATTTTCCTGCTTAGCAGATTTTCGCGCTAAAGCGGCTCTATGAAATTGGGCCCTGCATGGCAATGGGGTAGAGCACCGAGCACACAGTTGAGCGCTACATGTAACTTCACGCCAGGGGCCAATTTCATAGCGCCGCTTAAGCGCCCAAATGTGCTTAAGCGCCCAAATGTGCTTAAGCACAAAAACTCATGAGCCACAGGATCCCCTTGCCAACCCAAACTTCACTTTTGTTTCACGCTAAGTAAAGACGAGTGGAATACAAGTCCAAAGCAATGGACAACACATCGCAGGGCAGCTTGTAATCCTTGCTTACACGAGGAAGACTTTTCCTGCTTAACAGATTTTCACGCTTAAGCGGCTCTATGAAATTGGGCCCTGGTATGGCAAAGCACTGAGCATACAGTTGAGTGCTAAATACAAAGCCTCACATATCTACATATCTTGTGGGGCAGACCTTCACTGAATGACCAATCGCATTCTCACTGACTCTTATCACCAGGCAATTGGGTAAAGCACAGAGTGCACAGATGCTATTGACTACACATTGGGTAGGGCAAACCCTTATTGAATCATATTCTCACCAACGCAAATCACCAGACAATCGGGCAAAGCACTGAGCATACATTTTGTACATGTACACATCCGGTTGTGAAAGCCCTCGATGTACTATCGTCACTGACACAAATCACCAGGCAATCGGGCAAAGCACTGAGCATACATATCTGGTTGTGAAAGCCCTCATTGGAGTACATTGTCACTGACACAAATCACCAGGCAATCGGGCAAAGCACTGAGCATACAGTGCTAACTACAGTTTATTCACCACCCCAATCTGAGTAAAGATAGTGGACTTGTTAGGATGGCCTCAGCCTGGGGGCTGGATAGTTCCAGGAATAGAACTCACTGACATTAAACCAGAGACTTGGGTCCTTAATTTATGACAATTGCCCAGTTTCCAACTTTGTGCTCAAATCTAAAAAAAATCAACAAGTCATCAATCTTCAGAAGAAAAAAAAAAGGGCAAAGTTGGGGCTCACCAACGTCACACAAAGAACCAGTGAATCCGTGCTGGCAACTACACTGGTACCCGTCGATGGCATCCACGCAGGTACCAGCGTGTCGGCACGGCGATGACGCACACTCGTCAATGTTGACCTGGCAGCGGGCACCGGTGAATCCGACTGCACAGTTGCATCTGCGGAAATGACAGGACACCAATGTCAACTTACACTCACACTTCAAATAAATAAAGACTGTCCTTGTATTTTGCAGATTTGAAAGTAGTGTTACGGTTTATGAGATCAGCTGACAAAGACAATTGCGACCCGGCACAGCATAATGAGGAATAACCCCCACCTTTGAGATTTTAAGGTTTTCTAATGATGTGAAAGAGTATACCATTAGCTTTCAAATGATATCAAAATATAATATCCTCTAATACTTAAAATTTCCGAAAATATGAAAACAGAAAGAACATTGATTTGTAATCGAATTGTGAAGATACTTTAACTTCAGGCGTTGTTTACTCAAAAAGTGTTTTGGTGGGATACTCCTCATGTCGTTGCGCCGGGTCACAATAGTCAGATTCAGGATTGTTGATATTTCACCAAAGATCCAAAATGTCATTCCGGTGGTGGTGATGATGGTGGTGATGATGGTGGTGATGATGGTGGTGATGATGAGGATGATGGTGATGATGGTGATGAAGATGAAGTCCAACATCTCATAAACCATACCA
The DNA here is from genome assembly GCA_949987565.1 of Luidia sarsii. Lineage (NCBI taxonomy): Eukaryota > Metazoa > Echinodermata > Asteroidea > Paxillosida > Luidiidae > Luidia > Luidia sarsii. The sequence continues at coordinate 10,633,142 of OX465113.1, forward strand.
CTAGCTCCCTCTATGATTAATTAATCACATCCACTCCACATGTCAACGTGTGCCCAGATAGGTCACTGTACCTGAAATCTGCGACCTGGTCGTGGCACGTCGCCCCGTTCAGGCAGGGATCACTCTGGCATTCGTTCGTCTCCATCTCGCAGAATGTGCCGTAGTAGCCCGCCAGGCAGTCGCAGGTGAAACCAGCCAGGCCGTCCACACACCTGGCTCCATGGTAGCACGGCGCCGACAGGCACTCGTTCACGTCCACCTCGCAAGCCTCCCCTGTTTGCAAAGACAGAGTCCGACTTCAGACCGCCGCTCATCAAGCAGTCTCAAGTTGCTCGAGCATTAAAAGACATGGGGTGGATTTCACAAAGCCTTACGATGCATCGTATCTCATCTTGCAATGGATATCCCAATGTAAATTGTGTTAGGCCGTATGGTTTCTGTGCATCGCTCGTTTCAATCCTAGCAGGACCTTTCTCATATAACAATGTGTACCATCTTAAAATTTAGTGGGCCTGATGTTTCGATCCTAGCAGGACCTTTCTCATATAACAATGTGTACCATCTTAAGATTTAGTGGGCCTGATGTTTCGATCCTAGCAGGACCGTTCTCAAAGGCAGAGTGACAAGGACAAAACAGATACATGTACACGAAGGAAGGGGGGAGAGAGTGAATAGGACACGGATGAGAAACAAAGGACAAAGAGTGAAGCTGGTAGGGAGAGATCAAAGGGAAGGGCAAGGAGTAGGGTAGTGATTAGTGAGAAGAGGGGGAAAGATCAAAGAGAAGGGCAAGGAGTAGGGTAGGAATTAGTGAGAAGAGGGGGAAAGATCATCGCGATTGATCGTAAGTTAAGACGAGTTTAGTGAAATCGACCCCTGCTCAGTTAAATCAGGAATTCAATGAGAGCTTGCCCCGCTCGATTCATAAATCGCACTGCGTGCTCGGTGCTTTGCCCGATTGCTAACTGAAGAAAAAAAAAATAATACAGGCAGGTTTGGCAAGATTCAAACCCTTGACTTCAGAGTTTGCCTGGCTCAATTTATAAGTGGCACTGCATACTCAGTTCTTTGAGAGGCTGCCATCTGAATAAAGACAGGCAACTTAGGTGGGATTTTAACCATGAACTCCTTCTTCCAAGAGAAGGTGACTTACCCACTTGACCACCAAGCTGGTTAAGGTCACACGGTGGATTCAGACAGTCCACCATAGATGTATCATGACGTTGCCTTGTCATCAAACCATATGACAAGGGTAGAGGAATCTGCATACTCAACCAATCTGACTACCGTTCTGTCGGATTTAAACACCTCGAATCCAAACACTACTTGGAACTAAGTCAGGACATAACCCCCGCGACCATCGGTATGGTCCATTACACCCTGATTAAAATGTACAACCAAAACTACATCAACCACCATACCCTGGCCTATGTCTTGAGCTGGCCATGGAGCATTGCACTCATGAGCATTAAGGGCTGACTTTATGTCAGGCAGGGCAAACTAAAGGACCTGCCATTTCATGATCTCACGGCGTGACGTAATGACTCTGACAGTGTAGTGGGACTGTACCTGAATAGCCTCTTGCACAGACGCACTGGTAGCCGGCTATCCCATCTACGCATGTGCCATCGTGGAGACAGTTGTGGGACTGACACTCGTCTATGTTCAGAGAGCAGGTCTCGCCTGCAGAACAAACAAAACAAACCAGGACATTTCATTACACATCTGAAACTACTAACACTATGAACATCTAAACCGTGAAAATGGGCTGAAAATGTCATTTAGCCGTGAAAAGAACATTCACCGTGTTTTCACCCCTATTTCATGGCACACAGTTAGCCAAGTCATTTTTGTGTTTTCACCAAAACCGTGTTTTCACCAGTGGTCTCCATGGCCACATTCCTGGTGGTGAATGGCTAGAGGCAATTTAGAAGTATCTCAGTGGGAGTGACAGTTACAATGACACCATACAGTACCTCTATGGGGGCTGGTGGTCCCTATTGGTAATTGAATTAGCCATCCCTCAAGGCTGGAGCTTGCCACCCTAGATATTCACGTTTTTTTCACGTTCCCTTTAGTGACCTGGAGATGTCCTTATCAGGTCAGAGAGGCAATTATTTTCACCGTCAATTCACTGTAAAATGCATTGCGAAATCACAGTGACTTTTTAGTTTCACGGCGAAATGACATTTTCACCCCTTTTTCATGGTTTAGATGTTCATAGTGTAAAGGCATTTTAAGCTAAATGTTGCAAACTGCTTACTGACTACAATGACGAAAACAACAATTAGAATCCCTCTTTTGTGTTCACTCCCCCACATCTCTCTTTCACCCTTTCCCTTTGATGTTTCGCCCATTCACTACAGTACCTAATCCCTACCCAACCCTCCTGCCCTTCCCTCTGATTTCACCCTACCAGAGCCCTTTGTCCTCCGTCATCCATGTCCCTGTTACTCCCCCTTACTCATATTGGTTTTGTTCCTGTAATTCTGCCTTTGAGAAAAGGTCCTGCTAGGATCGAAACGTCAGGCCTTCACGAGTTTTGCTACTAACTGATGAAAAATAACAACTTATGGATAGGACTTATTAAAGACTATACACCAGGTAACCAGTTCAGGAAGAGCCCATAGGCTTTTGCAGCAACGAGAACTTGCATCTGATGAAGTGCTTGTTGGATAATTAGGTTTGCGTTGACACCATGTAAATTCTCTTTTGTGAGTAAGTGTGGTTCTGAAAAGAACTGGAGGAACTCGACGTTTCGAACAGTGTACTCTGCTCATCTTCAGGAGACTGCTGGATTCCAACTGGGAGTGGGGCTTATGTAGTGTAGAGAGGGATCCTGGTGAAGGGATTAGCTCAGTGAAGGGTGAAGGCGGGGACTGTAAAGGCAGGAACAGGGGATGCTGCACTGGATCCTAGCTGCGGGTGTACTGTGTGTGAGCTAATCCCCCTCACCAGGATCCCTCTCTACACTACATAAGCCCCACTCCCAGTTGGAATCCAGCATTCTCCTGAAGACGAGCAGAGTACACTGTTGGAAACGTCGAGTTCCTCCGGTTCTTTTCAGAACCACACTTACACACAAAAGAGAATTTACATGGTGTCACCACAAACCTAATTATCCTGCTATTCTCACCATGCAAACCTTCAAATCTCATTTGAAGTGCTTGTTGCTATGAAGCCTCTTACCTTGGAACCCTGGAGGGCAGATGCAGACGAAGCCATCGAGTAGGTCCAGACAGCTTGCGTCGTTCTTACAGGGAGAGCTGTCACACTCGTTGATCTCAGTGTCGCACGTCAGTCCTTAGAATGGAAGGGAGCAGAGTTTGAATGAATGAGTGGTTAGTATTGGCACAGATGTGTGAACAAAGTAAAGGAAATGACTCCAAACATCATTTGCAGAGTGAAGGGAGTTTTACTGGACCGGGATTTGAACTCTCAAGCCTCTGGTTTAACACACTACTGCTCTTCCACCTGAGCTATCCATCAGCCCTTAGTTTAGGGCCTTGCCTCAAAGAGTTAACAATCTCTGCTAGCTGGGTGGGGCCACCAATCAGAATCAGCGACCCATTACACTATGAACATCTAAACCGTGAAAAGGGGGTGAAAATATCATTTCGCAGTGAAACTAAAAAGTCACTGTGATTTCACGGTGCATTTTACAAAAAATTCACCGTGAAAATAATCACCTCTCTTACCTGATATAAGGTCACTGAAGACTAGAATACATGAATATCTAGGGTGGAAAGCTCCAACCCTGGGGGATGGCTAATTCAATTACCAGTAGGGACCATTAGCCCCCAATGAGGTACTATATTGTGTCCTTGTATACCTGTCACTCCCAGATACTTCAAAACTGCCTCTAGCCATTTACCACCAGGATTATGGCCTTGGAGACCACTGGTGAAAACACGTGAAAATGACTTGGCTAACTGTGTGCCATGAAATAGAGGTGAAAACACGGGGAATTTTCTTTTCACGGGTAAATGACATTTTCACCCCATTTTCACCGTTTAGATGTTCATAGTGTTAACTGCCTTCAAATTAGCCAGGTTTACCACAGTTAGTTGTCTGCATCTGAATGAAAGTGGGGGGTGTGATCCCCGGTTGAAATGCTTCTGACTGGCGCCCCCACCCCCGGCAAAGACTAGTAGACTATTTTGGGAAGGCCACCATCTAAGGGCTGGATAGCTTAGATGGAAGAACACTGGTACGCTAATCCATCGGTCTCGGGTTTAAGTCCCGGTCCAGTCAAAGTTTCCTTTGCAAATTTTTCAATTTGCCTTTGAATTTGTTGGAATGTTTCATCTACAAGAGTGCTGGAGACATTTTGTGCAAGAAACTGATATCATTAATCGGGGGAATAGTTTCCCAATTGGAGTATGACAGCTGGGCATCATACTGGCGCCAAATTTCATGAAGGGCTGAGGCTCGAATTTAAGAGCTGCAGTTGGCGTGGAGCAAGTTGCTGAAGGCTTGCCAGCCAGTGTTGCTCGGAGAGCTAGGGGAGAAGGATTTCCCACCTGTGTATCCAGGGTTGCAGATGCACCTGTATCCGGGAGACATGGGCGCACAGGTGCCCTGGTGAGCACAGGGGGAGGAGAAGCAGTCACTGAAGGGCAGGACCTCCATCAGACCGATGTCCAACCCTTCTGGGGCAGTCCCTGCAATCAAACGAGACCATGGATGCGGCAAGCATTGTCCTGAGTGTCCTCTCAAAATGTTTCATTATGCGTAGATGGGTTGAAACAACCTTCATTTCAATGGGTGCATTCGGCTCTTAAGATTTCTGGTTGCATGAAGGCCAATATCCTGCGACATAAGGCCTTTTCACACTATCTCCACTTCGAACCGTGTTGAAACCAACCCGGATCCGCCCCGGTTCAGACTGGGTTGTTTTCGACACAGATCACAGGGACGCAGCATTCACACTGATCAGATTCTCCTTTCTCCTGAAGACGAGCAGAGTATACTGTTCGAAACGTCGAGTTCCTCCGGTTCTTTTCAGAACCACACTTACTCACAAAAGAGAATTTACATGGTGTCTCCGCAAACCTATTTATCCTGCTATTCTCACCATGCAAACCTTCAAATCTCATTTGGGGTTTTTTTTTCAAAGAAAAAAGTGGCCAGATACAAGTGCCCATGCAGTCACCTTCAGATGATAGGATTATAGATGTTATTGGATTGGACTTGCTAGCTCACAAGTTGCAGCTGTGAGGTAATCTATCAGGTCAAAGACCAGAAAAATCAAACACACATTTCACAAGATGTTCATGACGCAAACCGGCTGCTATGTGAACCGGGTAACTTTCAATCCGGATAACGCCCTCTGTATTCACACTACGAATTCTCAACACGGATCGAATGCGGCGCCACGCTGCTGATTGTTTATTGACCTTTGTACCTGCGTCCGATTTCCACAGAATTTCGCGCCTCACAACTCAACACGGATCAACTGAACTCGGGGCGGTTCACATTTATCATTTTCCAACCGGTTCAAGCTGAAAAATGCAATTTCAATCCGGATCGAGATTTTCAACTCTGGGTCCCTGCCAGCGTTGATTTCGATCCAGCTAGAGCATGCTACCCGGGTCGGAACTGGGTTGAAACTTTAGCAGTGGGAAAAAGGTTGAAACAAATCTTGGGTTTGGAACCGGTTTTGACCCCGAGGTTATGGACAGTGTGAAAAAAGCCTATATAGTGTCTGGATAATAAGTTCGTTGGATGTAGTCCTGAATACCAGCTATAACATTGGAGATTGGTTGGTAACTGGAATGGACACAGTGTCCAGTAAAGCAGAACCTGTAAAGATCTACCTGTCTTTAATGACTGCAGATATGCAAGGCTGCTTACCATACACCGGTACTTCTTCATTAGTAATGTGGTATTTCCAAGAAATTTTCAGTGTTTTTCATTTTTTTTCTTTTTTTAACATCTCTCTCTGTGAGTCTCCATTCTCTTTGTTATAATCCATATTTCTCAAAGTCCAATCTCCCCCCTCCCACAAAAAAAAGAGCTTCCTGACTTTGACTAAGGTCCCGCTAGGTTCAAACTCTCAGAACCTCTAAATGTTTGTATGAGTTAAAGTTAGCAGAGCTCAACATTAGTATCAGTTCAAAACGAGCATGTAACCTTTCAGAGGAAACGACCTGAAGACGAGTGAACTCACCGATGCAGTCTGACCAGGAGGTCACTGCCGAGCTAGTCAGGGGACACCTGTAGCAAGACGTCTTGCTTATACCGGGTTGGTAGTGGCCGTCCGGGCACGGGAGACAGGGCACCAGACCACTCCTTGATACGTAACCTTGCTTGCACGGCTCTAGCAGGGAGAAAATACACGCAGACACAAACTATAACTGATTAAAAGCCCTAAATTAATGGCAAACCTGATATGAAAATCAAAATGGAAATAGGGGTGTGATCTCTAGAGACATAGGGCTGTTAATGATTGAACGTATCTGTATTACACTCTATCCTAGCAAACAGAGATAATAATTTGGGAAGCTACGACTTGATATCAAAGGTGGTACCTAGATCTAGCACCAGTACACTGAACAACAGTAAAATTTGGGATGGCAATTGGTGATTCTATGAATCCTGACTTTTTGTACTCCAGCAAATGTTGCCGCCTATAACGGCTCTATGAAATTGGGGCCTGGTCTGGGATCCTAGCACACAGTCTGCCTCGGGCACTGTATGAGCGCTTACCGAGGCACTCCTTGGCTGATGTGGCACCAGTCTTGGGTGTGGAGGTGCCGGCCGGGCAGGCCAAGCAGTCCGTGCTTCCTGTGAGTGGCTGGTAGGTGCCTCTGGGACACGTCTCGCACTGGTCCAACCCCGTGTCTGAGTGGCTGCCTGCACTGCAGATATCTACACATCGTCAAAGGAAAATCATTCTCATTCGTTAAAGTTTTGATCAACACAGTAACTGCCGCATATCTCCAGGGTTCACGCTCATTTTTTTTTTTTTCATTCAGATGCAAACAACTTGTGAACCTGGCTACAGCAGTTCAGGGATCACACACAAAGCGGATCCAGCTTTTAAAAATCAAACAAATAAAGGAAATCTGACTAGGAACTTTTGAGCAATTTTTTAAAAAATGGCAAAGAAAACTTTGACTGGACCGGGACTTTGTATTTTGGTTTTGTAAACCAGTGCTCTTACCATCTGAGCTATCCAGCCATAAGATGGTGGCCTTCCCAAATAGTCTTTGTGGGGAACGCTTTTTCTCAAAATTGTTCTCAAAAAAGTTCAAAAACAGTATTTCCTTTATTTGTTTGACTTTCAAATATAATTGAATTGAAAAACACTCATTGGTACAATGTGAGTCTCGACCTTTCTGACTCAGGATTGAGTCTTTTTATGAGTCCAAACTCAGATTGGAGAGAAATGAATCAGACTCAGAAATGATCTTTCCTGATCGTGACTCAAATACTTCACTTCACTGGTGGACCGTTGGGGCGCCGCTAGAACTCTTGTCAACCGCCTTCCTCCAACCTTCTCTGTTTTCTGCTTTTCGAAGGGCTTCACTCAGACTGAGCCCTGTCCACCCTGTGATGTTGTCTTCCAATCTCTTTGTCTGCCTGCCTCTTCTTCTCCCTCCTTGCACACTGCCCTGCAGGATCGTCTTTGCCAGTCCTGTCAATCTTGTGACATGCCCGTACCAATGAATGCTCTTCCATGGTGATTAGTAGACCTTCATAGGGTCCAATACATTGTAGCTTCTCTGATTCTTTCCCTCGCTTCCTCATCTTCTATGACTCAAATGACAAGTCTAGACAAGTACACGATGATCACCAAGAAATGACTTATAATCTGTTTGTGCTCTACCTTTGCAGTCTTGTAAGGAGTATGCTCGGGTGGCTACTGTTGAGGTTCCAGCGGGGCAAGTCTGGCATTGCAACTGGCCAGGTAGGCCTTGGTACGTCCCTTGAGGGCAGTGCTCACACCCACTGGTCTGCTCGTTGTAAAAAGTGCCCGCAGCACATTGCACTACAACAGAAAACAAACAAACATTGCAAACCAAACTGAGTGTCGATCTTGGCAGGAACCTAGCTAGCAGGATCTCTCTGCCTCTGAAAAAACCCCTGCTAAAATAAGATTGGAATGTCAGGTCCTCTAAATTGTTAGGATTTTTTTGGAAGCAGTTTTTAACAGGTTTTTTTTGTCTAAAATTTAGTGGGCCTGACGTTTCGATCCTAGCAGGACCTTTCTCAAAGGCTTTCTCTGCCTTTGAGAAAGGTCCTGCTAGGATCGAAACGTCAGGCACACTAAATTTTAGATTTACATTTTGGTAATTTTAGTCAGTAAGCAGTTTGCAACATTTTTGTATATCACCTTAGGTTTTTTTTGTAGTTACTTAAAGGGTCTGTGCACTGAAAAATGTATCACTTAAGTCCATGCTAAATCCATGCAATGTTGCTAACAATTAAACTGTATTTAAAACTCATTCTGGGGTTTATTTGCAAGTTTTAAGATTTGTTACGCTCAATATTCATGAGCAAATTTGTGATGTCATCACAGGATCATGCAACAGAAACTCAATTGGTTGTGTACAAAAGTTTCTGAAAATTTCTTGTTCTTTTCCTGCAGACCTATCCCTAAACTTGTTGATCTACTGCCAAAATGTATGCTTCATTAACATTTAGGGAAGGAGTTTTTCATCAAACCTAACCCAGAGGGATTAATGTGCAGTTTGAAAGTTAATGTTGATCTTATGTTTTTAAACTGTGGGTTCCTGACATGACCTTACAATAGTCCCCTCATTTTTATAAGGATATTTTTAAAGGTAAACAAGATGACCAATTTCTGACTCCACTAAGAAAAAGAAAATTGTCAATATGTGACCCAGCACAACGACATGAGGAATATCCCACCAAAACACTTTTTGAGTAAACAACGCCTTAAGTTAAAGTATCTTCACAATTACAAATGAATTTTCTTTCTTTTTTTATTTTCGGAAATTTTAAATATTAGAGGATATTATATTTTGATATCATTTGGAAGCTAATGGTATACTCTTTCACATCATTAGAAAATCTCAAAATCTCAAACGTGGGGTTTTTACTCATTATGATGTGCCGGGTCACATATGTTTGTACACTTCAGATCCCTAGATGATAGCAGAAAATTAGCTTGATTTAAATTTGTTGCCATTCATGTCAGTGGCAGTTGGCAACATTATTGTATTACTTTCAGTAAGGAACTCACAACTTGTTAACATACATGTAAATCAAAAATTAGGAGGGCATGATCGTTTTGATCCTCGCCGGATCTTGCCAGAGGCCTTTGAGAAAGGTCCAGCTAGGATCGAAACGTCAGGCCCTCCTTATTTTTCAATTTCATATTTTTTGTCATTTTAGTCAGTAAAACAGTTTTCACCATTCTTTGCATATTACTGTAACTTTTCAAAAGATTGTGGAGAAACACACAAGGAATAAGAGAAGTAAGAACTGGAGGTGAACTCACGGCATTCGTTGAATTCGACGACGCTTCCTGGCCGACAGACTGGTATGATGTCGGCAGGCAGGATGACCAAGGAGTTGGTGTCAGTCTGGGCGCCCATCTCCAGGGGGAGGCCCTCCTTGTTGACCAGCGACTGGAGCAGGGAGTTGGACACGCCGGAAAGGGAAGAGCGCAACTCTTGGTAGGACCGTTTGTCCACAGAGGTCGCTCCCTCTGGAAGATTGAGCTTCCCTGGGGAGAAGACAAAAAGGTGATATTTTTTTGGTGGGGGGGGGGGGGGGGGCAAACACTATGAACATCTACACCATGAAAACGGGGTGAAAATGTTATTTAGCAGTGAAAAGAAAATTCAGTGTTTTCCCCCCTATTTTTAATGGCGCACAGTTATCCAATAGTTTTCACGGCATTTTCGTGGCAGTTTTTCACAAGTTGTCATCAGGCCACATTCCTGGTGGTAATTGGATAGAGGCAGTTTCGTTGTATCTGGGAGTGACAGCTACAAGGACACCATACAGTACCTCTATGGGGGCTGGGGGCCCCAACTGGTAATTGAATTAAGCCGTGTCCGCACCGGACTTATTTTCTACCGAGCCCATGGGTAACATTCCAATGGGTAATTCTTCCCAGTGTCCGCACTTGGACTTTTCGACTGGGTAAACTAACCGAGACGATGGGTAAAACTAACCGACTCATGTACATGTGCATGTACTCTAGGTACACAAACACGTTGTTACCCTGCGCCCGCACGAGTCTCGCATACAGTAACGTAACGTGCGGGGCGCCGGATGTGGTTTTTTACCGAGTCGTTTACCGAGATGTCGTGTCTGGATTGGACTTATCGACTCGGTTAAACTGACCTGGTCAATTTAACCGGGCAGAAGTTGGTCGGTTAAACTACCAACTGGAGTCGGGTAAGTTACCTGGGAGGAAAACTTCCTGGGCTGTCCGCACTGGACTTAAAATGGTCAATTTACCCATTTGCTCGGTTAGTTTACCCATTTTAAGTCCAGTGCGGACGCGGCTTTAGTCATCCCTCAAGGCTGGGCCTTAATTGCCACCCTCGATATTCACGTTTTTTGTCACGCTCTCTTTCATAGTGACCTGAAGATGTCCTTTTCATGGTGAATTCACTGTAAAATGCGCCATGAAATCCCGGTGGTTTTTTTGTTTTCAGTTTCACGGCGAAATGATATTTTCACCCCATTTTCACGGTTTAGATGTTCATGGTGAAATAACTGAGCACTGCCAGCGATAGTGACAGCGTGCAAAAATCAGCGGGTAACCTCAAGAGTCGATTTATAGAGGGGAGTGGCTTCCCTTCTTACCTGTGACATTCATGTCGACGGAGAGGCTGGGGAACTTCTTGAGTTTCTCCAGCTGCTGGCGCTCAAAGGTCATGTCCCCTCGGAGCTGCTGCCTCTGGCCCTGGTAGTCGCGCATCTCGGGGATCAAGCTCCCTGTGACAGAGCGAGACCGGACACATTGTGAGAGCAGAGACACCACTTTGCCAGTGATAAAACGCAGCTACAGTTTATCTGTTTCCATTCTGGAATGATGGGCCGAGAAGCTTCAGTCTTTAGACTATCCACCCACATTGCCTCAATGTCCCTGGGGGGGATGACTAACACCGCCCATGCTTTGTATGCATGGGTGTATTCATGATTCCTTTTGATCTTTTCTCTTGTAATCCCTTCCCTACTGTCCCTGTGATCTCACCCTGGTCTGTCTATCAGCTTCCCTCCTTTGATCCCTTCCCTACTGCTTGCCCCTTCCCTTTGACCTCACCCTAGTCTGTCTATCAGCTTTCCTCCTTTGATCCCTTCCCTACTGCTTGCTCTTCCCCTTGAACTCACCCTGGTCTGTCTACCAACTTCCCTCCATTGATCCCTTTCCTACTGCTTGCCCTTCCCTTTGACCTCACCCTGGTCTGTCTACCAGCTTTCTTCCTTTGAACCCTTCCCTACTGCTTGCCCTTCCCTTTGATCTCACCCTGGTCTGTCTATCAGCTTCCCTCATTTGATCCGTTCCCTACTGCTTACCCTTCCCTTTGATCTCACCCTGGTCTGTCTATCAGCTTTCCTCCTTTGATCCCTTCCCTACAGCTTAACCTTCCCTTTCTTCTTCTTGCGTATGAGACCTGCTGCTATACTATACTATACTATACTACTTCACTAAGGTGCCGCAACCATTCCACAGTTGCTGGGCATGGGTTGGTCAGGTTAGTGTGGGATCCCATAGGTGGACCGAGCCTGGTGCATTCTGACAGGATGTGGTCCGCCGTCTGCTCAGGAGCACCGCACTGACAGGCTGCTGAGGGGCTGAGGCCCCATCGGTACATGCTGGCACCAAAACGACCTACTCCAGTGCGGAGGCGGTTCAGGGTGACCCACTCTCTGCGAGGGAGGTCAGCCCCTGGTGGGATGTGTGTGCTGGGAGGGATGGTGAGCTGTGCAGGCTTTGTACATGTAGTCTCTTGCCAGTCATGCTTCCATTGCTCCATTAGGTTGAAGTTGGAGGTTGCTAGGGATTTCGCATGACGGCTAAAAGGTCGACGAGAGCGCAGGCGTTGGTGGCCGAGGTTTTGGGCTGTTGTAATGCGGGCATGTAGAAGGTGGGAGGTGTCTAAAAGGGCCTTCTTAACCAACATGGCCATGTGGTGTTCTCTGCGAAGTGCAGGTGGAGCAATTCCTGAGAGGACAGGGAGGTATTTCACTGGGGTTGGGCGTAGGCAGCCATTGACTATTCTCATGGTGTCGTTGAGCTTACCTTTTGGACGACAGTTGACCCTGACTCCCGCAAATCGACATTCTATGGGTCCTCTGCATAAGCTATTGACCTGAGACATAAAAAAGAAAGTAAAAGTTTTGCAGGCAACTTGGGCTGCATGGCATGCAAACGGAATCATTCGGTAGCATAAACGGACCTTCTTTGTTCGGACACCAATATCCTCCATCAAATCATCAGAGTTACCGGCTCTTTTCAGAGCCACACTTCTTGAAAGAGAACTGCTACATGTACACGGTATCACCGCAAACCTCCCACTTAGTGGATAAGTTAGCTTTGTCTTACTTTCAACTTATTTCATACAAACTCTTTTCATCAGGCCCTCCCTACACTACCCTACCCTATTCAAATGTCTTCCCTTATCCCACCCTCTCCTAAAGTTTTTGTGGATGTATAGCAATAACTGTTTTGTATATGTACATAATTATTATGATATTTGTTTCTGTCTTATTATGTTTTTGTGTATTTCCTAAATTATTGTATGAATACATATTTTTAAACTGTAAACTGGGAAAACAATTTTCGTGCTGTTTGCAGCATGACAATAAAGAAATCTATCTATCTATCTATCTATCTATCTATCTATCTATCTAGTATTTCCAACATGCAAACCTTCAAGTCTTATCCAAATCATCTCATAAGACAAACGGCACATTAATTTCTTAAAATTTAGTGGGCCTGACGTTTCGATCCTAGCAGGACCTTTCTCAAAGGCCTTTGAGAAAGCTCCTGCTAGGATCGAAACGTCAGGCCCACTAAAATTTAAGATTTACATTTTGGAAATTTAAGTCAGTAAGCAGTTTGCAACATTTTTGTATATCACATTGATTTCTTCATAGGTATTTACCAGAACATGTTACATGTGAATTCCCTTATGATGTGGGCTTCATGAAAACACTGACACTCACCTTGTTCTCCTGGGTCCTGCGAATGTTATCCGCCACTTCGTCGGCGAGATCCTGATTGCAGAAATGGACTGGGAAGGTGACCTTTACCGGCTGAGTGATGTTGTACGGATGCTCCTTCTCTGTGAGGAACCATACGAGAGGAGTACATGCACTATTACTATGCGAAATCTGACAAAACTCCTTACAGTGCACGCTATGTACTGTGCTATGAGTCATGTAAGTACTCTTTCACAAAAGTGACTGTGTATGCTGCATTATCACTGCAAACCTTTTTAGGTAATTAATGTGCCATGAAGATAGATAGATATACAGATGGAGACAGACAGAGATGGAGAGAGAAAGAGAGAGAGAAAGAGAGAGAGAGAGAGAAACAGAGACGCAAATATAGAAATGAGGCAGAGAGAGACAGAGGGAAAGAGAGACAAGCAGAAAGAGACAGACAGACAGAAGCAGAGAGATAGAGGCAGAAAGACAGACACAGAGAAGAGAGACAGATGCAGAGAGGCAGGGAGACAGAGACAAGGGCGGAGAGACAGAGACCGAGGTAGACAGCTGCATAGGGAGACTGAGACAGCGATATAAAGGTAAAGAGAGACAGAGAGACAGGGAGACAAAAAACAGACAAATAGACCAACCAGAGGATAAACAGACAGGCCAGAGGACAGACAGACAGAGACAGGGAGACAGGGAGACAGACAGACAAACAGGCAGACAGACAGACATAGATCTTACTGGAGCAGTCTTCCCAGGGTAGGGAGTGGCTTGGGGTCCACTCTCCGCTGGGACTACAGCGATACACCGACTCGGGCTGGATGGGGAAGGCATAGCCCCGGTCGCAGCTAGGAGAGCATTCGAAGGAGCCACCAGTGGACTGGCAGTTCCCACTGCCGTGCCGGGGATCCTTAGGGATGATGCAAGCACTCTCTGTGGTGGCATCAACAAAGAAGAAAAGATGTTAGGCAATCCACGGTGGAGGTAGCATCACTTACTAGTCTTAGCTCTGGCTGAAATCCGAGCAAATGGATTAAATGAAACAAAAATAGCAAACTAAATTAGATGACCAACGTTGCAAATCACCCCAAAAAAAAACATCAGGAGGGACATTTTTTTTTTATCTTAGTAGGACCTTGCTGAAATGGTCCTGCTATGATAAAAACATCGCCAGGCCCTCCTATTTGGTTTTCTCTGCTTGACAGTGATCAGTAAATGGTGGTTGAGCAAATTCTGCAAATCTCAAAAATGTAGTGAGCCTGATGATCTGAGCCTTTCTCAAAGGCGGAATGACAAGGACAAGAACAGATAGGAAAGGGGGAGAGGCAGCAGGGTACAGGCAGAAACCCGGAAGACCAGACTGGGGGAGATCAACAGGGAATCGGGGAGGGAATCGAGCAGGGAATCGGGGAGGGAATCAGGGAGGGAATCGGGGAGGGAATCGGGGAGGGAATCGGGGAGGGAATCGGTCAGGGAATCGGTCAGGGAATCGGGCAGGGAATCGAGCAGGGAATCGAGCAGGGAATCGGGCAGGGAATCGGGCAGGGAATCGGGCAGGGAATCGGTCAGGGAATCGGGCAGGGAATCGGGGAGGGAATCGGGGAGGGAATCGGGGAGGGAATCGGGGAGGGAATCGGGGAGGGAATCAGGCAGGGAATCAGGCAGGGAATCAGTAGGGAATCAGGCAGGGAATCGGGCAGGGAATCGGGGAGGGAATCGGTCAGGGAATCGGGGAGGGAATCGGGGAGGGAATCGGGGAGGGAATCGGGGAGCTGAGGGAATCGGGCAGGGAATCGGGCAGGTAATCAGGCAGGGAATCGGTCAGGGAATCGGGCAGGGAATCGGGCAGGGAATCGGGCAGGGAATCGGGCAGGGATTTGGGCAGGGAATCGGTCAGGGAATCGGGCAGGGAATCGGGCAGGGAATCGGGCAGGGAATCAGTCAGGGAATCGGGCAGGGAATCGGGCAGAGAATCGGGCAGGGAATCGGTCAGGGAATCGGGCAGGGAATCGGGCAGGGAATCGGGCAGGGAATCGGGCAGGGAATCGGGCAGGGAATCGGGCAGGGAATCGGGCAGGGATTTGGGCAGGGAATCGGTCAGGGAATCGGTCAGGGAATCGGGCAGGGAATCGGTCAGGGAATCGGTCAGGGAATCGGGCAGGGAATCGGGCAGGGAATCGGGCAGGGAATCGAGCTGGGAATCGGGCAGGGAATCGAGCAGGGAATCGGGCAGGGAATCGGGCAGGGAATCGAGCAGGGAATCGGGCAGGGAATCGGGCAGGGAATCGGGCAGGGAATCGGGCAGGGAATCGGGAGGGAATCGGGCAGGGAATCGGGCAGGGAATCGGACAGGGAATCGGGCAGGGAATCGGGCAGGGAATCGGGCAGGGAATCGGGAGGGAATCGGGCAGGGAATCGGGCAGGGAATCGGACAGGGAATCGGTCAGGGAATCGGGCAGGGAATCGGTCAGGGATTCAGGCAGGGAATCGGGCAGGGAATCGGTCAGGGAATCGGGCAGGGAATCGGGCAGGGAATCGGACAGGGAATCGGTCAGGGAATCGGGCAGGGAATCGGTCAGGGATTCAGGCAGGGAATCGGGCAGGGAATCGAGCAGGGGATGGAAGTAGGGGATGGAAGTAGGGAAGCTGGTACACAGAGTGGGGTGATATCAACGGTAAGGGCAGAGAAGAGTGAGATCAAAGGAAGAGATCAGAGATCAGATTCTGCCTTTGATAAGTTCCTCCCGAAGATCGGCCCCAGGGTTCGGGTTCAGAGCACTCACGCTGGACGTTGACGGTGATGTGACAACTCTTGGTGTTGCCCGTCTCGTCACTGGCGATGTACTCCACGTTGGTGGTGCCCCAGGACATCAGGACGCCGGGGCTGTGCGAGCGGGCGACGCTGACCGGCCGGCCCGAGTTGTCCGAGAAGCGAGGCTCGTCCCAGGCCACTCGCTGGTCGTGGTCGTCCGTCGCCAAGACAACTCCCGGCGAGTGGCACTGCTCAATGACTGGTGGCTGACTATCTATACACAGACAGGAATACCCACTATTGCAACATCTGTTTTATTCAGTGGGCCAACCACAACGTCACACCTATTCATAACTAGCAGGAGTAATAGGTTTAGTTTGCGGTGACACCATGTTAACTTCTCTCTTTCTTGAGTGTGGGTTGTTCAGTGTCGGGACAGGGCAGACCAGTAAGAGTTGAGTCAATGTTGAAATGAGTCTGGATTTCACTGCACGGACCGAGATCCAAGTCTGTGATAGCCCGCTACATATCTTAACACAAAACATGCTGGCTGACTCTAATGACCAAACGATACCAAACTAAAAAACCTGAAGGGCCAGCAGGCACGAGCAAGACATTTCCTAAAGCCTTACAGGCAAGTCCCTGAGCCTAGCCCTAATCCTGAACACTCTAGTTCCCTGCTTTTCAAACTATTTGCTATTCAAACAGTACGGTTTGTTGATGCTTGATTTAAAATGAAATGCTGCATCAGCATTGTGTGATTTATGAACTGGAGCGGCCAGGTTTACGACAATTTGTTCAAAGGATTTGTTTTGATTTGCTTAATTACCGATCACTTGGACGTTGAAGCTGCAACTGGCTGTGTTGCCGGCCTTGTCCGTCGCCGAGTAAGTGACGAGACTGTCTCCGATGGGGAAGAGCCAGGGAGGCTGCACGGCGGGGTCGACGGTCACCGCTGGCTCCTCCCCGGAGTTGTCAATGGCCAGCGGCTGGCTCCAGGACACATTGGCCACGCTGTCATTGGGGATGGCATCCACGGCGATGTCATCGGGACACAGGATGTCCGGCGCCGTCACATCTGCCCATCAGAGAAGGAGACGACAGCGGACCGTCGGGGGACGGCTCTTTAATCTGGCCCAAGACAATTTCATCTGGGCCCAATTTCATAGAGCCGCTTAAGCGTGAAAATCTGCTAAGCAGGAAAAGTCTTCCGATCGTGTAAGCAGGATTACAATCCGCACTGCGATGTGATGTCAATTGCTTTTGACTTGTATTCCACTCTTCTTTGCTTAGCGTGAAACAAAAGGGAAGTATGGGTAGGCAAGGGGATCCCATGGCGTATGACTTTTTGTACTTAAGCAAATTTTGGCGCTTAAGCGGCTCTATGAAATTGGCCCTTGTTGTTTGGATACCAGGCCACTGCTAATTTCAAAGTTTCAAACTGTACCTGGCAGCTTATTAAGCCCCAATTAAGGTTTTTGAAAGGGCCAGGATCAACTTCATACTATGAACATCTAAACGGTGAAAATGGGGAGAAAATGTCATTTAGCCGTGAAAAGAAAAATCACCAGTGTTTTCACCTCTATTTCATGGCACACATTTAGCCAAGGCATTTTCACGGTGTTTTCACCAGTGGTCTCCAAGGCCACATTCCTGATGGTAAATGGCTATAGCCAATTATAGATCTGGGAGTGACAGTTACAAGGACACCATACAATACCTCTATGGGGGCTGGTGGTCCCTACTGGTAATTGAATTCCCCCAAGGCTGGAGCTTGCCACCCTAGATATTCACGGTTTTTTTTCACAGTCTCTTTAGTGACATGAAGATGTCCTTTTCAGGTCAGAGAAGCGATTATATTCACGGTGAATTCACTGTAAAATGCACCGTGAAATCACATTGACTTTTTTTTAGTTTCACGGCAAAATGACATTTTCACCCCTTTTTCAGGGTTTAGATGCAAGTGGCACTAGGCTTATTGTTCAAGTTCAAGTGCAGCCGCTCTCGAAACTGATGATTGGCTACCATCTGTTTACATCTCCTTATCTCCTTCTTCCAATTTCATTTTAACTATTTTGACCTCACCAGTGCAGACGTTCAGCTGGTCTGGTTTCTGACTCCACATGCCCGAGGCCAGACACCTTCTGGCATTCTGCCTCGGGTCCTTCAGTTGGTAGCCTGGGTGGCAGACAGTGGTGCACTCGGTGCCATAGGCCTGCCTGTCCAGGCTGCAGGCACCGGGCTCCAGGCTAGCATTGTGGATGGCCTCTAGGGGTGGACACGTCACGGCTGTTGAACGAAGAGAAGACAAGGAACGCACACTGCATGCTTAATCACCATGGCATACAGAAATCTAGGATTTCAGATGAAATATAACTTTTGCGTCAGTGAGAAAGTTATCTAATTGATCATACTTACGGTACAATGAATGTGGTACCCGCTGCTATACAGATTTGAATCCACCACACAACCTCACCCAACTCTATGGTCAAGTGGGTAAGACCTCTGCACTAGAAAGCACGAGTCTTGGATTCGAATCCCACCAGAGCTGCCCTGTATTTTTTCAGCAGGGGCTTTGGTTCAAATTCAAGTGTAGCCAACTTTTGCCTGGTATTTCCATAAATTGTTCAGAAACTCCATCTCGGTTATTCTTCCCTTATTTTTTGTTTTTTTGTTTGTTTTTGAAATACAGGCAGCAAGTCGTAAGAATATTTTATGGTAAGACTTGATGTGGTCTACTTACCTCGGCAGGCAGAGGGTAGACCATCCCAGAGGGCAATCGGAAGACACCTCCTCTTCCTGGACCCCACCAGAATGTACCCCCTATTGCAGAGAGTGGTGCATTCCGTGTCAAATGAATAGTCCTCTTTCGTGCAGCGGACCGTTCCACTTTGAATCGGATGGAGGGGGTGGCACTTCTTCACTGCCGGTAAAAAGGGAGGGGGAGGGAAGTTGAAAGAACGACTTGACGTAATTGACATGAAACAAAAGTCATGATGAGACATATTGTTATATCTTAATGCCAGGAGTGCTGTTAAGCAAAACCAGACTTCATAGGTTCAAGTCCCAGTCTAGTCAAAGTTTTGTTTGCCATTCTTAAATTGCTAAATTATGTAGTTGGGTTTACAACAATTGGTTGGTCGTCTCTGACTCTCTGAATGAAAACAGGAACATTATCCCTGAAGATACACGGAGTTTAATGGCTGAATGCTTCTGGCAGTTGCCCCCCCCCACCCTGGCAAAGACTAGTTGACTATTTGGGAAAGCCACCATCTAAGGGCTAGATAGCTCAGATGGTAAGAGCCCTGGTATACAAAACCAGAGGTCTTGGGTTCAATTCTCGGTCAAATTCAACTATATCTAAACGGTAATGTCTATGGTAACATTATTGTTGTAGATAGCTGATAGGTAAAATAGGTATGATTGGTTTTTGTACGGGACTGCCAACACAAGACAAATATATTGGTTGGGTATGAAGTGTGAATTGACAGCATTCAAAATCTAGACCAAAGTTGATCAAAGATGTTAATTATCTGTAAATCAGAGCTACACCGCACTTGATTTCATTTTCATAAAATGTTTGACTGCCTGATGTCTCAACCATATTTAAAAGGCCTTTGAGAAAAAAATCTGCTGAAATAAGAAAAAAAAACCAGACCTTTTAACTAATCATTTTAGGTCAATCTAGCAAGTAGTAAGCATTATCTGTGTAATGTAATGATTATTGTTTTGGGGGTTCACTCACACCTGAGTGAGCACACACACAGTACACCCACAACTAGGATCATGTGCAGCATCCCCTGTTCCTGCCTTTACAGTTTCCGCCTTTACCCTTCGCTGAGCTAATCCCCTCACCAGGATCTCTCTCTACACTACATAAGCCCCACTCCCAGTTGGAATCCAGCAGTCTCCTGAAGACCAACAGAGTACACTGTTCGAAACGTTGAGTTCCTCTGGTTCTTTTCAGAAACACACTTACTCACAAAAAAGAATTTACACCGTGTCACCGCAAACCTAAATACCTCACCAGGATCCCTCTCCACACTACATAAGCCCCACTCCCAGTTGGAATCCAGCATTCTCCTGTAGACCAACAGAGTATACTGTTCGAAACGTCGAGTTCCTCCGGTTCTTTTCAGAACCACACTTACTCACAAAAGAGAATTTACATGGCGTCACCGCAAACCTAAATAATTATCCTTCTATTCTCACCATGCAAACCTTCAAATCTCATTTGGGTTTTTTTTTCCAAGAACAAAGTGGCCAGATACAAGTGCCCAGTCACCTTCAGATGATGGGATTATAGATTTTATCTGATTGGACTTACTAGCTCACAAGTTGCAGCTGTGAGGTAATCTATCAGGTCAAAGACCAGAAAAATCAAACTTCCATGGTTGGACGGAGTCTAACGGCAGTGATGTCTCCTAGCCATCTGTTCCTCCTCTGAAGATATATGCCGCCAATAAAAATGTAAGCACCCGACTAAGCGCTACGGTATGTGGCTCTCTCCACTGTGTTGCTGTGTTTTCAAACAAACGTCAGCACAACACATTCCACATGACCCGGGCACAGGCCGAACATTCTGTGAAATTTGATACTCGTCAGGTTTTCTGCCTTTGAGAAAGGATCCAAGTCGTATCAGACCATAACAAAATTTGATATCCTGCACGAGCACTTGCCACCGAGTCCTAAAGAAATTAGCCTCTGTGAAAACAAGACTGACGGCAGTTTTGGAACTGTGGAAGAAAAGGATATTGTTGCTGTAACCTTCCTCGCTGAGGATGGTGATAAGAAGGCTCAGAGTGGCTCAAGGTTAGGAGGAAGGGAAACAGGAAAGAGCAACATGTAGAAAAACAAACAGGTAAAGGAGTTAGGAGTTGGTGGTAGGCATTATCAATGCGATTGGGCCACCTGTCAAAACAAGGCAAATGCGAGTGAAAGAGATTGCTGGCAATTTCATGTTCGTCATCAGAGGTGAGCGACCATCTCTTTCAAAGAACAGCTTTTTTTTTTATTGCAGGATGCGCTTCCTTTCTGGAATGACCCGAGCCCTACTCACCGCTACAGATGGGCGGCTGGTCACTCCACGCCCCGTCCACACCGCACACCATGATCGCTCGGCCTGTGAGCTCGTACCCTGGTGCGCAGCGCAATGCGCAGGCACTGTGGACCGCATTGCTACACTCTCCGGAGACGAAGAACCCATTGGACGGGGGCGACAACAGGGGACACTTGATCACTGCGCATGGAAGCCGGATAGAAACAGCAATTAACAGACATCGGTGTGATGTGATTTAGCCAATTACAGTAAAGCATTTTATCACATTCCATTATCAATTCTTGCATCACGGTTGACTTATCTACTAAACTTGTTTTATTCTGTGATATATGGCCAGTTTGTGTAGTATTTTAATCTGAGATGAAATAAAGTTGATTAATTGATTGTTTGACTGACTGAATGACTGACTGACTGACTGACTGACTGACTGACTGACTGACTGACTAACAGACTGGAAGTGACTAAATGAAAGTTGCATAGTGACAAGTTAGTCATCTCTTTGGAGAAGGAGTGTACGCGTCTTACTTGTGGTATAGTAATCGTCCCCATGAGTGTTCAAAGAAGACATCCTATAGATATGAACAACACTGAGAAGGTCTCCCCAAAAACCACAACTCTGATCATCTTAAATGTAGCCTTTATTCCTTCAGATGGCAATGATCATGCAGCGATTTTTGCCGGCTGTCCGAAATCAGAGGAACAAAGCAGCCCACCACAAAATGCAGGCAAGTAGGAACACCAATGGCAGGCTGGTTAAGGTTTTCTGGTGGCCAAGCTGTGACCAACTTGGGGGAAAAAAAAGGTTTAGATTGGACCCTGTGCAGTCACAGTAGTACATGTTTATGGCATAATAAGTGCCTTGGGATCACAACTTGAAGGTTTCAAGTGCGTAACACCAGGTCATTGAATCAATGCCCTGCATCGACCTAAGTGTGTGTACATTAGCAAGCACCAGGCAGGGGGCCCTTTTACTTTATGACAATATTGTTTTATGGCAGTAGGGGACCAATTGAGACCCACCACATTCTCAATTGGTGGCTCTGGGGTGTCTAGTCTACAGGCCTGGTTCCTGAGTATATGACATAGGGGGGGGGGGGGAGAAGCAATTCCTGTTGAAAAGGGGGTGAGTTTATTTTGGCAACTGTCAAGCAGGTAACCTCCCCCTCGTAATTGCTTTGTTGGCTCTTCAAATTGTTTAGGTGATTGTGCTATGGTGGCTTACTCAAGGCCCATCATGATTTCCTCAGGGAACGCTCGATTTAAGGAGAGCATCTACTGACTGCGTGTACACAGACTTGAATTCTGAGAAGAAGCTTCTAGACTGCAGGTACTCAAGGGATTGTGGGGAAAAAAACAAGTACAGGATAACAGGTCTACTCCTGGAAGAATCTTTCTATACCTTAAGTTATAAAACATTTCATATCATTCTGGTTTAGGGTCCTACTAACTTCTTGTAGCCAATGGTGAAATTACAAGAATGTTACAATATTGTAACATTCAAAGACAATCAAAAGACAAACAAACATACATTACAATTGCAAACAAAATCTCATTAATATAACAATGTTATGCATTGCACATATCGATCTAAGTAGGAACTTTCTCAAAGGTAGAATACCTCTGAGAAAGGTTGCATTCATCATATCCGATTTGAAGGTTTGCATGGTGGAAAAACAGAGTAGGAGGTTTGCGTGTGACACCATATCCATGTACATCATCTCTTGAGAGACTCCTTAGAGTTACCGGCTCTTTTCGGAGCCATACTCCTTCTCTCAACAGATAGATGATGTACATGTTGTCATTGCAAACCTCTTACTTCATATTCACCATCTGAACCTGGATTTGAATCGCTTTCAAGTCTTGTTCTGTGAGTACTCACTCTGACAATCTGGTTGGCCGGGGACCGCCTGGTAGCCAGGCCTGCAGGTGCAGTGGGTGACGTTGGTGCTGGCTGGCTGGCTGGTGTGGTTGGGGTCTGGGCAGGCGGTGCAGGTGCTGATACCGCCTGGCATCGGCTGAGGTTTGTAGGTACCAGCCGGGCATGCTGGATAGGAGACGCACGCATAAAGCCCCTTTAGGAAATGAAGGCTTCGGCTATGGCTCATCATACCAAAATCAGATGAATAGCGATGTCATTGGTATAGAAGCTTTTTTTTTTTTTTTTTTTTTTTTTATTACAGACTCCCCGATCACATTGCTGGTCTGCTACATCCGGCCTTGACTTTTTCAAGTGACAGGCGCATCGATATTTCTTCGTTTGGCCTTAAGAATGAATGGATTGGGGGCCTCTATGGAAAGCCGCGCTGTGCACTGATGGAGCTTACCCTCATTAAACATGACATTAAATAAATAAATGTTCAATTTGTATCAACATGTTTTTGTAGCTATGTATTTTGTTTCTTTGCTGTGAGCTGCAGTGAACCAGAAAACTGGCATTATAAATCTGTCAGGACATTTCTCAAAGGTATAATGACAAGGACAAACAAAACTGGAAGGGAAAGGAGAAATAAGACACGGATGGCAGAAGATGAAAAAAAAGGAGGACAGCTGGTACAGACAGACCAGAGTGATATCAAAGACAGGGGCAAACAGTGGCAAATGAATTAAGTGGAAGAGGGGAAAAGTTGAGATGAAGTTAATACAGAATCTGTTGCAAACTGTTCACTTACTAAAATGACCAGAATACCTAAATCTGAAAAGTTTGAGGGCCTGACGTTTCAATCCTAGCAGGACTTTTCTCAAAGGCAAAGTCTTTGCCCTTGAGAAAGGTCCTGCTAGGATCGAGACGTCAGGCCCTCTAACTTTTGGGAAAAATTAAGAAAGTACTTAAGTGCATAAATCATATCAAAAACAGAAAAACTTTACAGACTTTAAAAAAAGTCAGAAACTAAAGTCAGACTACTTTCGAGTCAAGCGAGGATGGTGGTGATGAGTGGAAACAAGAGAAAGGGGCTCTCACCATGGCAACCGCCGACAATGCCGCTGCCATGGTAACCTTGCGGACATATGCACTCGTACTGGCCCGTGGTGGTGCCACATCTGCAGGTGGCGGCTGGGTGGCAGCAGTGTCCCCCTTGGGGGCACAGCGAGGAGCACAGGCCCGTACTCTCCAAGACAAACTCCCCCACGTGGAGATCTATACGAGCAAAACAGGCAAGCGGGGGAATGAACATTCACCATCAATCATGTCATTCATGAAAAAGAAGAAAAAAAAGCAGTGAGAATTTGACGAGGCTTCAAAGCCAGGTTTAAACGTAGCAACGCTCTAGTATAGTAATATCCGAGCTATCTTGGCCCAAACTCCCACGCATGAAGATTTATGAGCCAAGCAAGTACAATGTAACGCACCAATATTCACCATAAATCAAGTCATTTATGAACAAAAAAATTGACCGGGCAGGAGTCATGCAGAGATAGAGCCGAATAAAGGCAGAGTTAGAACTTAGAAAATAAGGAATGAGTAGGAGTCTCCATGCCATGTACATGTATATCAATCACAAAGAAATTCACCGATAATCTGACAGTATATAGGAAAGACCTTCATTGATATTTGACTTATTTATTTTTTAAGGGGCATCAGAGAAGGGTGACAAAGCCCACCCCACCCTCTGGCTTCAACATTGTGATGACCCATCAGCCATTTCAAAGAAAATAGGTTTGCTGAGCGGGGGAAAGAGTTTTGTTTTGGGTGATTTTTTTTTTTTTCAACAAGAAAGTGCAAAGCAATATGGATAGGGCCCTTTCCTTTCCCTCTGTGCCAGACACAACAATGCTTCCCTATTGGGCAAGGTCAAACCGCACCGGTCCGGGCAGCAGCACATCCAGACACTGGAAGTGGAAGGATTTGACAACTACATCCTCCAGGAAGTGGAGAGAGGAGGTGTGGAAATAACAACCATCGAACCAAAATAATCAATTGCCAAATCTGTCTGCACTTCAGGTGTTGTTTTCGCTGCATATATAAGGGGCGTTTGTTCTGCATACTAGTACAGTAGAAGTAGTTAGTACCCCATTCCATATCACAACATGAAAGGCCTGACGTTTTGATCCCAGCAGCACCTTTTGGAGAAAGGTCCTGCACGGAGAGAAACATCGTGGGGTAGATTTCACAACTTCTTTCACGTTTCAGTTTCAGTGCTTATTACAAGCTGCAAGGTTTCTATGTATCGTTCATCATCGTGTTGAGAGTGGTCGTAAGGCACGACGATGGATTTCATGAATTTATCATTCAATCGTGTCCGGACTCAGGAATCTGTTTGTAACATTTTGGCATTATACTAAGAGAAAATAAACGTTTAAGGCACGTTTGCCATGAAAAAGTAGGTAGATCTTTGAATGTCGAGACAAAAAAATGGCGTTAAGAATTATTAAGATGACAAATCATGAACAGGCTGGCAGGGGTAAAACGCTGCCATGTTTGTGACTCTGGTCAACAGATAGTAGTGTAGTCCATGTACAGTACGGCAATTTTTCTTCCCCTGAACAAGCAAATAGTGTTAAAAGACAAAAGTCCGCCCCTCCCTTCATCAAATTAAGGACAGGTAGTACAAAAATGTCTTATTATTTAGCATGGTCAAATATTGTATTGGTCACTTGTAGTACTTGCGCTCGTGAGCATAACCTAAAGCACGGTTATATAGGCCTACGGTTTGGCTGTTTGGTACAATGAGAATAAATGTAGTAGTAGTAGTACTAGGCCTACTAGTAGTACTGAATGACTTTAGGGCTTAAAAGTCCCGTTTACCAAAGAGCTTCAACGCAAAAATAGGTCACTTACAGTGACTGATGGGCCTATACATATGGTTAGTTATTCAACTGTTTTTCCCTCATTCCCTGGTCATAGTTAATTACACTTATGATAACTAGTTCGTCTTTACTTCTCTGTACTTTGCTATAGCCTAGATGCGCTAATTGCCGACACATTGGTTTCCCGCTAAAATCCACACGGTTGCTTGCACTGGCACGTGTACTGTATTATCGTCTGCATTTACACTGGTTCCCACGACCGCTCGTGAATAACGGGAGCATTGAAAGATTTTGTACCGGGTACCAGGTACCATCAACTAGACTAGACTTCTTGAAGCAGTCGGGTCCCGTCACACTCCAATGTTTTGCTTACACGTAATGCCTTACGGACAAAAGATACCAGACGTGGAAAATAACATTACTCTTCAAAACTTCAGGCGGCAAGATGTCTATCGATGTTCAACAGCTGAATCATTAGGTAAGTCATCAATATCCTTTGGAAATAGAAACCAGGGTTTGATAATTTCGTTTCCAGTCCTCTGGACGTCCTTCACGTTCTTGACCCACGTACGGTTCAACCTATACACGTATATGTAATGAACACGAATTGACCCCGAGAAGGCCTCATGAAAACGACCTACGTGCGTACAAAGATTACAATGTACAATGTGAATGTACATGTGTACATACATGTACGTTAACATTTACATGTACATGTATATGTACAGTACACGTACGTACATGTACAGTACATATTTAGCTTTGATTGTACTATATGCAGTATTTACTACGAGTCGAAGACCTATTGCCATGAGTTAATTTCCTGGGCTTCCATAGCTTCACTGCATGTTAAAACCTTAGGTGGGAAAAATTGTTTTCCCAACACTTTGCCTGGGTTCATCAGAACTGTTTGGGTTTTGTTTAATTTTGTAATTTTGTATCGACCATTCCAATAATTTTACCAGCTGAGAATGCGGGGCCAACAAAAAATGTTGTTGAACATTTTTAGAGTAGGTATGCAAAAATAATGCAAACTGCTTACAGACTAAAATTACCAAAATGCAAATATCAAAACCTTTCTCATTTTAAGCATAAATTGAACATAGCCTAAATTGAATCGTTTAAGTGTACATCCCCTATACACATACACGATCGTCGTACCTTCGTGAAGCGCCCTCCTGGCCAACGACTCGAACTCCTCGAAGCTCTCCAGCATGTAGCAGTGCTGGAACTTGGGCTCCGACGCCATTGCGTGCAGTTCTTTCACGTTGCCGTTGCGAATGCCGAAGGTGAAGATCTCCACGTCGTTCTGGATGAGGTTCTGGGCGATGGGGCGCGGGTCACCTCCGTTCGAGTAGCCGTCCGTTATCAGGAAAACGGCTTGAGTGGCGTTCGGGCGAGTGAAAGCCGACGAGAAGACTTTCTGGTGGAGAAAGAGCAGTGACGGAAAGATATCTTTAAAATTAATCCAAGAAATTACAACTGATAGATATATATATTTTTGTAATAATATAGGCTTTATATCTAAACAGTTAGAGGGCCTGACGCTTCGATCCTAGCAGGACCTCTCTCAAAGGCAAAGTAGCCTAATATTTTTAAAATTGCAATACCAATGGGAACGGTACTGGGATTCGACGTTGTTTCCTGCCGTGGCCTCTGGTTTAACTTTAACATACCAGCGCTCGAGATTAAAATGGGGGAGTGTGATCCCTAATTTAGATAATTATATGCCGCAGTTCAGTCAGGTTGAATTCTTCTGGCTGGCGCCCCACCCCATCAAAGATAGTTAACTATTTGAGCAGGCTACCGCCTATGGGGCTTGCTGGATAGCTCAGGTGGTAGAGCAGTGGAGTGTCCCTTTGCACTGTAAAATGTATGGAGTCATTTGCATCGTGTGTAATTTTCTATGGGATTTCATAAATTGATGATAAATTATATACAAATATGAAAAGAAGTTATACAGATATGTCTTACTAAGAATGCATATCTCAAAAATAAAGTGTCCACGGCAAGACTCTTCTCTGCAGAGTGGAAAGACGAATGATATAAATAATAGGGGTATTCGTATTAGTATTCAATGTGAATGCGTTAGTTCAAGCAATCATTTTGCGTGAATGCGTGCATTTCTTGTCTTTTCTGTAATTAGTTCGGCTAAAGTATATTCATAGAGAGCTATGGACTTTTCCCCTTCACCTTCCAACTTGCGTCCTCGCTCATTTTCAGCGCCTCGCTTGATTTATCTCGTTTCTTTTAACGACGACGTCATTTGATCCGAAGAGCTGGACTCGAGGCGCGAACAGTAAAAAGGAAGCTCACTAAACATTGATGATCCGTCGTAACTCTACTTACGACGTCGTTGTTGTGACATGTCGTGTTTGATGGTGTACATCACTCAAATTCTTGCAATAGGGGCCTATAGAGGTTTTTTTCACATGACGTCATTTGACCGCCAAAGGCTAATTAGCATGTACCAAGGAGCGTCCAAATCCGCGGAAGCGTATTCAAAATATCGAATCTGAGTATTACCATTGGACATTGATAACTTGAAGGCGCGCGCGTTCTGCGTACATCCGCGAGAATTGAACTCTGACCGGCAAAAAGCATGTGACTGAAAAACCTCTACGCCTAGGGTCCTATAGGTCGTAAGTTAAAATGAGTTTGATGAAATCACCCGCATCACGTTTTAACTTGGATTGCGGGGACTTTTATGTAATCTTATGAGAATGTAAACCCATTTGGTATACATGGTGTAGGCCTACTGTAAGTCAAAGGCAATTGACACCTGTTGGTATGAATGTTTTGAAGAGGGCCTGGCCTGGCCTCATTCAACCTGTTCTCGGCCATTAAGCTACTCCAGAGTGGGAGAGCCACATAAATCACCCTCGGGGGTTTACGCTTGTCCTAGACATACGAGACGTTTGTTTGGATGTGCGAGAGGCGATGGGTTATGGTAAGGTTACCGAGTTCGTAAATATTCCGTAAAATCAGCATGAAAATACCGACTGGCAGGTTTACTCGCGAAACCAGGTCGCACGAAAGCACGGCCAATACGTAAGCGTTGCTAACTGCATTGCATAATAACCCGAGGTTTATTTTAACCTAAAAAAAAACCCAAAATAAGAATTGGGCTTTCTCTATATAAAGACTTCGGGTGCCTTCGAGAAAGGTCCTGCTGGGATCAAGATATTTTTGTATCTAGACAATACTCAGAAATCAGATAACATTTTTTATAGCCTTCCAATAATATAGATTGTGGTTCTTTGATATAAACTGATTCGTGTACTTTATTGAATCTGTTTCATTTCCTCATTATCACTGCACATTGAGATCGATGTGGATCGTTTTGTCGTTTCGTCCAAGTGCAGCCAGCCACCCCAGTTTCCTTCCTTGTAATAACTGCTGGAATGAGAATAACTTAAAGTAATACTCAAAGATACACACTGCTTTACTGACTTCAATCACCAAAATGCAAATAATCTGAATTTCCGAGGGCCTGGCATTTCGATCCTAGCAAGACTTAGCTAGCAGGACCTTTCTAAAAAGGAAGACGCTGCCTTTGAGAAAGGTCCCTCTTCTTCTAGAATTGATTACACGTCATGCACTCTACATTTTTGAAGTTTGCATTTAGTCACGCGATCACGAATGTCAAATACCGCCAGACATGAGGCATCTGTCACAATGACTCACATCGCTTGTCCCGTTTTTTGTTAAGAACCCCAACAATTAATGCGGTCTTTGATTTCTCAGAAAACTGGTTCCCTGATGTCAAGTACCCTGAGATCACACCGAAGGTTACCAAGAATCTTGACATTGCCGGGGCCTTGTATTTCGGCCTCGAACTCTGCGCTGTCGTGAGGGAAGGTTGCGGTCATGGTCATGCTCACAGTCATTTCACAGTTCTAGTTGCGGTAACCGCGTAACCCTCATCCTTCCGAGAGAGGTCTCCGATCCTCGAGAGGATTAGGGCTACGGTTACCGCAAATACTACCGGTACAGAACGAACTTTTGGTGAAACCATGCCGACTATAGTTAATATCATCATTATCATTTGCGGTGACACCGTGCAGAGTTATCTTTTGTGCGCATGTGTGGTTCTGAAAAGAACCGAGAGAAGCTAGAAACCTGTAATTACTCCTGCTATTCTCACCATGAAAACCTTTAGATCTCATTATAATTTATAATTATTTAAACAAAAAAAGAACGACGAATGAACCGAGACAGGTGGGGAATATCACCACACATAACATGTGCGTTTTCGTGTTTTATGCCCCTTAATTTGGTCTTATATAAAGTTTGTGTGACGGTGTGACCCCCGAACTGCTGAAAATCGAGATTGATCACTTGAGATTGACTGGCCTATACCGTCATTCTGACTGGCATACCGTCCCAGCAAAGATACAGTTATCTATTTGAGAATACCCACCCTAAGGGATGGATACCCACCCTAAGCCTGAGGTCTCGGGTTCAAGTCCCGGTCAATTCATTTTTACTTGGCTATTTTCATGACTGTATTGGTTGCAATTTCAGTAAGTTTTCCTTTCCTCAGTTTGTGTTGCTAATCTACTTAGGGTGTAGGCCTATATTTTTTATTTTTTTGTTGTTCTTCTCCAAAACATTGAACCAACGGGAATTCACACACCTGTGTCAATTGAAACGCACCGAGAGTGTACGTCCCACCTCCCACGTACGTGATCCCCGGCAGCTCGGCGTTGAGCAGGGAGCACTTGTGCTTGGCCGGGCTCGGCCGGCTGAGGTGGTCAATGTTGACCACCACCCGGTGGCGGGAGGCGAAGGTGATCACGGCCACCCGCGTGGCCCACTCGGCCACCTCGAAGCCGGCCAGCAGCTTGCGCACGAACTTGAGCTCGTTGAAGAAGTCGGTGATGCCCACGCTGGTGGAGCTGTCCACGAGGAAGACCAGGTCCACCTGGCCGTTGGCCGTCTGCCGGAGCCGCTCCACGCGGGCCTTGAGGAGGTGCGCGCTGGACATGTTGGAGCAGCCGGCTCGGGCCACGGCGTAGGACCTCTCCAAGACCGCGTTGGAGCCCAGCAACTCCAGCGTGTCGTCGTTGCCGGGCGGCGCGTCGCTGAACAGCCCCTCCTCGCCCCAGCCCGCCGGGGAGACATCACGCGCGGTGTCATTCGTCGGTGGTCCGTTGTTCGGAGAAGGAGGCGTATCTAACTTGCGTATGGACATGGGATGGACAGCAGGCAGGCTGCATACACACAGCGTTAATACCAAACGCATCATGGTGGAGGCCGTGAGTGCTCTGGAGCGGGTGTCGACACGGGTAGTCTTCATCGCGGGCGCGCTGGTGTTGCGTATCCCGCCCTGCCGGCGCGACTCCATTGCCTGGTATGACATCCTGCTAATGGTCCACGTAAACATAGCCCCGCGAAGGCCAACGGCCTTGCAGCGGTCGAACATGCTGCGATTTCCTGATGACCCGTGGGGGGAGACCGAACCATATAACACGCATCGGCTGTGCCAAGATAATGCGCACACGAGTATTGCTCGATGTTCTGACATTCCTCCAAGGCGAAAACAATTAACTTGCTGCCGCAGTTTCAGTATAAAAGTCTAAATCACCAAATGTGACAGTACGTGACACCGTCTGGAACAAAGGCTGTAGCTTGAAGCGTTGGAGGTAGAGAGTGGTTTGCGTTTGGGATAACACTGAGTGGTATGAGTGGCGATTGCCCTCAAGATCAGTTGGTGTGAGGTAAATTTGTGGATTCCGCCGTGGCCCCGCCTGCCTACTGAGCGTGACAAATTGCGCCTAGTGTCAACGGTCAGGCAGTAAAGTGCGCCACTTCCAATCAAGTCAATACACCTGTTAGCCCCCAGCTGTAAAATGGTTGCCACCGCACGGGGGCGAAGCGATGGGGGTAGCACTTCAAATGGAGTTTGACTTTGGGGCACACGTACAGCTCAATTTGTGGTGCCCACATCTTTTAAATCTTAGACAAACTAATACTTTTGTTCTTGCCGTTCTGCCTTCAAGAAATGCCCCACAGCGCAACTTCTGCTATATAGGATCGGAACGTCAGCACGCTCCACCTTTTGTCAGATTGAGATTTACTGAGGGTCATTTAATTCACCAAGCTTTTGGCAACCTTTGATTTCTGCGTTATTCTTGTAATCCTTTATTGTCGACCAAATTGTTTACGAGGTGTACAGTATTTCGACACATTTATACTTACACTGTAAACGGAAATGTTGAGCAATATTCAACTACGTTTTGATAAACGCTAGTCGATCTATCGCATGGTAAAAATATTGGTCAATAATTATTAGTCAACTGACGGATTGTGCTGATGGTCGCAATCAATGAATAGCTCCCACAATTTCTGATAAAAGTAACCCGAACGAGTGTTCGACAACAGATTTTGCTGAAAACATTTTCGCCCGACGATTTTACAGCGTATACGCCTGAAAATGTTGTGCAAGTTTTTACTCAACTTGGTTTGTTTTTTACCAGTGTAGGTCCACAATCTGTTAACATTATATACCATTAAATCCTTCACACTTCTCTCTTTGATCTTTCCCCCTCTTGTCACTAATCCCTACCCCACTCCTTGCCCTTCTCTTTGATCTTTCCCCCTCCTCTCACTAATCCCTACCCTACCCCTTGCCCTTCCCTTTTATCTCTCCCTACCAGC
Organism: Luidia sarsii; assembly: GCA_949987565.1. Taxonomy (NCBI): domain Eukaryota; kingdom Metazoa; phylum Echinodermata; class Asteroidea; order Paxillosida; family Luidiidae; genus Luidia; species Luidia sarsii. The sequence continues at coordinate 10,665,514 of OX465113.1, forward strand.
TTCACTCTTTGTCCTTTGTTTCTCATCCGTGTCCTGTTCACTCCCCCCCTTCCTTCGTGTACATGTATCTGTTCTGTCCTTGTCACTCTGCCTTTGAGAAAGGTCCTGCTAGGATCGAAACGTCAGGCCCACTAAATTTTAGATTTACATTTTGGTAATTTTAGTCAGTAATAAGCAGTTTGCAACATTTTGTATATCACCATTATATACCGGTTCGAAAAAGCCAAACTCTTTGATTACATTGGTTCAAATCGATCACGAACTCCCAATACTTCTAATCATTGAGGGGAGGTTGACTAGGAACTCATTCTGTTTCCTTTCCTCTGTGTTCTAATCATAGAGCAAGGAAACGGATGTTCTATTTCCGAACAGGTGTGGAGCGCCAGATTTTTGTCAAAAGGTGTTTTTTCCTCAACGTGTCAAATAGTTCACAAAGGGGAATGCTTCTTAATTCATCTGTTGGCGAGTACCATCGGCGAAATAGACCAAACCACAGGAGGGTTTGGCAGACCTCTCTATTCTGTTTCCTTTGATGTCGTTGTTGTCAAAAAGCCAAGTACTGGCATATTACTATTAGTCATCTGCACTCAAAGTCAAACCTCTATGCTCAAACAAAAGAGATATTTGACATGGTGTCACTGCAAACCTACTCCTTCTGCTAATCCTCACCATGAAAAACTTCAAATCTCAATCTAATCTTAATCCTTCCCTTTGATGTATTCCCCCTTCCACTACCTAATCCCTACCCAAACATCTGCCCTTTCCTTTGATGTCACCCTACCAGCTATCCCCTTTGTCCTCTGTCTGTCATCCATGTCCCTGTTACTCACCCCTTCCTATTGATTTTGTCCCTGCCATTCTTTAAGAAACGTCCTGCTATATATATAAGATCGGAAAGTCAGACCCTCCTAATTTTGGTTACCGGTATGCATGTTCGCTATCTCAATTTTGGTCATTTTAGCCAGTACATGTATAAAGCACTTTGCAACATTTGTTGTAGTTTGCAATATATTGCTGTAACCTTAATCGTATTGTTTAATCTTTAGGCCTGGCTACATCTCCTCGTTGTAGTTTGCGTGTCAAGTTGGCATTTTTAGCGATATTCTTTATCAACGGGGACAGTTGAAAATGTTGCTGCCCACACAGAATTGTTGAACTGCTTTGCGTCTTTTAGTGATGTCAAATTAGATTTGAAGGTTTTCACGGTGAGGATAAAAAAGAAGAGAATTTACATGGTGTCACCGCAAACCTAATTATCCTGTCTTTAAGTGCCCAGTTTTAGAAATGCTAAGGAGATACCCCGATCTTCGGATGTAGACTCCTCTGCTTACTATAGTACAGTACTCATGTTATAGTGCAATTGCCCTGTGGCTGGGCGCTATGTAGTGCTTCCCATATGCCGCCTTCAGATTATTCCCGCAGTGCTTGATTTTTGTCAGGGAGGAAATGGCGCCAATTCCTGTTCTGGCTGTGGCCGGACATTTCAGAAATTCTTAATGGGAGCTGCAGATCCGGTCTACACTCTATAATAGCCATCACCAATTAAAGCGCCCTGTGCACTTGCGAACATTTATTTCTTCCTCAATACACAGGACTTCAACTTATGTTGGTCGGAGGCTACAATATTTCGAACCGTCCTCTGATTTGTACACATCAGGATCAAATTTCATAAATGGCCAAAACTTTGACTGGATTTGGGCTTGTACCCGAGACCTCACGGTTTTGGGTACCAGCGCTCCTACCATCTTAGCTGGCTTGCCCTCTAGATGGATCAAAATCGGGTTTCTCTAGTCCTTACTCATATTTGCATAACGCTCTCATTCAGACCTCTAAAAGTCCAAGCGAAGGGAAGGTCAAAAGCATCTTAAAGTGGATTACCGGTATTCAAGGATAATGGTTGTCAGAGGATCCTGTCCATTGGGATGTTGGTTTAGTAAACACGTCAGGGTTTTTCCCCCACGGTGCAAATTGATACAGCTTGTGTCTTGTCGGGCCGCGACCCGTACCATTACCATTCATAATAAAATAATGTTTCAAAACTCAAAATTTAGTGGGCCTTACGTTTCGATCCTAGCAGGACCTTTCCGAAAGACAGAGTGACAAGGACAAAACAGATACAAGACGGAAGGGGGGAAGATCGAGAGTGAATATGACACGGATGAGAAACAAAGGACAAAGAGGGAAGCTGGTAGGGTGAGATCAAAGGGAAGGTCAAGGAGTAGGGTGGGGATTATTGAGAAGAGGGGGAAAGATCACAGAGAGAAGTGAGGAGTGAACACAAAAGAAGGATTATCAGAAAGCAAGCATGGTGTATAGTCATTACCCTCCTGGATGTTGAGACCATGTGGTTGAATAGTCCGAAGACGCTTCATCCACATTTTCTCACGGCTAAGACGGACAGCATTACTACGGTGACCAAAGGATTCTATGCCCAATAAAATAAATGTTTCGTGTAAAAGACATGAGTCTAACATAAACATGAGAAACAGGAATGCTTTCTGCCTTTGACTAAAGGTCCTGCTAGGATCGAAACGTCAGGCCCTCCTATTTTTTGATATCTGCATTTTGGTCATTTTAGTCAGTAAGCAGTTTGCGACATTTTTGCATGGGCCTAATTTTTACTCTAAAATTGAAGTGAGTAATACGAAGGGAGTAACTGAAGGCAGGGATGGGTTGAGTGGGGATTGGGTCAGTCATGGAGGGGTACTTTATTACAATGCGACCATTCACATGACAGTAATCGAACCAGATACTGTGCATCCAATTATTATGCGGATAAATTGATTAACTAAACGACCCATTGAAAAATAACGCATAATTTGATGATCCATTTATACCAGTTTATGAATCAATACTAGGGGCCAATTTGTCTTGCCTTCTGAAAATGCACCCACATGTAGCGATAACGTATATGTGATATGATAAACAATATTTACACTATCAAATAATTTCTAAAGCAGTTTTCACAATACCTTGATTTTTTGGGGGAGTACCGGTACTTCGTTCTATGGCCCGATTTTAGTTGACGGGTGCAGCACACATATCCATCCAAGATGGCTCCGCCGACCTGATTATCATAAAGTGTGTACCCACAACTTTTTTTAATAAGGGGTCTTTGGAGGCCAATTAACGGATACATTGCAGAACAAGTGAAGCTTAAGACAACCTGGGGGTTCACTCTTCAATTTGGTATGTAATTTGGACCATATCTGGCTTTAAATGTGGCCCTATTTGGCTGTGGAAGTGGAGGGGTCCATCCCAAAATCCTTGCAGAAATTCGGCTTGGACGGCTACACATTTTGGGGGTGTTTTTTACTGGGGGTAATTTGCAAAAAATCTAATCAGCTAAGAGCACTAAAATTGAAAAGAATCTGAGAGATGAAGGTCCAAAGTACAATTTTAAGTATAGCTACAGGAACTGAGAGACTTTTGGGCATGGGATAATTGGCTTTGAAAGTGAGTATTTTTGTACAGTGTTCAATGGGAGCTCGATTTAGTGTTCTGCACCCTGACCGCACCATTGGGGAGCGCAACTGCGCCCTCTCGTGATCACCTTCCCAATCATTGAAGACCGAAGCACGATATTATCCAAGATCCCCAACGCCAAATCTCTCTTAATCACCCGTTCACATTAATCATCCAATCATCTGGTTAATCGTTGATAACCCCTTTGCGTGGATGACATGATGTGAGTGCGATTTGGATGGTTCTAATGCGTTATTATTTCGGGAGAATTTAAACACTGAAGTGAAATCGTCTGATTTGAGTAGGCCTATGTTTGTATACTTTTACATGGGCTATTGAGCAGAATGTTTATCACCAAACATAATTTTTGGATGGATCCAGCCACCTTTTAAGGTCAGCTGAAAACCAAAAAATTAAAAATTCTGATTTGCATTAAATATGGTCATTGGTACATTACAATATTTCAGATCAGAAGTCATGTATTCTGTGTTTCAGGCTTATTTGAAGTGTTTTTAATTAATCAAAAATATAGCCGCAGTTATTGAGGGCGCTGTTCTTTACGTCTGGGGGAAAAACATTTTTTGTAAACATATTTTGAAAAGGCCATAATTATACACTTATGTAATTTTGGAGTGGTTACCTGACGCGTTCAGTGCGTACTGCACATTTTTTGAGCGCGGTGCCAGTCTCTTTTTTTTACGAAAAAACGAAAACGTTCTTGGCCGAGACGTCTTTCCATCAGCTTTTTTCTTCAGAATTCGATTAACTCTCAGATGACAAACAAGGACAGAGATTCTGTAAATAGATTTCTGATGGCAACAGAGAGCTCTTGGAGTGCATCAGGCGCGTAAGACCTCACTGCAGAAAACAGGAAAGAAATTTAGGTTTGATGTTTAAAGCCCCCACACAACCGAGGTCAAAGAATAGCATCCATACGTTGTCTGATCCAACATGTGCATGAAATAGCGCACCTGTGAAAATTTCGGCTCAATCCGCCAACCGAATCTCGAGAAAATCGAGAAAAAATCTGAAAAAAATATCGAGAAAAATCGCTTCATTTGTCTCGCGAAAATGCAGCATTCAACACCGTACTGTGCCGAAAAAATAGTGTAGATCTCGGTGAGACGTAAACGATTTCTTTTACTCTTTTCTCCCAAAATACAACGTTTTAGGCAGACATATTTCAGTGCGAAGTTTCTACTATAACCATCTTCAAACTGTATAAGTTTCATGTGAATCTGGGAACGGAGATGGATGTCTAACTGAAATGCCGTTGGAAAAGTTTAGTTTTAAGGCTGTGTGCCTAGCAAGACTCAACCCACATTTGTCGCAAGATTGATACAGTATTTTTTTTCTTTTTGGAAGATAGCGTTTGTACTTGTGGGACTAGACGGAATGACATGCACGCCTCGGGGTTGACCTAGGATGCTGTCCGGGCATGAAAGCACGGCCAGCGAGCGAAAGGTGACAGCGACCTGGTTAGAGAAGCGAGTGAGGAGGACTGATGAGCCAGGAGGAGGGGGAGGGGGCTGGGAGGCGAGAGGCGTGAAATCTGTCCCTTTATTGTTAGAGAAAGATCGATCAGTGTATAGAGTCTGACCTTGACCAGACACTGCCCTCCACTGCCTCCGTTCCTGCTACCCCCTTCGTCTAATTGCTTCCCTGCCTTCCTGCCTCCCTTCCTCCCTTCTTCCCTGCCTGCTTCCCTGCCTCCCTGCCTCCCAGCCTCCCTTCCTCCCTTCCTCCCTTCTTCCCTGCCTGCCTGCCTGCCTGCCTGCCTCCTTGCCTCCCTTCCTCCCTTCCTCCCTTCTTCCCTGCCTGCTTCCTTGCCTCCCTGCCTCCCTGCCTCCCTGCCTCCCTTCTTCCCTACCTGCTTCCCTGCCTCCCTGCCTCCCTGCCTCCCTGCCTCCCTTCTTCCCTACCTGCTTCCCTGCCTCCCTGCTTCCCTGCCTCCCTGCCCCACTGCCTCCCTGCCTCCCTGCCTCCCTTCTACTCTGCCTCTCTCCCTGCCTCCCTCCTTCCATACCCCTCTCCTTGCCTCCCTCCTTGCCTCCCTTCCCTCCAGTCTCTCTCTTCTTCCTTTCCTGCCCCTCTCCCTGCCTCCCTCACCTCCCTCTTTCAACTCCCTCCCTCACCTCCCTCCCATTTCTCTCACTCATTCCCTGCCTCTCTCCCCGCATCCCTGCCTCCCTCACACCCTACTTCCACCCATATCTCTCCTTCCTTCACTGCCTCCCTCCCTGACTGTCCCCCTCTCTCTCCGTCCTTCCCTCCCTCCTTTCCTCCCCACCCCCTGGGAAAAATGTAGCGATGCGTTGCCGTAGCAACACTCCCACCACAGTCTCCAATAGCTGGGCGTCGCTATGGCAACGTGCCCAACCATGGCGACGTTCAGTGGCATGCACAAAGGATAGATGATAGCTCTTTGCAACAATAAAAGCAAAAAAAAAATTCCAACACTGGGCCGCGTTGTATTCAGAACACTGTATATTTGCACTACATGTATTATCTCTGTATGCGCTAACAATTTTATGATAATAAACTTGTTGCACTGCAATATCAGGACAGGGGAAATATGGGTTTAGTGAATATTTGAATTTCAAAGTAAACACTTCTGACGGGTCTTAAGAGGGATACAAGGCATACAAAAAATAGGCGAATGGAAGCAGTGAATCAATTGGACCATTGTAATTTCTGGGGGAAAATGCATTCAATATTTCAGCGGTTGTCAATTCTGCACGTGCGCGGAAATGCATTGGACGAGGGAAATGGTGCATGTTTCACAATTTGTCGTCAAGATGACGAATCGTGAAGAGCCAGCTGCCAGACACAAGCGTTCGAGATAATGAACTGCCGACGGGAGATGAGATGAGGGCTGCATGCGCACAGGTTCGAGAAAAATATACCAAATGCCCAGCGGCTAATATAGGTGCCCATTAGCACGGAGCCAAATGTCCAACGGGGACCAATTACTAATGTGCTGTCATTGCACGACGCGTTCGCCCCGATCGTCTCATCTTCTCAATATCACGAGAATTAATATTCATCTCGGTCACTTGTGATCTTTTAGCATCTGCCGTTTCAGTGTCACGAATCAAATATTTACCAAAAATGCATCATTTAATGTCAGACATTTGTCAAACAAATTAACTCGCAAAGATTTAGAAAAGATTTAGAAACTAAGATAGAAAAGCTTGTGCATAGATAATCCCTCGGAACCACGCCATTTCGATTGTTATAATCATGAGATGCAGATGAATATGAAACATTGTTTTTATCGTTTAGTATCAGCCATTTTTTAAAAGGACTCATGCACGAAACACTCACCAAAGTCCACAATTATTTTGTTGCTATATAACATGAACGAGATAACGAAGATAGGGGGGGAAAAAGCTGACAAAGGCTTATGCAAAACATGCACAGAAAATGCACAGTGCATGCCGTAATTGCATATACTAAAAAATAATTATTGTAAATCACCTTGGGAGAATTGTAATCTCTTGGCATCAGAGGGAATCCTTTTCCGTCTTAAAATGGATTACACACTGCACTCGGCATGTCAGTTACTCAATTATTTTCTCCTTTAGCAGCATTCGTCCTTATGGTAGGCCTACATGACCAAAACGCGAATAATTTATAAAACATTCGGGAGGGCTCTCTTTGTCCTCTGTTTGTCATCCGTGTCCTATTCACTCTCTGCCCCCCCCTTCCCACTTGTATCTGTTTTTGTCCTTGTCATTCTGCCTTTGAGAAAGGTCCTTTTAGCAGTCGTCCTTAATTAAGAGAAAATGAGCCGACAATGAAGTAGTGCGAAAATATCGGGCTCCAATGTAACCCTCGTGGTGAAAAAGGTCACCGTACCGGTACACTTCCGGGCACCTCCGCGCCGCCTGCTATAGGAGATTAACGCGTGCCCAATGTTTAATGCATTATTACATAATAAAAAAAAGTCTCTTTCCAACTAAAAACCCAGATTAATGGATTAAGTATATTAAAAATATAAGAATGAACCCGAAAAAATCAACACATTACATTTAATCATATGGGAGTCAGTCAGTGTATTCAAGGTATTTTTTTCTATAACGATCCTATAACCCCCCCCCTTCCCTTTTTTGAGGTGTAGCTCTGGTGCTCGACTGACGTGAAGTGACATACAACAACGCCACTGCCACTCCCATGCGTAACATGCAACAAAGAAAACCACGCACCGTGAAGAAAAAAAATACGTTTTAATTCACACCTGGTCGTTCAACCGAACGTATTTTGTATTTCTCTGTCCTCGCCTGTACGCGGACGGTAGAGTAGGTAAGCCATGTACTTGTACTTCCACGGGTTTAGGTATACGCAGTGGCTGTTGTTACGGCAGTCGTCCGTGTGGTTCCCTGACTTCACAGTATTTCTCAGGATGTTTAGCTCTTGGAACCAGACTATCAGCTAATAGACTGGTTCAACCAGCTTGCAATGCTGACGAAATACAATCAAGTCAGGGAACCACACGGACGACTGCCGTAACAGCAGCCACTGCGTACACATAAACCCGTGGAAGTACAAGTACATGTGCATGTCAGTTCTCTGGATGAGGTACATTGTATTTGCATACAAATTCACATGCAAAGAGTTCATTGAAAAAACCCAGCAACACCAGAACTGCTGTACACATACCATGTTCCAAACTCCAGCTTTCCAACAGCAACATGGTACAGGGGCCTGTATATTATATCCTGCAGTTCAGACTCTCCCTAAAACGGCTAGAATTTGTTGGGGAGCATCTCTCGAATGGTGAGCACTTGCAATCGGATCGGCAGAGTCGGCTGTAACTAAGGGCCTTTTCGAAATGATTTCTAGGATTCAGTCATGTTTATCCTACTCGTTATGATATGACGGGCATGTAAAATCAAGCGTTTGGCCCCAGTTTCTAGGGGAGTATAATTATATACCCTGTACCTATCAAGCCAACAATTAACCTTGGAAACGATTCACAACCTGGTTTTTCAGGTTTTGTCAGAAGGAGACGAAGCCTGAGCCCGAGCCTAAGCCTTCACTTCGATAACGGCCTAAGTACAGCAAGAGCCTTTGGTATAGGACTGCCGGCTCGGCCAGCTTCGTATCGGATTCCTGCCTCCATTTTGAAGTACAGGGCATGCAAACGGAAGGAGTTCGGCTCCGGCTGCTTTGAAGATCAAATTCGTTCTTGGGAAAAAGGGAGTCACAAGCTTCATCTTCAACAAACCTGCGCTTTTCCCAGCTTTTTTGATGATTATGAGGAAGAGAAAGTTCGCAGCTGGCCTATCGGGAGTCGTTATCGTCTGTGTCAGTCGAGAGTGGGCTCACAAACTCCACGTGACCACGTGAACAGCAGGTCGACGTTCGCATATAGACATATTGCGTGTTGTCATCGCGTGTCTTAGTTATACTTACAGGCCTATAGTGGGTATTGGTCTCGGGTTCAAACTCCGGAATATTCTTCACAGATTTCGAGAAAGAAAAGCCCCGATCGAGCAAACAAGTGCAGCAATCATCATGTACTTTGTATACATTAGCGACACCTTGATATGGGGGCCGCCATTTTGTTTTTGTAAAAACTGTTTAATACCCACTTATAGTTCACGTGACCTAAAGGGCGCAGTCGGTCAATTTTGCTCGAGCTCAGTTCACAGTGAAAGGACTGGGAATCCCGCGTGTCCTGTTATATTAGTTTTGCTGCGCACCTCCAGTGGATGGGGGAGGGGGGGGGGAAGGGAGATGCACTATGAGAGGAATTGACGGCAGGTCCTTTAAAGAAAAAACACCTGCCTTTAATTCACGTGTGCGGTGCGCCTCGGTACATTCTCCCCCGCCCCTAATAACGGGGGCTTTGCCCACCCCGCGCTGTTCAGTATTTTACACGTGCGTTTAATGTGTTTCAGAGCGGCGAGCGAGCAGCGACCGTAATCATAATCAGACACGTGTATTATAAGCTGCCCGTCGATACAGTCATTGCGCACCCATGAGTGAACGTGAGATAGACAGTTCACGAAGCCGTTGAAAAAACAGCTGTTACTAAATCATTTTTATCAATTTTTTGTCCAATATATTCCTTCTGCCTTCGAGAAAGGATGGACTAGCTAGAACCCTATTTTTTTTTAATGTCAATAAATGGTTTATTTTGTGCTGTTTGAAGTAAGGGGGTCTGGAGATTTGATCAAGACTTTCCTCAAAAATATTTCTGAGAACAGATTGTGACATTAGGCCCTTTGATTTTTTTGGGAATCACCTTCGAAACAAAATGTGATCTACAAATCCATGTCCATAACAGCATAACATCTTTGAAGCCAATTGGACTATTTTAACTTCGTCCTTATTGGCAGTGAAATCTACGGTACCTCTTTTAGCGTAAGCTGGGAAGAGGGGATTGTTTTTTCAGACCAAATTGGAATAGGATTGATGGAATCCCTGGAATAATATTGCTCCTGTACTGCAGTTATGGGATGCATAGAAGCATCGATCAGTGAGAATCACTTCACAAAACTACAGGGTCAGAGGTTGACCCTCCTACTGTTGACCTTTGACCTGACAACATTCTATAGCTCCTGCCTCTCTCTCTTCCCGAAAGTCTTCAACCCACCCTTTTATACATCTCATTCGAAATATTCCCCCCCTCCCCTCGATCTCATTTTCCCTTCCTTTTCTGTTTATTTTTTCTGTTCCGAAAAAAGCGACACGGGATGGAGACAAGTCGAAGGAGCTTCTTCTGGTATTTCACTCTTGGCTGGTGGCCGGACGTCGTAAGAACTCAAAGGTAAGGGGACCCTATGGGCCCTTTCCTCTTAGTCCAAGAGCACTTCACTGGTACCTTGTAACGTTCTCTCTCGTTCAAATGTATGGCCTTTTTTCAAAACCCCGGCTTAGGTTCAGACTCCGGATTTGTCTGTGATTCGTTCATCCATTAAAAAAAAGTAAATAAAAAAAATACAAGGTATGAAAATTGGAGACCTTTGGCTTCGTTTTTTAAATGTTACACTGCGTTTTGAAAAATAATCCAAAGCTTCAAGTTGAACAAAGAAATCCAATTTGTGTTGACAGCTTTGTGGATAACAGAGACGAAGCCGGAGCCGAAGCCTAAGCCTGGCTTCGGGGAAAAGGCCTATGGCACGTTAAACCAGAAGCCTTGTTTAAATTCTGTTCCAGTGATTGATTTTTGCCGTCTTGTAAAATGCTGTGGTGGATTTTGGATCTTCTCAGAACCATGCAAACTGATCAAAGGGAACAATAGGTGCTTGGAAATGAACAGAGACATTTTCACACCGAGTTCATTTTCGTTTTAACTTTGACTTTATTTCGTTCCATCATCACATTGAAATCCTTTCAATCCCCATTCAGTGAACAGCGCACTCGATAAAGTATCATGAAAACATGAGCAATAATCGGATTCACAGTGTAGTATGAAAAAACAAAACAACAACACAAGCTCTCACTAAATAAACGGTCAAATGGCTAACAATTTCCCCCATGCCAAATTGGTCACATTTTTGGTTGAGATGTAAATTCAAAGTGCTGAACCGCCCTGCTTTTAGCGCTTTGGCAGTGGGCTTGTACATTGTATACTAAAGGTATAATCGGGAAACTTGTCATGTCGAGGTACATGGTACGTGGAACAGGGTGCATACTGCACTGCATTTACAATAGCATTATAACCTTGTAGGGGGATTTCCAGCGAAACACTGTTCTGTGTAACGCTCAGGGAATACCCAGGTTGCTATGGCTCAGATCAAGTCCCTGGTGCCAGCTAATTGGGCTCAGGCTTTGTCCCTGTCACACGAAACCCGAAAAGGATTTGTGATTATTTTGTCGTCGAATCTGTAGCGTCTGTTCATCAGTTTCAGTACAGAGTGGGGGAAATTAAACCAAAGCCCAAGCCCGAACCCGAGCAAGATCCCGAGCCGGAGCCTTAGCCTGAACATGAGCCAGAGCCGGAGCTGGAGCCTAAGGCTGAGTAAGAGCCTGAGCCTGAGGCCAAGCCCGTGGCCAAGCCTGAAGCCAAGCCCGAGGCCAAGCCTGAGGCCAAGCCTGAGCCCAAGCCTGAGGCCAAGCCTGAGGTCAAGCCTGAGGTCAAGCCTGAGGCCAAGCCTGAGGCCAAGCCTGAGCCCAGCCTGAGCCCAAGTCTGAGCCCAGCCTGAGGCCAAGCCCGAGGCCAAGCCTGAGCCAAAGCCTGAGCCCAAGCCTGAGCCCAAGCCTGAGCCCAAGCCTGAGGCCAAGCCCGAGGCCAAGTCTGAGGCCAAGTCTGAGGCCAAGCCTGAGGCCAAGCCTGAGCCCAGCCTGAGCCCAAGTCTGAGCCCAGCCTGAGGCCAAACCTGAGCCCAGCCTGAGGCTAAGTCTGAAGCCAAACCTGAGCCCAGCCTGAGGCCAAGTCTGAGCCCAGCCTGAGCCCAAGCCTGATCCCAAGCCTGAGCCCAAGCCTGAGCCCAAGCCTGAGCCCCAACCTGAGCCCAGCCTGAGCCCAAGCCTGAGCCCCAGCCCAAGGCCAAGCCTGAGGCCAAGCCTGAGTTCAACCCTAAGTCGTTCCGAAAGAGATATCAGGAGAACGCGAGCCCGAGCCTGACCATCCGTGTTGTAAATGTATACATGGGCACACTTGTAAATATTTCTTGAAAAGGGTAATTCCACGTTCTAAAAGGCTCCTTCATTTAAATTTCTCAATGTCATTCAAGATTGAGATGGCTTAACGAGGAAATTCCGCTCCTTTGTAAAGTTAAGGCAAGTCCCACATCCCATTTTCCCTCGTTTTGCCCGCGCTTTCTTAATTTACATTTTGGACAGTGATCAAATACAAATTAGATACGATAGCATTTTGATTGTTAACTCATTGTTTAAAACAATTACACGGATGTCAAACAAACCCCTTTTTGCAAAACTCCTGAAAAAATGGCACAATCTGGCTTTTAAAAGCACAAATCTTGCTTCGTCTTATTCCTCTTTCTATTCTTACTTCTAAAGTATACGTTGTGCTTGGGGTGTGATGTATATAAAAAGATATTTCTGTTTCTCTAAGAAGGGTTGAGTAGGGTTCTTAATATCTACTTATAGTGAAGGTGGCCATGAATTGTGAGTGGGATGGTTTACAATAACATCAATTATGATGCTTGTGTGACTTCAGTCACAAAGGTTTACCACCTTTCTCATAATCGTGCATATCTAAATGCACAGGGTAGTCCTACACCCAGTCTGTGTTGTAGAGGTATACCTCTGGCCTTGATTATGACGGTTGACTATTTCTGAAGCTGCGCACCTAACTGCCTGAGCTGGATAGCTCAGGCAGTTAGAGCGCTGTTGCATGCTCCGTTAAACCCGGGGTTCCCAGTTCAAGTCACCGAGTCCTGCCCGGTTGTCTCCGCTATTCTCACGACATCATCCGTGTAGGTGTAGGCCTACATGACCTTTTTGGGGGGGGTTGACTTTGCATGTACCGTTATGCATGGGGCAGATTGGAAACTGAAAGCCATTCAGCATTAAGCATTGTAACTACTCCCCCATGCCCTCCCTGTTTGTTTGCATTTTGAAAACTCACCGAATTCTGCTTCGGTTGCACTCCCAGCGCCAACGAAAATGAAATTGGTATTGTAGAGCTAAGGGAGCTCCATACAATATAGGAAGGTTTGCGGTCACACCATGTATCAGGTCTCTTAAAGGAGAGGTGTGGTTCTGAAAAGAACCCGAGTGGTAACTCGACGTTTCGACCCATTATGCTCTGGCCGTCATCAGGAGTTACCACTCGGGTTCTTTTCAGAACCACACCTCTTCTTGAAGAGACCTTATACATGGTGTCACCGCAAACCTTTCTATACTGATTAACCCACCATGCAAAGCCTTAAGTCTCATTTAATTGAGCTCCATACAGTCTGCCCACGTCTGCCGTCCACGATAACGACTCTCCCGGAATTGCATAGAATTCATTGCCAATACCCCAGCCACCGTCTACGGTAGCGTCCTCTCCCCTCCTTCATTTCAGTGCTATACACACCAAGAATTTATAAAAAAACAAAACAAAAAACATCTACATTAAAAACATATACCTTAAAAAAACACGTGCCTATGTTATGTTCCTCTATATACAAAATGTGTAGTCATCATTTTTTCTCCCCTGGCGATTTCTGGTCAGAAGAGTTACAAAAAATCAGAAGAAATACAACGAAAAGTCGGTGCCTATAACTGTGCTATAACGCGTGCTTTTGAAAGACCTAACTCCGCATGGCCCAGCGGGGATTTGATCCATTTGTTTGTGCAACGTTTCATGTGCTCTTCAAAAATACCACCCAAACGAGCCATTAGTCAACACAAAGCTCATTGCTGACAAGACCTGTTTGGAGTTGTTAATCATTTATGTCTAATATACCATGATGTTTAGGGCATTATAATAAGGGCAGAACGATATAGATTGTAAATGTCAATACCTGTCAAGCCTCACGCTTTAGGTTTTTGTTTACTAGCCTACCGGGCTAGTAAAATGATTTTTTTGCTAGCCCGTAGCAAGTTTTACTAGCCCTGTCAAATTAATATTGAATTTAAAACAAGGTTATCAGGTCAAGTAAAACAAATTATTAGTTTCTACTTTCTCATCCCCGCCTGCATGATTTTTTTGCTGCCACACCGCTGTCTACTTTTTACTAGTCCGCCGGGCTAGCAAAGTGGGCCATTTTACTAGCCCGCGGCTGTTTTTACTAGACAATGACCGCCGGGCTAGTGCTAAGGTCGAGCCCTGCCTGTACTGTTTTCTTGTGTTACAAAACATCGCAATTGGTCAGACGTCGATGGCCAAAAGTATATAAATCTACAGAGGGATATACAGGGAGTGCAATTGTGTTGATCCTAGCAAGGCCTCCACAGATCGGAAGGGAGAGACGTCATAATATACAGATGTTCTTCCCTTCTCCGATACCTCCTCGACTCCTTGGTCCCATCTAAAGTAAAGCTTGTCTCTCTACCAGCTTCCCTTCTCTGTCCGACTTCTCTTCTCTTCTCTTCCGTCTCTAGTTCTTGGTGGTTTCCCCACTTCTTCAGTGATCCCTTTCCATTTAAGTCTTTGAACGGGGTCCTGCTAGGAGCAGCTCACCAGACCCTCGACCTTATTAAGTCTTCTTTGGCCAATAAATGCATGAAAAATTATTCAATAAAAGTATATTATCATTTACATGGGGTAAATTACCCCATGTAAATAATAATGCTGGCATTTTCTTCATAAAGCACACTTTGAAAGTATTATAACTAATCAGACGGTACTTGTAGTTTGTACTCAGTAAACGTTTCAACTATTAATCTGTTCTTTCTACATACCCTGTTTCATTACCAAACTATCATCTCCTGATAATAATGGTCATTGATGTATAACAGTCTTCATATGTAAATACAAAAAACTGTTGCCAACTGCTCACTGACTAAAATGATCTGCAATACATTAATCCCAAAAGTTAGAGGATCTGACGTTTCAATTCTAGCAGGACCTTTCCCAAAGGCAAAGTGACAAGGACATGCACAGTTTTCATCTGTGTTTAAAATGATGTCTGTTGTACCCATCGGCTGGTGACATCAGCCACCCAATGTTTCTGTCTTTCACCGATCCACCATGGCCTCCGGAAAATCAACCAATCCTAGCTCCCGCCTCACACAAAGTCAGCACATCGGCTATTCACACGTCCACTCGTCTGCCCGCCTGTGTATTTTTTTTTTTTACACCGCAGCCACAGGTTTTTCGCTATAACATGGTAAAATTCAGCCTTGAAAGGAGACCCCATGAAGCGTGTTTTACCCATATTTTGTTGTTATTGATAAGGGAGATAGTTTGCCACGAAAATCAAAGATGTCTTATTTCGAGCGGTCTCTCTCCTGGCTTTCAGAGAAGGCAGTGGTAGTCTCTTTTTCAAGGCCGAATTTACCATGTTATAGCTAAAAACCCGTGGCTGCGGTGTAAAAAAAAAACCCGGCTGCCCGTCCGCTGATCAACCAACACAGTCCACTCTCACTGCACGATCCACTAACACTCCCTGAAATGAACGTGGATACATCCACGCATACACCCTTCCTTGCTATACAATAACACGCGACTTCCCCTAATAGACCGATTGCACGACCAATGTTTGCATGCCATCACGTGACTTATAGTGGGTACTTTTTGCATCTCATTTGGTGCCGAACAGGAGTGGAAACGAGCACAGAGGCCTATCGTATTGTCCGCATTCTTCTTTGTAATTTTCCGTCACTGCTCTTTGCCAAATGAGATGAAAACAGTACCCACTATAAGTCGCGTGATGGCGTGTAAACAGTGGTCGCACAATCGGTCTATTGCCTGCGTCATACGCACTCTCAATCCAGCAATATCCCGATAAAAAAACACCCGCGTCTTTGATCGTTTACTTATTGGGTTGTCAAATCCAAAAAGCTTGATAAACACCAGCCAGTGGAAGCCATCTCATCAATGTTAGCCTATAATGTTATGACTGGCGAATTCGTCTCTACCACAATGGCTTATTATCTCTAAAAATAGGCCGAAAACAAATTATGAGCCGTTCCGTTTGAAATACACAAATTGGAGAATAAACGTTGATTGGTAAGATAAAAACTACTTGAGCCTTTATAGGAAGGTTTGCGGTGAACACCATGTATCAGGTCTCTTAAAGGAAGAGGTATGGTTCTTTTCAGAACCATACCTCTTCCTTTAAGAGACCTGATACATGGTGTTCACCGCAAACCTTCCTATATTGATTCACCCACCATGCAAAGCCTTAAGCCTCATTTACTTGAGCCTTCTTAGTATAACATGGCACAACGCCATTTGTTTTCATGCCTTGGACAAACTGCCCACTGACAGTGAACCCAAATGCAAATCTCATATATTTTCGAGGGCCCAACGTTTCGATCTTAGCAGGACCCTTCTCAAAGAAAGAATCATTGGGTCAATAAATGCAAGTGGTATATGATTATAGTTTGTACAAAAAGCAGAACAGATTTTCTCTTGAACTGAAAACCTCTATTGTCGAATTTGAAATACTCTTATATAATTGTAATGCTCATGTTGTTGTTGTTCGTTCGGCAACTAGTCAGCTGGAAAATATTCCGCCTCTGGCCAGTGGCACTGGACACTATCTGGTCATTATCTGGCCTGCCTAAGCGGCCGGTCATTCACAACCGCCCTCTCACGGCCACTGACCATGGTGTATGGTCATCTTCAGTGGCCTGCCTATAAACTAGAGGCCACTGACTGGCTATCAATGACCTGTCATTCTCAACCACCTTCTCACGGCCACTGACCGTGGTGTATGGTTATCTTCAGTGGCCTGCCTATACGCTAGAGGCCACGGACTAGCTAGCAATGACCTGTCATTCTTAACCACTCTCTCACGGCCACTGACCATGGTGTATGGTCATCTTCACTAAGTTCACTGGCCTACTAGTATGACTGGCCAGAACTGACCGTTCATTCACAAGCAAACGCCCATGGCCACAAACTGCATTAAGTGCCATTGTGGCCGCTGGTTATCTGTTCCTTCCAATTCAACCCGTCAGTTGCTTATTATTGTGGCCTTGAAATGACCGGCCCTTCTGGACACACACTGTCCAGCCACTGGCCCTATGGTCACTGGCCCTATGACCACTAATCCTAAGGTCAATGGTCACCTGGTCTTTCCCATCCAATTGCTTATACATACTGTATATTGGCCTTGGACTGACCGATCCTTAGGGACGCCAGTTTCCGGACAGTGACCCTATGGCCGCCCATCCTTCTGATCATCTACCACTATGGCCACTGGTCAATGGTCCATAGGAATCCATCTTTCATGAACCAGCTGCGATCATAATACCCAATTATATGTCATGACCAAATTTCGGGGACTGTAGATCGCCTCTTTACACCCGAATTGACGCGGTCGGTTAACATCTCTGGTGGACCAAAAAGACCTATACCCCAGTGTTAGAGTACAGTCTCTGAGCTGTAGACAAAATCACTACAACATTGTGCGCACTTTGAAGCAACATAACCTTCACCGACACTTCCCCTTACGGGATTCTATTAGATTAGCATACAAATAAGATTTCAATGGTGCGCTAAAGTGCTTGCGCATATCAAATTTTCGAGAGAGAAAGAGAGAGAGAGACAAGGAGAGAGAAAAAAAAAAGACAAACTCGTTTAAAATTCTGCATAAAATTGTCGAGAAAGGCGTGACGCCTACTGCTAAACGTTCAAGCGTATACAAGTCATCCGCGCTTCCATTATACTGCATTCATTACAAATAGAGATTTCGTTTATAAATACCGAGTAGGATTTATAAAGGCACTTTTTTTGGATAAAATCTTTTTCAAGGATTAAACCTCGGCATCGCCCTCTGTGACAAAGGACAGACAGGGCGGGGCCTGTCCTTGTCGTCGTACTTCCCCCTTACATAAATACGCCAGTCCATTCTACCAAGCGATTGCAGGTGGGCGGACTATTTTGGATTGGCGTAATATCTTTGACCGGTGAAGCGTGAAATGTCTGGAGATGACCATCGCTTAGAATCAACCGCGTTTGTTAAAAAAAGAAAAAGAAAAAAAGACCCAAAACGATTGTGGTCAGTCCTTAGAAGAGACACAGGCGGGTGAAATACCACTTGTCTAAACCATAATTGTGATTCCTCTGTACCTTCAGCTCAATCCTATTGCGATGGACTGTATGCAAATAGACTGAGTTTCTCCCAAACCATCCGATGGCTGTAATGTGTTGGCTCCCCTACGGCAAGGATTTACCATCCCATTCAAAGCCCATCGAATTGCGTCTGACAAACCTCGATAGACCCTTTTCCCAACTACCCTCGTCACAAACGCTGAAGCAGTTCATCCCAAGAACTCTACACCGTTTGGGGTTTTTTTTTCAAGATAAATCTCCGCATTTCCACTGGACTCATCTCGGTTAAACTCAACCTCTGCCGAGTAAGATTGACCGGGGAACTTGAATCGAGTCAACCAGTGGAAAGGCGCCGTTCGGTGGAACGTCTGAAATGAAACCATCGCATCGGCTTATCTTTCCAGGGGGGAGTCCAGTAGAAAACGCTTCCATCTCGATCAGAAGGCATGCCGTCCTCGTGCTCCCGTTTTGCCTTGTCCAGTGCATCTCGGGCCTGGAGTTGGGATGCTTTGCCCGTCCTGTCTGCGCGCCTAGAGACAGCTCAGCTCGGACCCGGCGCCGGTATCGATCGGTCAGACCGCCTAGAACTGCCTCTCACATCCGCCAACTCGTTTCCCCTCCCGACGACCGGGTGCGCACTATCTATCCTACGAGCCGCCGACGATCCACCCCCTGTCCCTTGATTCGCCTCGCCCGGGCCTGCCAGGCACATCCCTCAACCAATTACGAGCTTTTTTTCCTGGCTGTCAATGTTTGTTTGATTCTGTTGGTGTGTGTGTGTGTGGGTGTGGGTGTCTAGTCTCTTCCTCTCTCCCAACAGCTATAGAGTGCTGCGAGCAGAGCGTCCCGCGGTCGTGAATCGTTTTTAAAAGTAACAGCTGACAGCCTCTTCCCACCAGCGAGAAGTCCGCCGGGCCGGATGGACGATCCTCCCCGCCCGTCCGCCCCTCAGTGCCCCAGTCTCCACGGAAGTCTTTACCGTTGTCCGCGGGGGAAGTTTAAGATTGTCAGTATAAAAAACATCCCTCCGGCCAACGATGTCAAAGCAGTAACCCGCTCAGAGCAAAATACAATCCACGTGTATATTTTTGTCTCGGGCTTTTCCCCTCTCATCTCTAGATGCAATTCGCGGAACACTTACAGGCCTGGCCTCTCGGGAATCACTCCTATTTCGAGTAAGCAGACAGCACAGGGCAGCAGTGATTGGATTAATGAATCACTCGAGTTGACCAGGCTTCGTGCTTTCTCCTCAGAGTCGGAGCCAACGAACATACACCAAGTGTCCTGCCCAAAACTGCAAAATTCAGTTAGCCACGGTCGTACCGTATCTCGTTGGGAAATCATAGTGATGATAATATAGATTATAATACATTTACATGTATGTACCTTGCGTTTGCATAATGTGTGTATGTATACTACGGTTTACTCTCTATTGAGCACACAGTTTGGTGTGGTCATTCATTCGTATATGATGATGAGTTTGCTGACAGCCGCAGTTGTGATAACTTTGGTGACTTAACCAGCCGTTATAGAACAGACACCGTAGGTTTGGTTTTGGTAGGACCAAAGCTAGACGCGTCTTGGTATCCATTGGCGTCGTTACGTTCAAGCACAGCGTAAAACGGGATACAAAGGTTGCTTTTGACTGACATAATTCAACAGCAAGGCTCTCTTCGACCAATATTGACACCAGTTGATAATGGGACGAGCTCTGCATTTTGTTTTACAGTCTAAAACGTTCGCAGCCTCGTTTCACACGTCCCCTATGAGGTCAGCTGTGATGGAGAGGTATAGCATTGTTAACCGCAGCGTAAAACCTCGCATCGCTTGTTGATAGGTAGACAGGTTTAAGCTTGGTGGTATTCTGTGCAGTTCAGGCGCTTGCCTTGTGCCGCGGTCGCGCGACGTCATACGTAGTGGCAGGCGTACACCCGTCCACCCTCGCCGTGCTCCACGGCGTAATAGTCCACGCCGGGCCGGCCCGTCACCTCGGCGAGTTCGTGGTCCTCGGCCGCGGCGGCCGGGGCGGTGGGTTTAGACGCGGCCGCGGCCCGGCCTCGCTCGCCGGCGGTGCAGTTCGCGTTGGAGTTGAGGTCGAGCCCCAGCCCCAGCCCCAGCGGCGACAGCAGGCTCTGGCCGGAGATCTGGAATACCTGGCCCACCTCCGCCTCCGAGGCCTTCCGGCCGAACGGTCCCCCGCCGCTCAGCAGCGGCGGCCCGCTGGTCAGGAACTTGGTGATGCTCCCGCTGGACTTGCTGGCGATGACGGACTGGTCGGCGGCACCGCCGCCCGTGTCCAGCTGGGCGGCTGCCGTGGGTCCGCTCCCGTTGGCCGCCCCGCTGCTCGACCTGGAGTGATGACCGTACTGCAGCTGCACCAGGCTGCCGTCGCTGGAGCGCGGCTCGTCGGGCAGCGCGAGGCCGCCGCCCGACGACCCGCCGGTGCCGTTCGCTCCGGCCGGCAGGTAGCCGTTGCCGGCGTGGTACCCGCGCACCGTGCCGTTGCTGCTTGGGTAGTTCTCCAGCATGACCGCGCAGGCCGTCAGGTAGAGCGGCGTGAACTGCTTCACCTGCATGACGCGGTCGCCGTCGTTGTACTGCATGTAGCCCGTGTTGGAGCCGCACGACTGTGGGCAGGCGTGACCTGAAAAAAGGCGAAGCATAACTGGCATTAATTCGTGCGCGTGAATCCCGAAATCACAGTGGGAGATCCGTTTTTACCCAGCTGATAGTTTCATCATCCCGGTCAATCAGACCAGGAATCTCTCATCTTAGGGACTTGTAGACCTCACAATCATTAATGGTATGGGCGAAGGTGTGTGACTCCCCGCAGCCCCAGTACAGTTAGGGGAGGGTGCAGCACCGATCATGTGGAGGACATGCTTTGTACGACCATTAATGAAGCGATAGAGGAATGTTGCTAGGCAGCCATTGCTATACTCTCCCAGTTTGAGTCCAGTGAGGGCGCCCTGGATCGATCCCCTCGAAGCTATATATATATAAAGGATGAAGGAAGAAAACTTGTCAGATCATTTTTGTTTCTTGTGTATTTTCCATTTAGCTGTTGGCTCTCCACCGAGAATTACTTCATATGGAGTTTCGTGGGCCCCGTTGGCGTGATTATTGTGGTGAGTCGTCCTACAATCTTATAGAAGATCATTACCCAGTCACAGACAGCGAGACCATGGCGAGACTGAGGCCGTGTCCGAATCTGCTGTCTAGAGCTACGGCTAGATCTTCGCTCCATTGGAAACACACAGGGATGCGAAGATAATAGCCGTAGCCGTAGCTCTGGAAGCCCGTTTCGGACACGGCCTAAGGTTCGATTACCCTCCCTGGGGTAATGACGTCACAGCCGGCCAGAGTGGGAAAACAACCCTGTGTAGAACCGGGAAGCTATATCGAACGCACACAGTAGATTGTGATTGAGCCATGAACGCAATTTGTCTGAGTTTTACTTCAGTTGATCGATCAGTGTTATTAGGAATTGACTCAGACAAACACAGCAATTCATATTTTCAAAATGAAATTACCGGTAGTGAATTGAAGAGAATGAATAAGACTTAAGGCTTTGCAAAGAGGGTTTGCGGTGACACCATGTAATGTATAAGGTCTCTTAGAGAAGAGGTGTGGTTCTGAAAAGAACCTGAGTGGTCACTCTGATGACGGTCTGAGAATACTGGTCGAAACGTCGAGTTGCCATTCAGGTTCTTTTCAGAACCACGCCTCTTCTTTGAGAGACCTTACGCACGGTGTCACCGCAAACCCCTTCTTTATTGAATTGAAGAGAGTTAATGAAAAAAACAGCGTCCCGTCTGTGCGATCCCTGGACTGGGCCCAATTTCATAGAGCCGATTAAGCGTGAAAATCTGCTACGCAGAAAAGGTCTTCCTCGTATAAGCAGGATTTCAAACTGCACTGCGATGTAATGTCAGTTGCTTTTGACTTGTATTCCACTCTTCTTTGCTTAGCGTGAAACAAAAGTGAAGTTTGGGTTGGCAAGGGGATCATGTAGCTCATGAGTTTTTGTACTTGTGCACATTTTGACGCTTAAGCGGCTCTATGAAATTGGCCCCTGACGTGTAGCCGTGTTTACGACGAATTGGTATTTACACCTGAAGACTGAACGCAACTGTGGGGGCGTGATCCCTGCACATGTACGGCAGGCAATGGTTAGACGCCTCCGGCTGGCTCCCCTTCCCACCCCCACCCCGGCAAAATCTAGTCGACTGATGATAGTTGACTTACATAGGGGGTGGAATGCTGAGGTGGCTGTAGAGCGCCAGTGCGTCAATTCAGATGTTCTCGTCCTTTATTGAAATGAATTAAATCGCTATATCTATCCGTCTCTTCGGCCGCAGACAAACAAAATCAATGTTCCAGTGGGCTGATGATTTACAGTAACACAAAGGACATGCACACAGACACGATGGAAATAGAGCTGCATCGTAATGTACGTCATTCGAAATGCACTCATCGGCCTGTGCTGATAAATCAAATTCGAGTATGGTTCGCGGCTTGTCGGCGAATCTATTGCCGTGTTGAGACCCAAGACAATAGGTGGAATAGGTCTCCACAGGGAAATTATAGAGGTCTCCACAAGGTTTTTGTTTTTACGAAACTGGTATTTTGGAAATAGCTGAAAAACGGGAAACTTTTGATTGGTATAAGAATCCGTCGCAAATTGAAGTGTCTTATATATATAAGGGACATACGGTCCGAATTTCTACCCAAGAAAGTGAATGTGGTTGAAATGGGAGAATGTTTCGTTTCTCACTCGGTTGTATACTGCACGATGACAAAGCAATGTCTCCCGACAAGGATACAGAAATCGGTGTATGTGTGTGATCTCGTTACATCCAAGTGATAGATGCACCCGGAACAGGATTACGCACACCACCACCACGCGCGTGCTACCCAACTCGACCATATAGAGTGGTATAGGCATTATGTGATTTTGGTTTTGCGTTGAAGGATTCTGTCACGAATTCGGATGTAGTTTTGTTTCTCTGTCTGTACTTGTACAAGTCTAGGGTTTACAACGCTGTACGGTCATAGTCGTTGTCAAGGTCCAGTGGTCACAAGGGGGGTCAAAGGTGTACCGTCGCGGGAAAGTGTAACAATGGTTTTGGGGGCACTGTGGCCTTCTGGGAGTGCCCATGGGAAGAGGACCTTTTGTGTTTACTACACTGTAAAAACGAACTGCACCTCAATGACCTCATGCACTTCTGCAATTGCACACATTTGTCCCAGAATCATGAACACCTACTGTACTTCATGCACACGTGTGGCATTGTAATCACTTTAGCAAAAGTCGGATGAGGTGCATGAAGTGCTTCATGTACAAGAACCTCTCCCTATTTACTGTACCTCAAGCACATGGAGTGAAAGTGAGCATCACCTCGTGCGCATGTATCGTGCACCATGTGCCTCAACATACTTCATCCATGTACATGATGTGAGCACCGTTTTTACAGTGTACTCATGGGCGTAAACAGGCGTTTGTCCGAAAAAAAAGGCAGAACGGCAGAGCAGCAGGCAATGGTGTTGTATCTTAGAGACACTGTTCGACAGATTCAAAATCCAGTGTATGCCCTCGACCAGCTCGCTGGGCGCGTGGTTAAGGCATCTGCACATAGGAAACCACGAGTCTTGACTTCCTCTACTCACAAGCTGCATTTTGTCGGCGGGCAATCGGACGAAGCGCTTAGCATTCAGCGCTTCGTGGAATGGGGCACGCCCCTAATCGAATTATCGCGATGCGCGCACTGTTGCAAAGATGCCTGCTCGTTTATTTTGCTTGACGAATACAACTCCAACATTGCCGGATTCGGCTGGGTGCAGTATATCTCAATCGTCGAACGGGTGCTGGGCCGGCCGCAGTATCCCTCGGCCAAAGATCTAATTTGCAAACGTGAATGGAATGGGGGAGAAAAAACCCCCAGATTTTGCTAAACGGATCACGCTTGCGTCAGAGAGAGAGAGAGAGAGAGAGAGGTGGGGAGGATGTGAAATGGAGAGAGAGTGAGATGGGGTGGGAGGGAGGGAGGGAGGGAGGGGGGGTTAAGAAAGAGAAGATGATCTTCAGCTTCCGCGGGTTAGACGTCACGGTGACGTCACATCCTCTCCAGAGACCACCCGAAGGAGTTCAGGCGAACTCTCCGCCGCTTGTATCCCACGAGGTGGGGAATAAGGAGTTTTAAAAGATAGGGGGAAAAAAACCAACACTGTGGTGTGAGCACCAATCTCGTGGCTCGCTTGACGGGACTCAGGTTTGAGATGACACCGTGCGTACAAAGTCCTGAAGAAGAACATAGTATACTGTTCGAAACGTCGAGTTCCTCCGGATCTTTTCAGAACCGCACACACCCACAAGAGAGAATTGTACATGGTGTCAACGCAAACCTATTATTCCTACTGTTCTCACCGTGAAATCTCATTTGATGGTACTTATTGGCATCGGGGATACGCGATCACGAGCAATGCAGAGAACGCCCTTGCCGTGCGGCTTTTACACGGGACCGGTTGATCCGTTCCTCCTAGTGTGCACCACACATGGACCGGATCGGATAGTGCAAGGCACCTACTCAGGAAGTACACGGCCGCCGGCCGATGCAAATTGAAAAGCAACATCCGATGATAGTCGGATGGATTTTTTTTTTCAATCGGGAAATGAGGAGACCAGTTAAGGCGCTATCGATTTGTTAAAAATTCAATGGTAAGCAAGGAAGCACCACCGTCAATGTTTTCGGTTTTGTTACTGCGTTTGTCCGTCAGACTGCCGTTTAGTGCACGGAATCTTCTCCTCTATATGCATGTCTTCTATCTCCTTCCCTGGGTTGGTCATGCCGTGCCATCTTAGTCCGAGGAACGGGCCGGCCACCGATAACGAGCCTAGATGGTCGGCCGGCAATCGGTGCCACTGGCCGGCCCGAAGACGCCAGCTGGCCACGGTGACTACGCCGCCGGCCGTGAGATTTATTAGTCGTGGTCTGTCTGCTCAGATCGCCAGTCAACGGTGATCTACCTATAGCCGCCTCATAGGTCAATGACATGCCAGACTCATTGATTATGCTATCCGATAATTAGTAGCCTGCAGACATTGGGGAACCAAGTGTCTTTTATAGATCCGCTGGTAAATGTCGATACCCGTGTGCGTTATGGGAGGCGGGTACCATTCAACACAGGCTACGTGCAAGGCGCAGATTCATATACAGAACGTTTTTATATATTACTCTATGATACAGAACTACATATTCGCTGGTAGATGTCGAATACCCGGGTGTATTATGTAAGGCGGGTACCACTCAAAACAGGCTACGTTCGGGTCCCAGTGTCATGCACAGATCCGCTGGTAAATGACGATACCCGCGTGTATCACGGGAGGCGGGTACCAGTCAACGCAGGCTACGTGCATGTCCCGGCCCAGTGTCATGCACAGATCCGCTGGTAAATGTCGATAGCCACACGTTCCGTGCTAAGCGAAGGAGACGGGTACCAGTCAACACATGTTGTAATGCAGTTTCCAGTGTGATCGATTAATGTCGGCGGCCACTTGACAGCCGGGTACCAACCAATGATAGCCTTAATGCGTCTGCGTTAGTGATAATGCACCTTGGTATACTCGGCGTTTTCGTTTTGGGGCAAATCATGTCTACTTTGCAAACTAAGCAGCGTTTGGTGGGCTTATCATTAAGTAGGAAATCAGAGGTAAAGGGGGCCCCAATCTTAGCCAGCCGTACGGACTTCGACACAGATGATAGGATAGTGTTGTCTGGTTCGATAGAAAGCCCCCAAACCCGCGTACGGGTTTCAGCAGACGATGCATCGTGCACTGAAATAATTTGACGTTATCAAATGGGACCGGCGCTGTTCAGGAGGAAGAGCGGGGTTATTAGGCCGGGTCCATATTTCACCAGGGGACACTTTTTTTTTTGGTTTCCTCGAGAGCCGCAGCTCGTGCTGCCAGGCACGTTTTGTGCGTCTCAGTTTCCCCCCCGCCCCGCCACATGAAACCCGAGAATTATAGATTGGCGGATAGTCTTCGTCTTGCATCTCATGGCTGGCTGTTCTCGAGCTTTGCGAGAGCAATGTCCCCCCACCCCCACCCCCACCATCTCAACTCCTTCCTCGGTGAAATGGATCGATGGGCGGATAGGAGGCTAGAGCTTTTCGGTTCAAAGAGAAAGGAGGTCGGGATGTTTAAAGGCGTGTGATTTACTTGGGCCAAAAAGTCGGCGTTTTTACAGCCGGCGAATCTATATCCTATAGCAGCAGAAAAAAAAGATGCGTGTTGAAAATGTATAGCGCTTGGAAAGTTACTGATTTTGTTTTTGGTATTCGTATGTTCGCCTGTCTTTTAAAGGGTACCGTAGTGTATGTGGTCTTGTGATAGGTTGGCCTATGGGGTTAACAACACGACACCGATAGTCGTCTTGAGTTGTATATGGTTTCTATGCAGCTGTTATATTCGAAATGATTGATGAATATGCCGCCGAAGTCTGATAAATATTTATCGGTGCTGTTGGCGTTTTTATACAAGGCTGTGGCTATCTGATTACTGAGTTAAATGACCCCACCCACCCATTCCAAAAAGAAATAACAAATACAAAAATGAAATCGAGATCCTGAGCACCAGCAAGACCTTTCCCAACGAAAGGCAAAATGGGAGCTTGTTACTGCGTTTGATCGACACCATCCGACTACTTGGGGATTTTATTATCTAAAACTATCGGCTGATATTTTGTTGAGCAAAGTTGGCCAAGATGCAGGTTTAATGTTGCCCTCCATTTTTTTTACGATTTGCTGGGAGGTTATGATTGACTTTGAGCAACACAATCCAACATTTTGGCTTTTATCGACTTATCATGTCAGTAGCACTTAATGTAATACATAATTATATTATGAGCTGACGGCGGTCAGCATGGCGGTTTAATTATTGTCCATCCTTTCTGAATTGACCACTTATTTCGAGTACGTTTGGAGACGGTACGGTACTGGTCCACTTACCGTAGCTTATCTGCTTGGGTTTGGTCGTGTTGTCGTCATAAGGCACGTTACCGATGGTGATGGGAAAGTACACTTCTAATGCCTGCTTATCGTCTACCTGGAGAAAAACCTGCGGGGATTTTAGTAAGAAGGGAAACAACAAACAACGAGATGGGTTTAAGTGGAATGTTTGCGGTGACACCGTGTACGCCATCTCGAGTTACTGACACCATGCCAATCATCTCTTAAGTTACCGACACAATGTACATCATCTCTTAAGTTACCGACACCATGTAAACCATCTCCTGAGCTGCCGACACCGGTCTGTTCTGCAGTATCCGGGGCTTTCCGAGGAAGGCTTTACTGTCAGAGGGTTGAGGATGACCAGTCTTCCATTTGTTCCTAGTGCACTGCTTACACTGTAAAAACGAACTGCACCTCATGCACTTCTGCAATGGCACATATTTGTCACAGAATCATTGAACACTTGAGGCACCTACTGTACAACATGCACATGAAATACTGTAGCTCAAGCACATGGGGCATTGTAATCGCTTGAGCAAAAGTGGGATGAGGTGCATAAAGTGCTTCATGTACAAGAACATCTCCCTATTTACTGTACCTCAACCACATGGAGTGAAAGTGAGTATTACCTCGTGCGCATGTATCGTGCACAATGTGCCTCAACATACTTCATCCATGTGCATGATGTGAGCACCGTTTTTACAGTGTAAGCATGTGAGGGTAACGCCCCTTGCCCTTTGTTCAGCATCATAGCGCTGATTTCTTTTTCTTTTTTCTCTCTCTCCTTCTCTGATTGGGGGTTAAAAACGACCTACAAACTGTGGCAATCTTTTGACCTTTACCAATGGTGTACTGGTATAGGGCCTTTAAAACGATTCCGCTTCGTGGGCGTGGTGGCGTGAGGTTTTCGCCCTTACTCGACGTGATAAACACTGAATGCTCAGTGCTTTGCCCGGTGCCTGATAAACATATTTCAGGCAGCTCGGGCGGGATTCGAACCCGCGACTCTAGTATACGGACGTCTGTTCGAATCCCGCCCGAGCTGCCTGAAATATTTTTGATCAGGCACCGGGCAAAGCACTGAGCATTCAGTGTTTATCCCGTCGAGTAAGGGCAAAAACCTCATTGAATTACATTCTCCTCCACGCAAACATCATGTTATATCTATGATGCAACGCGGTACCCGCCGCTGTACATTATTCGAATCTAGCACACGACCCTCGACCAGCTCGGTTGTCCAGTGGTTAAGACGTCCGGACTAGAATTCGGGAGTCGCGGGTTCGAATCCCGCCCGAGCTTCCTGAAATATTTGTATCAGGCACCGGGCAAAGCACTGAGCATTCAGTGTTTATCACGTCGAGTATAAGGGAAAAAAACCTCATTGAACTCCTATACTGGGTTTTCCAGGCTATGCAAACCACAAATACTGTCCCTTGCTTCAGTGCTATAATCACATTCATGTGCAAATCTGGCCTCCCCTTCATCTCTTGCGGCACTGATCCCTGCAATTCCACCCCCTGCTTCTTCTCTATCCCCTGCACTGCTTTCTCTTCCTCCTCCGTAAAATAAAATATTAAAACCCCCAGCTGCTGCGCTATCGATAACGAATCAGCGCTGGTGCTGAGAGCATCTGATCCTCTCTGTTACCACGGGAACGGGTTCGGGGGGGGGGAATGATATCTAGCGATATTCAGGGGAAGATAACTGCCCCCCAAAAGCCGGCACACGTTAGGCAGCTTTGTCTCGTGACGTGGGGCTGTACTTGATGAAATACGATTTTATTTGATACATGTGACTTTATGTCTAATAATGTGACTTTATTTGTGCACTGCTTAAGCATGTAAGGGTAACGTCCCTTGCCCTTTGTTTAGCATCATAGCGCTGATTTCTTTTTTTCTCTCTCTCTCTCTTTCTCCCCCTCTCTTTCTCCCCCTCTCTCTTTCTGTCTGTTTCTCTCTTTCTCTCATTCTGTCTCTCTATCTCTCTGTTCTTATCTCTCTCTGCGTTTGCATCTTTCTCCCCTCTCTCTCTTTCTCTGTCTGTGTCTCTGTCTCTCCCACAGTCTCTCTGTCTATCTCTTTCTCTCTCTGTCTCCGTCTGTCTGTCTCTTTTCTTCTCTTTCTTTCTCTGTCTCTACCATGTCTGCCCGTCTTTCCCTCTCTGTCTCTGTCTGTCTGTCTCCCTCTTCCTCTCTGTCCCTATCTGTCAATCCGTCTTTCACTTTTAGCATCGCAGTGGTGTCTCTCTCTACCTCTCTGTCTGCCTGTCTCTCTTCCTCTCTCCCTATCTGTCTGTCCGTCTTTTACTTTCTGTCTCTGAGTTGTGTCTCTCTCTACCTCTCTGTCTCTGCATGTCTGTCTGTCCCTCTTTCAATCTGTGTGCCTATCTGTTTGTCTCTTCTCTTTCTGTCTCTGTATCCCTTTTTCCTCTGCTTCTGTATCTGTCTCTGCTCTTCCCTCGATCTATGTCTATATCTCATTGTTTCTCTTCGTCTCTCTTTCCCTATCTCTCTCGCCATCTCTGTCTCAATACCCCTGTCTTTCCCTCACTCTCTGTCTGTCTATCTGTCTATACGTCTGTCTCTCCCTCTCTCTAATAGTTATCTCACACAACCCTTTCAGTCCAAACGAAGTTGCGTTCTGCCAATTTCTTTAGCCTTGGGAATATTGATTTTTTTATGTTTAAATGCATCCGCGCTTTCTCGTTTTCATGAATAGCGATATCCGGGAAGTCTTTGTCCCACTTTGTCCCGATCGTAATTTTCAGACCAAAAATTAATTTAAAAAAACATCACAGTGCCAATTTGATATTGCTGAGGCTCGGAGCGGGACGAAACCGCAGCCGACCTGGTCAAACTGCGATGGCTTTGTCCGTACTAAAAAATAAATAAGAATGCAGGTTTCTTTTTGAAGGGTTATATTTCGGTTGACAAAGGGATGTGCATGCAATTCCATTTCGTGTCCTCTCCTACGCTGAATATTCCAGTCCCTTCGGATGTTTTCGAGGAAATTTCGTAACAGCGGAACTAAGTACTTAGCGAAAAGAAACGTACGGGTTCCGCATCGGAGCGATGGTATAATTGGGAAGGTATTGCATTGCTCGACGGACGCATTCGAAAAATATTCATAATTCTTTTATTATAGGCCCTACTTACAAAGAGCAGGTACCTATGTACATTATCTTGATTGAAATTGAGAAGAGTGTTCTTTGAAGTGCATGGGAATTTTAAGAAACTCAAAATAGTACCCGTTCTTCATTTTGGACTCCCGTTTTAGTATAAGAAGATAGCCGTCGATAGCCTAACAGATGAACAACAAGACTTACGGTAAAGGCCCTATACAACATTGGTAAAAGTCAACAGATTGCCACAGTTTGCGTGTTAAACCATAAAACATTAAAAAACAAAAATCCTGCAAAGGTTTGAGCTCAAATGGTAATCTGAGAAAGTAGAAAAGGACAAAAAAAAACGTCGCGGTTTACGCACCGTTCCGAAGTGTAAGAAATTACTCGAGAGTAATAAACTATTTGTCGATGTTTGAGTAAAGATTTCTGGAAATGTACAGCATCCCAGACCGTAAGATTTCAACATGAGCATTTTATCAGTATCATGACCAAACTGTGTAAATAAGAAGGAAATTGTGGCCATCGACGTTTTCCGATCTTCCCAATGCTGTATTGGGCCTTTATAGCAACAACTAGTCTATACTTCATCAGATACAATTTACATGAGTACAGATACTTTGAACAACAGAAACACATGAACGGCAACAAAATGCAGCTGGTGCGTCAAATCAGATAGTGAGTCAACAATGATGTTATTAGCTTTTTATAAATTGTATCTGTTCATGAGATGGATTATTGACCGGTAAAGGCCCTGACTAGGGGCCAATTTCTGCAACTTAAAGCCCCTACACAACATTGGTAAGATCAAAAAACAGAAATGTTCATAGATTTACATAAAACTTATACTGGTTAGTTATGGTAGAAACCTCGTACTGAAATATTTCTGCCTAAAATGATGTATTCTTGAAGAAAAGAGTAAAATAAATCGTTAACGTCTTACCCCTATAGATCTAAACGATTTTTTTCGGAACAATACGTTGAATGCTGCATTTTCAGTTTCCTGAAGACGAGCAGAGTACACTGTTCGAAACGTCGAGTTCCTCCGGTTCTTTTCAGAACCACACTAACTCACAAAAGAGAATTTACATGGTGTCACGGCAAACCTATTTATCCTGCTATTCTCACCATGCAAATCTTCAAATCTCATTATTTCTGTTTTCCACTTACTCGACGCGCTGTGATGGGAATGCTGTACATGTATCCCGAAAAAATGAAATAAATAAAATAAAATAAATATGCAAACTTTTTGCTTCGATAATAATTATAACAGCGCATGCCCCTGAGCAAAATAGATGAAATGAAACCAAAATCAAAGTTGGGGTTTTCGCGCGCGCGCAATTTTAGCGCCAAAAGCATCGCCTGGCAGGCTGCTGACTGCACGGCTCGCCGGGCGGCGTGACGTGTCGCGTGACCCGTGACGTCACCTTTCCCGCGTCATTTGACGGTACCGAGACAAGCGGGCGGTAACGGTCGTCCAATTTGCCAAAAAATGGACTCGATCCCAATGAAATATGCAGCTATAAAAAAAAAGAAAAAAAAAGAATGAACGACGATTTAATTAATCTGTGAGCTCAGTCTGGCTTCCGACGCGTTGTTTTTTTATGAGAAAAGAATTAGCCTTTCTATCAGTTACTTACAATGGTCCCTAAACGGGCCCGTTGGCTGTCGCCGTGATTCGTTTAGTCTATTAATTCCAGACCATACTAGCCACATGTATCGCTAGGGGCGGTATCGGTGCATCCTGAGCTCCTATCCCGCCGTTCAAAGGAACCTCTTTCCTCCCCAATCCCACCCCACCCCTACCCCCCCCGACGTGTTTTATTTGGTCTAAGACCACCTGCAGCCCATCGATCACGGCTCGCACCAATGAAAGCTAAAAATCGTAGCCCGTAGTGGTGACTGCGTGCACAGGCAATAGCAGGTCGGTGCACAGAACGGGTATAGAAACGGTATACGAACGTAGGAGCAGGGAGTGTTTGATAACGATGATGTTTTTGTTTTCGTCCCGACCGGTTTAATCAGGAATGCTGGGGGGGGGGGGAGTTTGTGGTTGGTTGGCTTCGGCCACACGATCCACTGGTAGTGCTATGGTGACCGTAATGATGGTGTTTCGACTGACGAAGGTTTCACCGTTTGTTGTATTATTACTGAACACAGTTTTTAGAGTGTACAGGCAATATATGACGGTAGGCGAAAAATTGGAGGCAAGTTACGATTGCCGTTGCGTCCAGAAAGAAGGAGAGAGAGAGAGAGAGGGGGGGGGGGTGGAGAGAGGGTGAGAGAGGGTGGAGAGAGACAGAGGTGGAGAGGGAGAGAGAGAGGTGGGTGAGTGAGAGCAGTGGTGAGAGGAGATCGAGGGGTGCACGCGGAGAGAGGAAAAGAGGGGAGAGAGCGGCGGAGAGAGAGAAGAGAGAGAGGTGGAGAGAGAAATAGGTGGAGAGGGAGAGAGAGAGGAGCGAGATGGAGAGAGAGAAAGAGGTGGTGAGGGAAGGAGGGAGAGAGAGAGAGGGGGGAGAGAGAGGTGGAGAGAGAGGCTGGAGAGAGACAATATGGGAAAGAGAGCTAGCAGTGGAGAGATGAGTGCGAGAGGTGCATGGAGAGAGATAAGGAGGTGGAGTAAGAGGTAGAGAGAGGTAGAGAGGGAGACAAAGAGATAGAGCGGTGGAAAGAGAGGAGTTGGAGGTAGACAAGAGAGAGAGAGAGAGGCTGGAGAGAGACAAAGAGTGGAGAGGGAGATATATATGGGAAAGAGAGCTAGCAGTGGAGAGATGAGTGCGAGAGGCGCATTGAGAGAGATAAGGAGGTGGAGTGAGAGGTGGAGAGAGAGAGAAAGAGATAGAGCGGTCGAAAGAGAGGAGTTGGAGGTAGACAAGGAGGTAACAAGGGAGAGAGAGTGCGGTGGAGAGAGATAAGGAGGTGGAGTGAGAGGTGGAGAGAGAGAGAAAGAGATAGAGCGGTCGAAAGAGAGGAGTTGGAGGTAGACAAGGAGGTAACAAGGGAGAGAGAGTGCGGTGGAGAGAGATAAGGAGGTGGAGTGAGAGGTGGAGAGAGAGAGAAAGAGATAGAGCGGTCGAAAGAGAGGAGTTGGAGGTAGACAAGGAGGTAACAAGGGAGAGAGAGTGCGGTGGAGAGAGATAAGGAGGTGGAGTGAGAGGTGGAGAGAGAGAAAGAGATAGAGCGGTCGAAAGAGAGGAGTTGGAGATAGACAAGGAGGTAACAAGGGAGAGAGAGTGCGGTGGAGAGAGAGAGAGGCGGATGGAGGGAGAACAAGAGAGAGGGGGAAGGGAGCCATTTTTTTTCAACGACAAAATATTGAGCAGTTTGAGCCGCTTATAGCGGCGAGCGATCGATACTCAGCGCGTGGATTCGATCGCTGGGCGCAGTAATCACATTCACGTGCGTGAGCAACTGAGCATGTGTTGTGCTGCATTTCACATACTCATGCTATTTTGATAATCATAGGCCCACAGAAACGTCATGAAGCTCAAGCATGACGATAACCAACGTGCCGGCATCATGCTTTTTACATTCTTAGACGTAACAGCATGTGGACGTAATCTGAAACACGTACTTGGAGGTATAGACAATGTATGCGCAGGGTATGCATTTATTATTTTATTTTTTTTAAAGGGCTTGCGTAAGACCTGCAGGGTGGAAGCACACTATCATTTCTTCCGAGAATGTGGCTCAGAGAAGAGCCAGTATCTCAACGTTTCGGTCAGTTTGTACTCTGCCCGTCATCGAGGGAGACTGAGGGTCGATCAAGTAATGACGGTGCGTGCGTGTTTTGGAGATAATCTGAAACATTTTTTTATATAGGAGGGTTTGCGGTGACACCATGTATAAGGTCTCTTAAAGAAGAGGTGTGGTTCTGAAAAAGAACCTGAGTGGTAACTCCACGTTCCGACCAGTATGCTCGTCATCAGGAGAATGCCTTGGACTCGGTAGTGGATCTGCTTACATGCCGTTGATCGCTGAGGCGGGAAGGCGGGAAAGATAATCCTCTGGGGAGGATAATCCTACAAGGGGGCCTTGGTGGGTGGGGGGGGGCGAACGTGTGGGTGCTCACTAGGGTGTGTCAGATGGCGGTGGGGAGGCCGTGGATATAGGTGATCCATAAGGCCGGCTGTGGGAAGGGGGGCTTAGACTGGTTTGGGCATGGTTTGGGTGACCTTGGAGGTAGAGGATCCGTTGGTCGGGATGAGGGGGAGACAAATGTCGCTAAGATGGTAGCCGATTTCTTGGGGTATGGTGCCGTGCTTGCGGATTTGAAACATTTTGAAGCAGAAAGGCCGTGTACATCCCATACATGCTTGTAATTTAATGCCCCTTCGCAACTCGATGCCCGGTAGCGGAATGTTGTATGGATTTCCAACGATCGTCAGCGGACGATCGTTAGAACAAAGGCGAACATTTTACAAATACCGCCCTCTATGTCTAAAGGTTAGCATGTGATTACGTTTTCACTGTTTTGTCATAACGTGGTCGACTGTTTGAGCACAGTTAACGAAGATGCATTAATTCATGTACATGTATATTATGCTGGGTTCGACAAAGTATGGATGGGATTCGCAAATGATGTACCCTACCTTGAAATTGGAAGAGAAATCGCGATGGAAACCGTGGAATAGGCTGATAGTCCAAACAAGCCGTCCCAATATTACAACATGTCTGTGTGTACTGCTTCAAATCTTCAACGACGTGACCCTGCAGTATAGTCTGGCCTCGGGCGCTGCAAATATATATAAATACACCGTGCACGGTGCCCGGACTCACCTCGATCAGGTAGGCCACCTGGATCAGACGGGACGCTATGGTGTAGGGAACGATGGGGATCTGGAGCATGCGCGCCGTCTCCAGCACGTACTCCTGGTCTGGCAACACGGACGGGCTGGTGTAGCACAGTATCTCGTACGAGCCCGTCTTGGTTCGCCTCTTCGGATTCTCGGCTACCAGACTAATGTTCTAAGGAAAGGTAAAGCGGAAAAACAACACACACACATCGCAGTCAGTACTCACATGCTGTCTGCCCTATACAATATTGGTAAATGTCAACAGATTGCCACAGTCTGTGTGTTAAACCCTTAAACATTCTAAAAAAGAAATCCTGCGAAGGTTTTAGCTCTAATGGTGATCTGAGAAAGTAGAAAAAGCCACAAAACCTCCACGGTTTTTTGTACCGTTCTGTAGTGTAAGAAATAGTTTATTACTAGCGAGTAATAAAACTATTTGTTGATGTTTGAGTGAAGTTTTCTCGAGAAACACAGCATCCCAGACCGTAAGATTTCAACATGAGGATTCTATAATGACCATCTACAAACTGCGTAATAATTAGAAGGAAATATGTGGACATCGATGTTTACCGATCTTGTTGTATTGGGCCTTTAAAGCCCCTTCACAACATACACTGGTAAGATCGAAATGTTCACAGATTTACATGAAACTTATACAGTTTGAAGATGATTATGGTAGAAACCTCGCACTGAAATATTTCTGCCTAAAATGCTGTATTTTGGGGAGAAAAGACTAAAAGATATCGTTTACGTCTCACCCCTTAGATCTAAACATTTTTTCCGGAACATTACGTTGATTGCTGCATTTTCGCGAATTGAGCGGTTGGCGGATTGAGCTGAAATTGTGTGCTATTTTATGCATATGTTGGATTAGACAACATGTGTGCGGTATTCTTTGACCTCGACCCTTTTACCCAAGGGTTAATGGTCAGATGTTTCTGACTGGCGCCCCCACCCCGGCAAAGACTAGTTTACTATTAGGGAGGGCCACCAGTTAAGGTCTGTCTTGTCCGAGTCGTTGGGGTGCCGGTATACCTTAAGAAACATTGATTCGGAGGATGGGGTTCACGTTCCACAGCAAACTAATTCAATTTGCTATTTTTCATAGATTGAAAACCCAAAAGGGAGTAATTAGATTTTCCACAAAGGAAGGAAAGAGGAAACACTAAAGAAACAACCGGTTTCTCTTCGCCATCGATTTGTCCTGAAATAGACTGTGGTTTTTTTAATATCACTCTTTGCGTAATTTTGTTATTGAAATGCCAAGGCCCATGAAGGCTATCCATCTATATACGACTGGTGATTTTAACCTCAGGCTATCTTCACGAGACACGGTGTCGAATGCGGCGTCGTTCGTGCACACGTCGGGCGAACGGTGTTTGGTAAAGGATGGTCTTGCCCAACACGTCTGCCCAACACCACGTCTGGTTTTGGGCAGACATACGACTGCATGGCGAGTTTGCACGGTGGAAACCAATGTGGAAGGTGCGTGGTGACACGACGTAAGCCACGTCTTCCGAAGAGTGTGGCTCTGATAAGAGCCAGTAGCCGTTCTCGAAAGAGATC
The DNA here is from genome assembly GCA_949987565.1 of Luidia sarsii. Lineage (NCBI taxonomy): Eukaryota > Metazoa > Echinodermata > Asteroidea > Paxillosida > Luidiidae > Luidia > Luidia sarsii. The sequence goes on from OX465113.1 coordinate 10,702,102, forward strand.
TCTTTCGAAGAGTGTGACTCTGAGAAGAGCCAGTAGTCGTCTCAGGCTTGTAGGAGACATATACTCGTCCTTAATTAAAGCCCCTCCACAACATTTGGTAAGATCGGAAAACAGAAATGTTCACAGATTTACATGTATACAATTTGAAGATGGTTATGGTAGAAACCTCGCATTGAAATATTTCTGCCTAGAATGCTTTTTTTTTAAAGAGTAAAAGAAATAGTTTACGTCTCACCCCTAGATCTAAACGATTTTGTGGAACAATACGTTGACTGCTGTATACGTTGACTGCGAAATGTCCACAGGTGTGCTATTTCATGCATATGTTGGATCAGGCAACGTATGGATGCTCTATTCTTTGACCTCCACCAATATTGTGTTAACCCCTACACAAAAATGGTAATGGTAATGGTCTTAGAAACGCCTCCATACTTTGTCTAATCCAGCATATGCACGAAATAACACACACCTGAAAGTTTCAGCTCAATCCGTCAACCATGTTGCGAGAAAATGGTGGAAAACTGGCTCATGTTTTCAACAAACTGTGTCAGCTTCGAGAATCGTAAACATGCACCTAGCAGAATTTTAAATTGCTCCACCGAGCGTTCAAACCCGGAAATTCCGAGCAAATCTCGAAACAGTCGACAGTAATTGCGAATGGACCATATTGATTTTTTTGCAAACGGTGTGTATGGGCTAAGACTGGTAAGCATGTTTTTTGTTTCTTTTTTCAAAAGTCGTTTTAAAACGACCGTTGGAAATTCGTACAAAATTCCACTTTTCATGAAAACGGTTTCGAGCCCACCAACACCCATCGAAGGCAAAGTGATTCTGCCTTTGAGAAATGTCCTTCTAGGGTGAAATTTGCATGTCATCCGAGGCAGCAATGTGCAATATTTGCGCTCTACGGTAATACAGCCCAGCATGTCTTTTGTTTATACAGCGCGTGCATGCATGTGTATAGGGAGGCGTTACCACAGCGACTAAGCAATCGCGCGAGATGCAAACGACTGTAAGTGGGACCGGAAAAGGAAGGAAAAGCAACACAACAATTATTTGTCCTTTGGAGCTCACCGAGTCTATGTGTTGTTGGTGGGGTTGTACTCGGATAGAAACGTACGTCATTGGCACGTTCATAAAATTTATCTCGATCCCGGGGATAAGTCATAGGAAGCAATTGCTATTAATTCCAGTTTGTTTATTCCCCCCTCTCTCTCTCTCTCTCTATTTCTCTATATCACTCCTTCTGTGGATGGGGCGATGCAAGCACAGGTGCAAACCTGAGTAGAGAGCTTTCTTGGGAGGAAATGTTGACGACCATCATAAATAAGAACATCCTCTTTGACGGCCAGGATCACCTGGCCCGGCCAAGTAGGGCCGGAAAGCGATGGAGGGAGGGGTGGAGGAGTTTTGTGGCTGGGAGGATTTTAAGCACGCTGCATTGCGTATGGCAACACAGAGACCGGGATGAGAGTGAGACGGAGAGAGGAGAGAGAGGGAAAGGGGGGAGAGGGGGTGGAGAGAGAGGCTAGGGGGAGGGAAGGGGGAGAGGGAGAGAAGGAGGAAGAGGGAGGGAGGGGAAAGAGAGAGGGAAAGGGGGAGAGGGGGGTGGAGAGAGAGGCTAGAGGGAGGGAAGGGGGAGAGAGGGAGAAGGAGGAAGAGGGAGGGAGGGGAAAGAGAGAGGGAAAGGGGGAGAGGGGGTGGAGAGAGAGGCTAGGGGGGAAGGGGGAGAGGGAGAGAAGGAGGAAGAGGGAGGGAGGGGAAAGAGAGAGGGAAAGGGGGAGAGGGGGTGGAGAGAGAGGCTAGGGGGAGGGAAGGGGAGATGGAGAGAAGAGGAAGAGGGAGGGGAAAGAGAGAGGGAAAGGGGGAGAGGGGGATGGAGAGAGGCTAGGGGAGGGAAGGGGGAGAGGGAGAGAAGTGGAAGAGGGAGGGGGAGGGGAAAGAGAGAGGGAAAGGGGGGAGAGGGGTTGGAGAGAGAGGCTAAGGGGAGGAAAGGGGAGAGGGAGAGAAAGAGGAAGAGGGAGAAAGGGAGAAAGGGAGAAAGGGAGAGGGGAGAGGAAAAAAGAGAGTGGAAGGTGAGGGGGAGAGGGGGTGGAGAGAGAGGCTAGGGGGAGGGAAGGGGAGATGGAGAGAAGAGGAAGAGGGAGGGGAAAGAGAGAGGGAAAGGGGGAGAGGGGGATGGAGAGAGGCTAGGGGAGGGAAGGGGGAGAGGGAGAGAAGTGGAAGAGGGAGGGAGGGGAAAGAGAGAGGGAAAGGGGGGAGAGGGGTTGGAGAGAGAGGCTAAGGGGAGGAAAGGGGAGAGGGAGAGAAAGAGGAAGAGGGAGAAAGGGAGAAAGGGAGAAAGGGAGAGGGGAGAGGAAAAAAGAGAGTGGAAGGGGAGGGGGAGAGGGAGAGAAAGAGAGGAAGAAAGGGAGAGGGGAATAGGGAGATAGAGAAGGGTAGGGGAGGGGAGAGGGAGAGAAAGAGAGGGAGGGAGAGAGGGAGAAGGAGAGAGGGGAAGAGAGGGAAGGGAGAGGGAGAAGGAGAGAAGGAGAGAGGGGAAAGAGAGAGGGAGAGGGCGAGAAGGAGGGAGTGGGAGAGAGGGGTAGGGTAAGGGTGGGGGAGAGAGAGGGGGAGAGAGAGGAGAGTGTAGGGAGAGAGAAAACCAGACAAGACAGAAAGCCGTTTGACTTTATAGCCTGTCTACCTGTTCCTAAAAATGTGACTTGCCGATCAATATGCAAGCCAAAAAAAAAACCCAACATATTGTCAACCTTGATGCCTTGTTCCATCAGGTATAAGCATTTTGTTCTCAAGAGATTCTTGCCCATCAATGTTAAAACGTGAATATGACGAGTCTCTTGATTTTATTCCGAGCTGGTGACCAACTTGCACGAAGACGCTTGAATTTTTGCCACGCGAGTGACGCACCAAAATAACACCCACGAAGCACTATCGACTTCTATTATCTCGCCGGCCGCATATTACGAGCCAAGGTCTTTTCGGTTGATTTTTTTTTTCTCTCCGGTTGTCGGTTGTTCAGCTTCCATAACGAGACCTTGACCGTGACCTTGCGAACGAGGTTGGGCGTGACCTTCTTCCTCCGTTTAGTGATAACAGTGACGCGCGGTGTCTGAATGTGCCTAAAATGATCGGGGGAACGGCCATCTTGCCAATGCGAAGGTTGCACGCCCAATGTACACGCGTCTATTTGGAATGTAAGGGAGGGAGAAGGAGAGGGGAGAGAGAAGGGGGAGATGGAGAGGGGAGGGAGAGGGAGAGAGAGAGAGAAGGAGAGATGGAGAGGGGAGAGGAGGGGAGAGAGAGGAAGAGGGAGAGAGAGATGACAAGGGGAGGGAGAGAGAGAGGGAGAGAGGAGAGGGCGAGTGGAGTGGAGCGAGAGAGGTAGTGAGAGAGTGAGAGGATGCGTGAGAGGAAGAGGAAGAGGGAGAGGGAGGGGAGATAGAGGGAGAGGGAAATGAGAGGGAAAGGGAGAGAGAGGGGGTGAAAAATGGAAATGGAAAGGGAGAGGGAGGGGAGGGGGAGATAGGGAGAGGGAGAGGAGGGGGGGAGAGAGAGGGAAGATGAGGTAGAGGGAGTGAAAGAGAGAGAGGGAGATGGGGAGGGAAAGGGAGAGGGAGGGGATCGAGATATAGGCCTATAGGGAGAGGGAGAGAGAGGGAAGAGGAGATAGAGGGAGTGAAAGAGAAAGAGTGAGATGGAGAGGGCAAGGGAGAGGGAGGGGAGAGGGAGAGAAGGGAGAGAGAGGGAAGAGGAGATAGAGGGAGTGAAAGAGAAAGAGGGAGATGGAGAGGGAAAGGGAGAGGGAGGGGAGATAGGGGAGAGGGAGAGGAGGGGAGAGGGAGGGAGAGGGAGAGAGAGGGAGTGAAAGAGAAAGAGGGAGATGGAGAGGGAAAGGGAGAGGGAGGGGAGATAGGGGAGAGGGAGAGGAGGGGAGATAGAGGGAGAGGGAGAGAGAGGGAGTGAAAGAGAAAGAGGGAGATGGAGAGGGAAAGGGAGAGGGAGGGGAGATAGGGGAGAGGGAGAGGAGGGGAGATAGAGGGAGAGGGAGAGAGAGGGAGTGAAAGAGAAAGAGGGAGATGGAGAGGGAAAGGGAGAGGGAGGGGAGATAGGGGAGAGGGAGAGGAGGGGAGATAGAGGGAGAGGGAGAGAGAGGGAGTGAAAGAGAAAGAGGGAGATGGAGAGGGAAAGTGAGAGGGAGGGGAGATAGGGGAGAGGGAGAGGAGGGGAGAGAGGGAAGAGGAGATAGAGGGAGAGGGAGAGAGAGGGAGTGAAAGAAGGAGATGGAGAGGGAAAGGGAGAGGGAGAGGAGAGGGAGAGAGAGGGAGTAAACGAGGTAGAGGGAGAGGGAGAGGGAGGGAGTGGGAGATAGAGGGAGTGAGAGGGAAGGGAAATAGGGAGATGGAGAGGGAGAGGGAGGGGAGGGAGATAGGAAGAGGGAGAGGAGGGTGAGAGAGAGGGAAGAGGAGATAAAGGGAGAGGAGAGGGAGAGAGAGTGAGTAAAAGAGGTAGAGTGAGAGGGAGAGGGAGGGAGGGGTAGATAGAGAGAGGGGAGGGAAAGGAAGAGGGAGAGGGAGGAGAGTGGGAGATAGAGGGAGAGAGAGAGAGTTATTGAGTGCTATAAGCACGAGCAAACTACTGGCTCCCGACAGCGCTTTTCTCCATCTTATCATCAAAGCTCGGTATGCATTTTGGCCACGTACTGTATATATTAACAAGAGTGACCTTGGTCGATGAATTGAACAAACTGCGCTGCAACAGACGCCCGCCATTTGCTTCCCCGGCCTTAATGACTCCCCACTGGCATACGCCTTTTACATACGCAACAAATTATCCATAATAGTCTAAACCCTATTATGGTCGAATCGTTACATCTGAACCGTCTTGAATAGATGCACTGTATATACTCCAGCAATATCCGTGCAGTTGTCAGGAAAAAACCACAAAACCTTTCCGATGATTCTTCCTCGTCGTTACTTATCCAGCACTAGATGAATACCAACCAAGGCCGCCGCAACATGAATCAACAAATGTTACTGACAACAAAATACAAACTCCAAATTCTCGATTTAGAGTTTGTTGTTGCGGAAAAGGTGTTTAGCAAGCTCGTGTGCCCAACGCTTGGCATAGTTTTGCCAGACATGCTATAAGGAGTGATGTGCAAGGAGATGTGATGGGCCTCTGATGAAGTAGCTGAATTTGTTTCACTCTACAAGTTGGTCTTTTAAAACGCTATCCATCCAATGTTGCCCTGTCCTGCCCTGCCCTGTTCTGTCCTGCCCCTGTCCTGCCCTGCCCTGCCCTGCCCCGCCCTGCCATGCCATGCCATGCCCCGCCCTGCCCTGTCATGTCCTGCCCTGCCCTGCCCTGCCCTGCCCTGCCCTGCCCTGTCCTGTCCTGCCCTGCCCTGCCCTGCCCTGCCCTGCCCTGCCCTGCCCTGCCCTGCCCTGCCCTGCCCTGCCCTGCCCTGCCCTGCCCTGCCCTGCCCTGCCCTGCCCTGCCCTGCCTGCCCTGCCTTTACCCTGCCCTGCTCTGCCCTGCCCTGCCCTGCCCTGCCCTGCCCTGCCCTGCCCTGCCCTGCCCTGCCCTGCCCTGCCCTGCCCTGCCCTGCCTTACCCTGTCCTGCCCTGCCCTGCCCTGCCCTGCCCCTGCCCTGCCCTGCCCTGCCCTGCCCTGCCCTGCCTGCCCTGCCCTGCCTTACCCTGCCTGCTCTGCTCTGCCCTGCTCTGCCCTGCCTGCCCTGCCCTGCCCTGCCCTGCCCTGCCCTGCCCTGCCCTGCCTGCCCTGCCCTGCCCTGCCCTGCCCTGCCCTGCCTGCCCTGCCTTACCTGCCCTGCTCTGCCCTGCTCTGCCCTGCCCTGCCCTGCCCTGCCCTGCCTGCCCTGCCTTACCCTGCCCTGCCCTGCCCTGTCCTGCCCTGTCCTGCCCTGCCCTATTAATTGCAGGCTAACAAAAGGCTATAAACATCATGGTTTGAACAATTCACAGCAAGGACTCTAGCTAAATACCCTACGAGAAACCCGAACTCTAATCGATTACATTTGCTCGAAATGGTCTTTGCATTCCGCGTCTCCCGGTCTCCTCCCCCACCCCCACCCCGCCCATCGTTTCCGTAGCTCTGATTGTCATTGATTCCGCACCTCCTTATAGACGGAAGAGTCGTAAATCTTCCCCGGTTGAGTCTCAAAAACACCCCGTCTGTCTCCCTCTCGCCAGCCCCCCTCCAGATCCTCCACACCCAACCCCCTCCTTGATATTGACTTGCTTCGATTGAGGCGCCCCCTAGCTCTATACAACTGAACGGCTCCAAAAACATCCGGCATTATCCCCCAATGATAAGATTTAGAAAGATGAGGTTTTCCAAAAAAAATAATTAAATAACCCAGTAAAGCTATAGGTTATTGTTTGGTGTGCTTATAGGAATAATAGAATGAATGGTACCCGTCCGGGTTCTTTTTTTTCTAATCGAGGCTCCGGTCGAGATCTGTTTATATTAGACGATGGAAATTCTAACGTTAAAGCTTCCATGCACGCTTATTATCGGTTTGGATTTCAACAGAGAGAACGTCTCGAGTAAGTTCGTATACGCCTTCGGCCGCTGCGACCAGTCAGGGGTTCGAGCGCAGCCAGTAGGCCAACAATCGGGACCTTTGGGACCGCAATGGGGAACCCACCTTCCTTAGGACGTCAAAGAAATGAAGGCTTAGGCTCGGGCTCAGGCTTTGCCTCCGTCTGACCCAACCTGGAAATCCAGGTTGTGGTTTGTTTCCGCCGAATTTGAAGGTTTGTTGGCTTGATACGTACAGGGTATTCCCTATATGCCTGTGATGCTATTATTAACGAGCAAGATAAATATGACCGAAGCTCGGGGATCACACAAAGTGGATGCAAAGTGGAGACCGTATACTGTAAGTAATTCAAACAAGTACAAGAAAAATGGGAACTTTGGAACAGTTTTAGATTGATTTGGACCGACGGAATCCAAAACATGGGATTCTTATTGACCCATTATGTTACAAATTAATCTTCTGACCTACATGTAGGTCAGATCTATAAAACTATAGATCATGCACTGACCACTAGTCCTCTGTGTTGTTATTCAGCCTGCCCAGTTATTTAGCTTTTCCGCCGCTTCCAGGGAAGCGGAAAAGCTATATCTGTTGTTCAGCTTTTTCTTAGTCTTTTTCTTCTTCTCCCCCAAAGCCCATAGACAATGCACAGGGGTTTTGTAAGCACGACTTTAGTCATTGAACAGACTTGGATTTTTTTCAAACGTGGCAAATGCATAAAGCCCATGCTGAAATTGATCCTAAACACCTTGATATCATCATGACGTCATCACGTGTCACGTGACCTTGCTTTAAAGGGGCAAATTTCAAAATCCATTAAAAGCAAAAGTACAAGTTCGTTTGGTTTCAACTTTGCACTGTATCTAAGTTGGGAAAAGGTGTATCCAAAAATTGCCATTAATTGACCGTGACGTCATCTCATGAATATTTATGAGGTCATGAACTTTTCAGATTTTCACATTGAAATGAGCATATTTGGCCAACGGAGATTTTTTTCATTTTTTCTTTGATATCTATTGGGGACATGGTTTAGAAACACCTTCCGGAGCCAAAATGTCGTTACGCAATCATGACGTCATCAAAATGTGTGATTTTAAAACACATATAAGGCATTGGCCGATCATCTCGAAATTTGGTATGTAGTTAGCTATCGTGCTAGACATTCCAAATCTAAAGTTTGGAACCGAAGGACCATTGTTTATATTTTTTATGAATTTTTGAATACCACTCTCGAGTCCCATAGGCTTTGTGCACAAAATATGTACATGCGTTTTGGAGTAGGAATGGGGCTATTCTATGACTTGTTAAAAAAAGAAGCGGAAAAGCTCTATGCTCTGTTTCACAACAGACATATATTTCTCGTTTTTATGTTCATTTGTAAACAGATCGCCATTGCAAACATTTGAGCCAGTGAGCACTTTTCCAACTTTTTTGTATCTTCTCCAGAACCACACATACAGTACTCACAAAAGAGATATTGCATGGCGTTACCGCAAACCTTTCAATTATTCGGCTACGCTGAATTTGAGAGGGAGTTGGTTTTATAATGTCTCTTCGCCGGGAGCATTCATTAACTCTAAAATCTCTCTCGGCCTCGTGATGTGGGAACGACATTTGAATTTAAAGAGAAGTAAGACTCTTACTGGGCTGAATGGGAACGTTACAGCCGATCTCCTATAAGCTATACAGAATTTGAGAGGGAGTTGGTTTTATAATGTCTCTTCGCCGGGAGCATTCATTAACTCTAAAATCTCTCTCGGCCTCGTGATGTGGGAATGACATTCGAATTTAAAGAGAAGTAAGACTCTTACTGGGCTGGATGGGAACGTTACAGCCGATCTCCTATAAGCTATACAGCACCCGGGGGAAATGTATAGGGACGAGAAACCGTGTATCATCCGCTCTCCCACCCTTGCCCCCGGCCCCCGGCCCCCGGCCCCCGGCCCCCGGCCCCCGGCCCCCGGCCCCCGGCCCCCGGCCCCCGGCCCCGGCCCCCGTCACTCTCGGACCGAGAGCTCCTCGGCCGAATGTCCCTCAAGGACCCGTGCCCGGGATGCGATTATTTTTTTTCCGTACCACGGCTCACGCGTCAAGCTGGCTCCTTAATCGCAATTTTGTGACTATTCCGGAATACACCGATTGCGCGACCACTGTTTACATGCCATCATGTGACTCATAGCGGGTATTGTTGTCATCTCATTTGGCACAGAGCAACGATGGCTATGTATGATGAACAACAATTATGATAGTTCTCTTAGCTCGTTTCCACTCGTTTCCACAAATGAGATCAGGGCTGGAAATATCCACTAGACCGTGGACCGAGTCTAGTGATTGTCAGCGTCAGTCTAGTGCCGAGTGTGTCTGCATACTGGACCGGCTGTCTAGTGGGTTTTTTCTTGCACCATGAGGAAAATGGCACTCAAATATAGCGTTGTCTTTGACCTGTACAAGTAAACAGCATTTTCTCATGGTATTCCTTTCACTGCGGGCATTTTTTCTCTTATTTACGGTACAGGTCTTGTAAGAATAGTTCGGGTCCAGTAAGAGTCTTCAGTTACTAGACCTGCTGTCTACTGTCTAGTACATTTTTTTTCTGATCCCTGCGAGCCCTGATCTGAGATGCAAATATACCCGCTATATAAGTACTCTGATGGCATGTAAACATCGGTCGTGCAATCGGTATATTTAAACGTGAAGACGTTTCAGCCTAATCCGCCAACCGAGTCTCGAGAAAATCGTGAAACCGAATCATTTGTTTCGCGAAAATGCAGCATTCAACGCCGTACTGTTCCAAAAAATAGTTTAGATCTTAGTGAGACGTAAACGATTTCTTTTACTCATTTCTCCCCAAAATACAACATTTTAGGCAGAAATATTTCAGTGCGAGGTTTCTACTATAACCATCTTCAAACTGTATAGGTTTCATGTAAATTTGTGAACATTTCTGTTTTTCGATCTTACCAATGTTGTGTAGGAGCTTTAATAGGAAAAGCCTGTCATTTATGCTTCGTCGGAGAATTATAGCGCCGTAACGGCCACTCGTCTTTGACAGCGTCTGCAGGCACATCCAACCAAGTCGGCCTTGCGTTCCTGACATGACTGTGCATGAGGTGTTTTTTTTGAAGGGCTTCCATTATCGTCATCTTGGCCATCTTATTCCTCCTTCGTCTTTTCTCCATCCTCTCCATCCTACCCCGTGATCGTCAAGTTCCTTCTCCTCTTCTCCGTCCCGCTTATCCTCAAACTCACCGTCCATCTTACCC
>OX465113.1:10714632-10886930 GCA_949987565.1 Luidia sarsii
CGAACTGGAATGGGAACGAATGCGAGCCGGCTTGGAGCAAGGGGATCTCTGAATCGTCCTCTGAGTCCAAATCTGGGTCGGAATGAAAATACAAACGGCGATAAACTTTAAGATACTCCTCCTCCTCCTCCCCCTCCTCCTCCTCCTCCTCCTCCTCCTCCTCCTCACCGTACTCCTTCTCCTCCTCCTACTATACTGACCCTTCTCTCTTTCTCATACCTACCCTCCTCAACATCCTTACCCTCCTCCCCAAAGCCCTCATCCCCATCCTCCTCATCCTCCTCATCCTCCTCATCCACCTCACCCCCTTCATCCCCTCATCATTTCCACCCCTTATCCTTTCCATCCCCTCATCCTTTCCGTCCTCCTCATCCTCCCCTCCCCATCCTCATCGTCCTCATCGTCCTCCTCGTCCTCATCCTCATCCTCATCATCTTCATCCTCCTCATCATCCCCTCATCCTCTTCATCCTCCTCATCCACATCCTCCCCGTCATCCTCCTCATCCTTTTCATCCTCATTCTCCTCATCATCTCCTCCCCTCCTCATCCCCTCATCCTCCTCATCCTCCTCAACCTCCTCATCTTCCTCATCCCCCTCATCGTCCGTATCCTCTTCATCCCCCTCACCCCCTCACCCCCTCATCCTCCTCATCCTTTTCATCCTCCTCCTCCTCATCATCATTTTCATCCTAATCATCCTCCTCACCCTCCCCATCCCATTCTCCTCACCCTCCCCATCCCATTCTCCTCACCCCTCATACCCATCCTCAATTTTCCTTCTCATCCTCCTCCTCTCCATACACACCGGCATCGTGCAGAACGTCTTTGTCAAATGCCATCCACACGTCACTACTAATGGTAATGCATGTCAACAGCCATCTCTGTGCCTGTTTTTTTTTTCACTGTCCCTTTTCCCAAAGGTGGAAGAATCACTGATTAACCGACCTTCCTGTGACCACTACATCTCTGACGTGTGAACTAAGGCCAATTGCGAGGACCGTCCAGTCAAGCGCGATGATCGTGTTTTGCAGGGCAGGGACGGGAGGGGTGTCCACTCTGCCTAGTATAGCGCGTTAGTCCCTAGCTCCACCGGTGCGTGTAACCCGAGTCACTTTCCCAAAGTGCTCTCCAACCCCAGCCTACACACCTGATCATGAAGCTACGGTATGGGCAGCTAAAGTAGAAATGTGTTTTCGACGAGCTATTGTGCCGCCACGTCATTGAAACTGGAGTTAATGTGGGCTTTCTTCTGTCGTTTTTTGTTTTGGTGTAACCAGGCCAAGAAGAGTGAATCCAAATTAGTTTCGCTTTTTGTAAATTCCTGTTTCGAAAAGTGAAGGGAAGTGTAGCTCAAGCATATATCCTGTCCTGTCCTGTCCTGTCCTGTCCTGTCCTGTCCTGTCCTGTCCTGTCCTCTCCTCTCCGCTCCTCTCCTCTCCTCTCCTCTCCTCTCCTCTCCTCTCCTCTCCTCTCCTCTCCTCTCCTCTCCTCTCCTGTCCTGTCCTGTCCTGTCCTGTCCTGTCCTGTCCTGTCCTGTCCTGTCCTGTCCTGTCCTGTCCTGTCCTGTCCTGTCCTGTCCTGTCCTGTCCTGTCCTGTCCTGTCCTGTCCTGTCCTGTCCTGTCCTGTCCTGTCCTGTCCTGTCCTGTCCTGTCCTGTCCTGTCCTGTCCTGTCCTGTCCTGTCCTGTCCTGTCCTGTCCTGTCCTGTCCTGTCCTGTCCTGTCCTGTCCTGTCCTGTCCTGTCCTGTCCTGTCCTCTCCTCTCCTCTCCTCTCCTCTCCTCTCCTCTCCTCTCCTCTCCTCTCCTCTCCTCTCCTCTCCTCTCCTCTCCTCTCCTCTCCTCTCCTCTCCTCTCCTCTCCTCTCCTCTCCTCTCCTCTCCTCTCCTCTCCTCTCCTCTCCTCTCCTCTCCTCTCCTCTCCTCTCCTCTCCTCTCCTCTCCTCTCCTCTCCTCTCCTCTCCTCTCCTCTCCTCTCCTCTCCTCTCCTCTCCTCTCCTCTCCTCTCCTCTCCTCTCCTCTCCTCTCCTGTCATGTCCTCTCCTGTCCTGTCCTCTCCTGTCCTCTCCTGTCCTCTCCTGTCCTGTCCTCTCCTCTCCTCTCCTCTCCTCTCCTCTCCTCTCCTCTCCTCTCCTCTCCTCTCCTCTCCTCTCCTCTCCTCTCCTCTCCTCTCCTCTCCTCTCCTCTCCTCTCCTCTCCTCTCCTCTCTGCTCCTGTCCTGTCCTGCCCTGTCTTCTCCTCTCCTCTCCTCTCCTCTCCTCTCCTCTCCTCTCCTCTCCTCTCCTCTCCTCTCCTCTCCTCTCCTCTCCTCTCCTCTCCTCTCCTCTCCTCTCCTCTCCTCTCCTCTCCTCTCCTCTCCTCTCCTCTCCTCTCCTCTCCTCTCCTCTCCTCTCCTCTCCTCTCCTCTCCTCTCCTCTCCTCTCCTCTCCCCTCACGTCCTGTCCTCCTCAGTCCTGTCCTGTCCTGTCCTGTCCTGTCCTGTCCTGTCCTGTCCTGTCCTGTCCTGTCCTGTCCTGTCCTGTCCTGTCCTGTCCTGTCCTGTCCTGCCCTCTCCTGCCCTGCCCTGCCCCGCCCCGCCCTGCCCTTCGCTGCCCTGCCCTGCCCTGCCCCGCCCCGCCCCACCACGCCCCGCCCCGCCCCGCCCCGCCCCGCCCTACTCTGCCCTGCCCTGCCTTAATAATCTGGAATTAGGCAGAGGTTAAACAGGAATGTGTTTCCCTCCTGCCTCTCCTACTAACGTGTCGACAGTTTGCCGCGTTTTCAGAGCAAAACAAACCCCAAAACACACGCGTCTGCCGAAAGCCCTGGCCTGTACTTAGCCTGGCAAATTGGAGACAAATTCAGTTTATGCCTACACGTATGTTCCATTACCGCGCCCCGCGTGCAATGTATACTGAAAGACAAGAATAATAGCGCCCATAAGCTTGTTTCGCCCATAAGCTTGCTATCATCTCCAGTGATTACCCCTATACGACAACAAACGGAATCGTGTACGTGGTATATAGGAGTATCACATCGAACAGTATAGTTGATATCACTCCGCGCGTCCCGCCCCGCCCCAACCCGCCCTCGATTTTTTTTCCCTACCACATAATTATTCGCTATGTGCCCATATGTTTGTGCATAAACAATTTACGGGGTGGGGACAAGGAGGAGGGGAGGGGGCTATACAGTTGAAGTTAAAGCTAGGGATAGGCTTTCTGCACAGCCAATAATAAAGGCTTTATGCACAGCGAATACAACGCACGTGAACAATCTGAGTGACATACTTTGTTTGTGCACAAACATAATGGGCCCGTAGCGAATGATTATGTCGTACGGAAAAGAATATCCCGTCCCGTCCCGCCCCTTCCCCCTCCACAGGAAATCAACGTGCCCGACGGTTGTTTCCTGTCCTTGCGATTCTCTACAAATTGAAACTTGACAAAGATAGGTCACCTGATTAACGAACGCCGCTTCTTAGAGGATGTGAAAAAAAACGGGCCCTAAATTGAAAAACGAAAACATGAAGAAAAAAAAGTTCCCGCAAAGCGGGAAATCTGGACAGGAAACCTTTGACAAGGCAAAACAAATTATGCCATTTACTCTGACGAGAAATATAAAATTGAGAGTCATTGTAACCACTTAACACCGGTGACCATACTTTACAATTAAAAATAAAACCGGATGAAACCCTTGGAGATGGTGACTCCTACCGAAATGACAAATTGAATTATTTGAGATTTAGAGTGAAAAAAAAAAAATCAGTGCCGCGCCAAACAGTTGTTGATGTAGTTCTATATTGGCAAGTAACATAAGAAACCGAATACGGGTATTATTGTTAAACCATTGTTATTCCACTCCAAAAAGAATTTCGTTTTACTTTTCGTGTTAAAGGCCCTATACAACATTGGTAAAGGTCAAAAGATTGCCACAGTTTGTGTGTTAAACCATTTAACATCCCCAAAAAGCAATCCTGCGAAGGTTTTAGCTTAAATGGTGATCTGAGAGATTAGAAAAAGGTACAAAACCGTCAGGGTTTTTGCACCATTCTGTAGTCTAAGAACATGTTTTATCACTTGCGAGTAATCAACTATTTGTCGATGTTTGAGTGAAGATTTCTCGGGAAGTACAGTATCCCAGACCGGAAGATGAGGATTCTATAATGACCATCTACAAACTGTGTAAATTAGAAGGGAATCCACCCATCAATCCACCCAACATCAATCCACCCAACATCAATCCACCCAACATCAATCCACCTAACATCAATCCACCAATCCACCTATCAATCCACCAATCCCCCTATCAATCCACCGATCCACCCACCCATAAATCCACTCATCCATAAATCCACTCATCCATAAATCCACCCATCCATCAATCCACCATCAATCCACCCATCAATCCATCCACCCATCCATCAATCCACCCATCCATCTATCCATCCATCAATCCACCCATCAATCCATCCACCCATCCATCAATCCACCATCAATCCACCCATCCATCTATCCACCCATCAATCCACCCATCAATCCATACACCCATCAATCCACCCATCCATCAACCCACCCATCCATCAATCCACCCATCCATCAATCCACCCACCCATCAATCCACCCATCCATCAATCCACCCATCCATCAATCCACCCATCCATCAATCCACCCATCCATCAATCCACCCATCCATCTATCCACCCATCAATCCACCCATCAATCCATCCACCCATCAATCCATCCACCCATCAATCCACCCATCCACCAATCCACCCATCCATCAACCCACCCATCCATCAATCCACCCATCCATCAATCCACCCATCCATCAATCCACCCATCCACCAATCCACCCATCCATCAATCCACCCATCCACCAATCCACCCATCCATCAATCCACCCATCCATCAATCCACCCATCCATCAATCCACCCATCCATCAATCCACCCATCCATCAATCCACTCATCCATAAATCCACCCATCAATCCATCCACCCATCCATAAATCCAATCCATCCTACCTTTGCCCCAGACAGTGGCCCGGTCGAACATGAACTGCTCCCCGCCTCTCAGGCAGGCGCCTCCCCGCTTCTGCCCGGTGTTTGAGCGCATCTTCTCCCGCCACTGGGTCCGCACCTCGCCCTTCAACGACACCCGTATGCCTGCATCGACACAAGAAAAATACAAAGAAGCCATGAGCAAAATCAAAGCACAAAGCCCTCGTTTATCAGGAAGCCAGAAGGGGAAAGCCCTGTGTAACGGTCTGATCCGGGTCCCATGCTCAGATGAGACCGCTACCATTATGGATAAAAACGTCATGCGCAGTGCATTTGGTAGTTATCCGTGTTGAAGGCCGTGCTGAGTCGATACGGCAATTGGCAATGCAGCGCTTTCAGGCACGTTCGTTTACCTGTGGTTATTTACCACCAGCGCTCAGTACGGAGCCTAGTACCTAGGCCTAGTACTTGCAGTTTTACATTGGGGAGGAAATGCTACAGTTGTTTCCCCGTAATGAGGGTGTGTCGATTGACTTTATACAATCAAAAGCAAAATATAGTTTTGCAAACTGTGTTAGTTAAAGCCCCTACACAACATTGGTAAGATCGAAAAACAGAAATGTTTACAGATTTACATGAAACTTATACAGTTTGAAGATGGTTATAGAAGAAACCTCTCACTGAAATATTTCTGCCTAAAATGTTGTATTTTGGGAGAAATGAGTAAAAGAAATAGTTTACGTCTCACCGAGATCTTAGCTATTTTTCGGAACAGTACGGCGTTGAATGCTGCATTTTCGCGAAACAAATGAAGCGGTTTTCACGATTTTCTCGAGATTTGGTTGGCGGATTGAGCTGAAATTTTCACAGGTATGCTATTTCATGCATATGTTAGATCAGACAACGTATGGATGCTATTCTTTGACCTCGACCAATGTTGTGTAGGGCTTTAAACAACGTTCACATGAAGGGCGCCCCCGCGTGCTTGGTTCACTGACTCATCTGAGCACGCTGAGCAGTTGAGAACGTTGCTGCAACGTGATGAGGTGAGCCCGTGTGAGATCTGACATCGGATCATACGCAGTGCAGAAACTGTGGAGAGAAGCGGCAGGGACGCTGTTCCTAAATCCTCCCCTCGGGCTAATGCCACGGAAGTCTTTCCAGGAAGATGAAGCTTTTAAGCTCAGTCCCCTTCGGAGAAATCAAAAGCTACGCGCGCCGCCTCTTAACTCGTCCGCCTGTCAAGGACAAAAACAATCTTCGCCAATGCGAATCCTCACTTCTTATTATTTTTCAGTCTACCCTATCACACTGCATACAAAAGTTTAACATTTATACCAGACCAATTCTTGGACCGCCTTCGGTCGAAAGAAGCAGTTTAATAGAAGTGTTGAATTGTGTCGGTCACAATCAAGGCACATCAGATGAGAATCGTTCAGCAATTTCCATTCATAATTTTGATGAATTTTGGGCAAATAATAAACAGCTCAACATTTGTAGGTCAAATCAATACCAAACTCTTCACATTTCTGATAAAAATGTTGAACAAGCGATTTCAACCGATTTTTATTTTTGCTCGAAATCTCTCTAGGCCTATAGACTTACAACCGCCAATGTACTTTCGGCCTAATAATTATTTCCACGACATTATTGACATTGCTGGAAATAGTTATACCCTGATACATGTACATGTAGTATATCAATGTACACGCTTCATGCCTTCTTATCGAACGCCCACAAGCACCCTGGCGAGAGAAGTCTACGATTGGTTTTTGTCTTGTAGCTCCTTGTAGCAATAGGCTACTGTGCATAAATCTTAATACTCGGGCCTATTATTGTCTAATACATTATCGCTTCGCCCTCTGCACGACGCGTCTCCGTATATTACTATCACAGACGAATTACTGGATTGTTGTCGTACAGTGTCCCGTGCGTGGTGTGATGTATACAGGTGTTTGCCTTGTAGGGGTGGGGTTGTGTTAAGATGAACAGTCGGCAGTTTTGTAACGTTGCAGACAGCCCGGAATAATGGATGCAGTGTGTGTTCGGCTAGGCCTATTGTCAAAAAGATCATCGGTTGGGTATCAGATGATTTGACCCGTCCGATGTCGTTTCCATCGGATAGCCATCGTGTATTTTTCACCCAAGCGTCCAGTACAATCGGCTTTCTACCGGGGGAAATTATATCGGTCGGACGAATTCAACCGGCACTCAACCGATGATCTTTTTGACAAGAGACCCTAGCGGTTTATGATAAATCTATTTCTGCCTTTGTGAAAGGTCCTGCTAGGATCGAAACGTCAAGCCCTTCTAATATTTGGTAAATCATTGTATTGTAACTTAACCTCCACCAATTTTTAGAGCCCTACTTATTTTAGGGTTTTTTTTTTGAATTATTATTGACAAAATGGTGTTTTGTGTGAGAAAGTGTAAATTAACGATTGTATGATGAATGTGTCCATTCAGGGCCACAATACCAACTGCATCGGAGTTGTGAACGTGACCGCTCAAATCTCATTAGCACTGAGTAATACTATGTCCCAACTTCGAGTCTTTGGAGGCCAATCCACGGATACAATGAGCATTAATTATATGATACCTAAGACAGCCGGTGGTTTCAGCTCATCGGCATATGAAAGATGGCTTCTGGGCCTTCGGTGGTAGCACTATTCACACGTGGACGTGACCGAGCGGTAAATCGGGCAGTCTGGGAAAAAAATAGTTCCCGAACGGATTTTCCTCCTGTTTTCCATTGTAAAATGTCCACTCGGCTAAGGGTATGCACAAACTAAGAGGAATCTTAAAAGAACAAACTTCAAGGTACATTTCCCAGTACCGTCAACAGAAATGGCAGACCGTCTCATGTGAGAAATCATTCGAGGAGGTCTTGTTTTTGTTTTTAAGAATTAACTCTGGAAGGTCATATTGGTTGCGCTGCACCACTCGATGAGAGGCTCTCGTGTTGGCCTAGTGGTCATATTGTCAACTGGCGACTGCTTAACCCTTCCGCCTCGTAGTTCACCAATCATCCGCGCTTTGTACACGATGACGCCAATCATAGCGCCCGGTCATTTCAGGAACCCCTATTATATATATAAACACATCACCGTTTATTTTTTGCGCCCCGACGCGACGCCAATATCGACCTACGTCTCTGCCGTCCAATAAATTTTGTCCCACGGGGGAAAAAAATTGGAATCGCGTAGCTCTTCCGCGGGCAAATTACCGTGTACCGGTACTGACAAATTCAATCTATGGCGGCTATTTTGAACAATGTATTGGAAATGGCAAATTAATTTTCACTGGTTGAACGCTTCCGATTTATTGCGAAACGTCCAACCAGACGCCTTTGTTAACATTTCCTTGGTTCTAATAAATCGATATTATAAAAGAAACAAAATAGAGGGACTGACGATTAGATCCTAGCAGTACCTTTCTCGCAGGCGGATTTGATTGTTTTGTTTGCGTCCATGGTGGTATGTATATTAAGAGATGTTTTTTTCTTATATAGTGCGTGGCGCCACTGGGAAAGATTTGGGAACCTTTTATTTTTGGTGGAGCAAGATTTGGCGGTGAAGCAGCTCTAGGATATTGTTCTCTTGAGTCTGGCTCTACGGTTAAAAAGATAATGTGGAGAGAGGGGTGGAGAGAGAGAGTGAGAAGGTACAGAGAGGGGTGGAGAGAGAGTAGGGAGTGTGAGGGGTGGAAAAAGAGGAGGTAGAGGTGCAGAGAGGGGAGAGAGAGGTGAAGAGAGAGGAAGGAGAAAGGAGTGTGAGGTGGAGAGAGAGAGAGAGTTGGAGAGAGAGGATTTAGGGAGAGGAGGGAGAGGGAGAGATAGGTGGAGAGGGGGAGGGAGGAGGAGATAGGGAGGGAGAAGGAGAGAGAGGTGGAGAGAGGTGGGGAGAGAGGGGAAGGAGAGAGAGAGGATTCAGGGAGAGGAGTGAGAGGGAGAGATAGCTGGAGAGGGGAGGGAGGAGGAGATAGGGAGGGAGAAGGAGAGAGAGGTGGAGAGAGGTGGGGAGAGAGGGGAAGGAGAGAGAGAGGATTCAGGGAGAGGAGTGAGAGGGAGAGATAGGTGGAGAGGGGGAGGGAGGAGGAGATAGGGAGGGAGAAGGAGAGAGAGGTGGAGAGAGGTGGGGAGAGAGAAAGAGATAAGGTGAGAGAGAGATGGAAGGGGAAAGAGGAGGTGAAGAGGGGGAGAGAGGGAGCGGTGGAGAGATACCTGGATATATTTAGAGGAGAGAGGGCAAGGGAGAGAGAAAGAGAGGGGGGAGAAAATAGGCACAGAGGCTGACAGGCCAAACAGACAGAAAGCGAGAGGTGGGGAGAGAAAGAGGGTGAGAAAAGTAGAGACAGGGATGAGGGAAAGAGGGCCGGGAGAGGGGGAGCGAGAGTCGGACGGAAAGATTCACAGGGACGGTGGGGGTGGGAGTCTGCTATCGATCCTAGACACCTTATCGTGCTTCCCATCACATTAGCACAAGGTGCCCGCCGTCTGTGGATGGCAGCAGAGAGAGGTTGGCCCTTGCATGGCTGACCCGTGGTTGACGCGTTTCAGACGCATGCGATGCAGCGGATAAGATCGCCAAGCGGTGACTAAATACAGCACGCGCTATGCGACCACTCCTGCCGTAGAGACGCGATATCTGACGAAAATCTTGCTTTCAATAGATGCAATCTATGCAGTGCATATAGGGCCTACACTAGAATAATTATGAAATTTATACAAAATGAGGTGCATTAATTAAAAAAAAAAAGTTTTTCTTTCTCGTCTCTAATTATCTCAAAATGATATATGCCTTTGAGAAAGGTCCTGCTAGGATCGAAACGTCAGGCCCACTAAATTTTAAGATCAAAATGATATACAAAAATGTTGCAAACTGCTTACTGACTAAAATTACCCAAAATCTCAAAAATCTCGTCTATAATTTATCTGACAAAGTTTAACTCGTTGAGAAATTGACTGGCCTGGGACTTAAACCTGGTGTTTAAGGTACCAGTGCTCTTCCATCTGAGCAATCCAGCTCTTAGATAATGGCCTTCCTAAATGGATTGTAGTCAACTAGTCTTTGCCGGGGTGGGGGCGCCAGTCAGAAGCAAGTTTAACTCGTCTGTAAGTTTCCTGACAAGTTTGCCTGGATCGCATTCTCTACGCCTTAGCAACTCTTCCATGTACGGGCAATTGTCTCCCTATGTATATCTGACGAACAAACGTGCCACGCATGCGCAATCATCGCCAAAAGCAAACCGGCGTTCAATATTGTTTCCCCTTTCTCTCGAACACTTTATTCGGATTGTATCTCATGTTCGCCATGCGCGAACCTCGAGGCCATTTCTGCGGTCGGTCGTTCATCATAGTCAGTCGTCCGCAGTGTCTGTGGGTTGGTTAGCTGGTCGTGCGGTCTCTCAGTTAGTCAGTTGTCTATTTTCTATATACTGGTTTCAAAAGACTCGAACCACTATTGGCTTCCATTCTGTTCCGCCCAGGCATATACTAAACAAATACTGCAGTGTCGCTAAATCCTTTAAGGCCGCCGCACACGAGAGCTATCTGCTAAGCAAACATTCTCTCGAGGTCGTTAGCTTAGCACGTAGCTCTCGTGTGCGCTGAATTTTTTGTGAGTTTTCTGCCTAAAGAGGCCGTGAGACCAATATCTTTGGTTCGCCTCTCGTGGATGAAAACTCATCGTGTGCGGTGACTTAAGCTACGTGCTGTGCAAAAAACATAGCAACTGGCCAATGAAAGCGCACGCCCTATTCACGTGGTTGCCAAAATCAAACAGGATAGATATTGGTCTCACGGCCTCTTGAGGCAGAAATCTCACCAAAAGTTCAGCGCACACGGTGAGCTACACTGTACGTGCTGAGCTAACGACCTCGAGAGAATTTTTGCTCAGCAGGTAGCTGTCGTGTGCGGCGGCCTTTAGCCGGTGTATTTCCAAATCATGGATGAAGTACGCCCGTTTCACTTCCAACGTTCGCATTTAAAATGGAAATTACACTTTCCCTCACAGGCAGCATGGGCACAGGCATCCAATATGCATTACCATCAAGTTTGTGCGTGTCTCTGTATAATACAAACAGCACACAGGCCGGTATCCGTCTCTTATATTTCTGATTTATGAGCAGATGTCGTGGCGAATCGAAATACTTTGATCACTCTCTGAGAAATGGTGGTTTGGGAAGATCTGGTTTGACTTGGAATTAGAGTAGCAAAGAGATGCATGGTGACTTGAATGAGCAGCGTGAAGAATGGTGACAAGACAGAGGAGTAAATCAGGAGGTCGGGCTCCTACGGAGAGCTAAGAGCGAAACGCAGAAAATTGTGGTATTATATGATCGCAAATGTCAAGAGATGTAGCACAGATCATGATACATACACACAGACAAAGACAGAATGCAGCAGAGGAGACAGCTAGCTGCAGAGACACAGACAGCTACAGAAGTAGAGACAGAGACATAGACAGAGACAGCTACAGAAGTAGAGACAGAGACATGGATAGAGACAGAGGCAGAAGCAGAGACAGAGAAATAGGCAGAGATCGAGACAGAGGCAGAAGCAGAGACAGAGAAATAGGCAGAGATACAGACAGATAAATAGGCAGAGATACAGGCAGAGAAATAGGCAGAGACAGAGAAATGGGCAGAGATAGAGACAGAGGCAGAAGCAGAGATATACATAGACAGACTGAGAGGCAGAGATACAGACAGAGGGCAGAAGCAGAGAAAGAGAAGTAGGCAGAGGTAGAGACAGAGGCAGAAGCAGAGACAGAGGCAGAAGCAGAGACAGAGAAATAGGCAGAGATAGAGACAGAGGCAGAAGCATAGATATACAAAGACAGAGGCAGAGATATAGACAGAGACATACATAGAGACAGAAGCAGAGGCAGAGGCAGAGGCAGAGGCAGAGGCAGAGGCAGAGGCAGAGACAGAGATAGATCCAGAAGCAGAGACAGAGACAGAAGCAGAGACAGAGACAGAAACAGAAACAGAGGCAGAGACAGAGACAGAAATAGATATAAAGGGACAGAGACAGAGGCAGAGACAGAGATAGAAACATGCAGGGACAGAGGCAGAGACAGATACATAGACAGAGACAGAGGCAGAAACAAATATACAGAGACAGAGGCAGAGACAGAGACAGAGACAGAGACAGAGACAGAGACAGAGACAGAGACAGAGCCAAAGGCAAAGGCAAAGACAGAGAGAAATACACAGGTAGAGACAGATGCAGAGACAGATGCAAAGGCAGATGCAAAGACAGAGACAGAAGCAGAGGCAGAAGCAGAGGCAGGGGCAGGGGCAGGGGCAGAGGCAGAGGCAGAGGCAGAGGCAGAGGCAGAGGCAGATACATGAGGTAGAGGCAGAGGCAGAGGCAGAGGCAGATACATGAGGCAGAGGCAGAGGCAGAGGCAGAGGCAGAGGCAGATCATGGCAAAATCATGGCGTATCATACTGGATGGGTTTCGACCGCGTGTGCACGCCAAGCCATCTCGGTAATCTTTAACCGCTGCCCGCCCTCATTATGATGGTCGCTTCCCGTAGACGCCCCTGCTCCTCGCTACACTACATGCGCACCGGCCGGCCCCATCGACCTCCGTCGTGCATTATTGACACAGAAATCGGCGATTAGGAAGGCTAAGAGTCAGGCGCGGCGTTACAGGGGGAACGTGTAGTTGGTGTCTCGCAGACAGTGCGCCAATGAGATCCGCCGTCGTGTTGTCTCGTCATGTGCGTTTATTTGCTTTGAAATAAATGCCACCAGTAAAGACGATTGTCAACAGAGCTAAGTACCCGGGATGGTCAAGCGTGTGATTGGTACACTGCATTATTTTAAGGTTGGCCCAAATAAGATCCACCCGAATGTTGGTCAGAACTCGGTTGCCCAACACTTGCACTGGTTTCACCTGAAATATTGGCAAGTTTGTGGTTGGGCTTTACCACGATACTTCAAAAGTTTGGTCGGAATTGGTCAATAATAGTCAATATTTTAACCAACATTGGTTAAACATTCAGTATTAGAGTAATATTCAAACATGTTGCAGACTGTATAGAGTAACATGCACAAATGTTGCAAACTGCGTAGAGTGATATGCACAAATGTTGCAATCTGCATAGAGTGATATGCACAAATGTTGCAAAATGCATAGAGTGATATGCACAAACGTTGCAAACTGCATAGAGTTTTATGCACAAATGTTGCAAACTGCATAGATTGATATGCACAAATGTTGCAAACTGCATAGATTGATATGCACAAATGTTGCAAACTGCATAGAGTGATATACACAAATGTTGCAAACTGCATAGAGTAATATGCACAAATGTTGCAAATTGCACAGAGTAATATGCACAAATGTTGCAAACTGCATAGAGTGATATGCACAAATGTTGCAAACTGCATAGAGTGATATGCACAAATGTTGCAAACTGCATAGAGTAATAATTATGCACAAATGTTGCAAACTGCATAGGGTTATGTGCACAAATGTCGCAAACTGCATAGAGTGATGTGCACTAATGTTGCAAACTGTGTAGAGTAATATGCACAAATGTTGCAAACTGCATAGAGTGATATGCACAAATGTTGCAAACTGCATAGGGTTATGTGCACAAATGTTGCAAATTGCATAGAGTTATGTGCACAAATGTTGCAAACTGCATAGAGTGATATTCAAAAATGTTGCAAACTGCATAGTTATGTGCACAAATGTTGCAAACTGCATAGAGTTATGTGCACAAATGTTGCAAACTGCATAGAGTGATATGCACAAATGTTGCAAACTGCATAGAGTAATAATTATGCACAAATGTTGCAAACTGCATAGGGTTATGTGCACAAATGTCGCAAACTGCATAGAGTGATGTGCACTAATGTTGCAAACTGTGTAGAGTAATATGCACAAATGTTGCAAACTGCATAGAGTGATATGCACAAATGTTGCAAACTGCATAGGGTTATGTGCACAAATGTTGCAAATTGCATAGAGTTATGTGCACAAATGTTGCAAACTGCATAGAGTGATATTCAAAAATGTTGCAAACTGCATAGTTATGTGCACAAATGTTGCAAACTGCATAGAGTTATGTGCACAAATGTTGCAAACTGCATAGAGTGATATGCACAAATGTTGCAGACTGCATAGAGTAATATACACAAATGTTGCAAACTGCATAGAGTTATGTGCACAAATGTTGCAAACTGCATAGAGTTATGTGCACAAATGTTGCAAACTGCATAGAGTTATGTGCACAAATGTTGCAAACTGCATAGAGTGATATGCACAAATGTTGCAAACTGCATAGAGTTATGTGCACAAATGGTGCAAACTGCATAGAGTGATATGCACAAATGTTGCAAACTGCATAGAGTTATGTGCACAAATGTTGCAAACTGCATAGAGTGATATGCACAAATGTTGCAAACTGCATAGAGTGATATGCACAAATGTTGCAAACTGCATAGAGTGATATGCACAAATGTTGCAAACTGCACAGAGTGATATGCACAAATGTTGCAAATTGCATAGAGTGATATGCACAAATGTTGCAAACTGCATAGAGTGATATGCACAAATGTTGAAAACTGCATAGAGTTATGTGCACAAATGTTGCAAACTGCATAGAGTGATATGCACAAATGTTGCAAACTGCATACAGTTATGTGCACAAATGGTGCAAACTGCATAGAGTTATGTGCACCAATGCACACATTAGCAGTGTGTGGTATCGTCTGACTCGAGGCAAAGATTTCTTTTATCAAACTTCAAAATTCGAAGTCAAAACTCACAATTCATCAAGCACACACCTTTCCTCTTGCATCCCACGGACAAGCCGATTGCGTAATTATTCACCTTCCCAATGCTTTTCATAATGCTTCCTAACATGTATGAATACTGATTAGCTGTCGATAGGCATTTATTATGCATCAACAAAATGCAGTCTGTTCTGTAGCATTTTCTAGTTCAGTCACTGTCCAATTTATGTTTGATGTTTGCTGTGATCAGCAGCGCTTTTCATCAATTTGAATGCACCTTCAAATCCCTGTATATGCGTATAAGGTACAACAGGTTATGTCGTGAACCCCCCCCCCCTTAAAAAAAACCATGAAAGAACTGACACATGATGTCATGACGCTTGCTGCTTATGGTAACGTGCACAGCGCTGCCTGTTGCTGCACGGGAGGGAGCCTTGGCTGCTATTATTTATCATTAGGGCATCGGTCGAAGAGCAAGAGGACACGGATCATGATTAATTTACTGCTCCGTGGCAGAGGGACGAGGCCAGGAAGATTGATGGTCGTCTAACAGCCTGCCAAGTATGCCCTGATCGGGTGTAAGGAAGAGAGAGAGAGGGGGAGAGAGAGAGAGAGAGAGAGAGAGAGAGAGGGAGAGGGAGAGAGAGAGAGAGAGAGAGAGAGAGAGAGAGAGAGAGAGAGAGGGAGTGAGAGAGGGGGAGAGAGAGAGAGAGAGAGAGGGAGTGAAAGAGGGAGAGAGAGAGAGAGAGAGAGAGAGGGAGAGAGAGAGAGAGAGAGAGGGAGAGAGAGAGAGAGAGGGGAGAGAGAGAGAGAGAGAGAGAGGGAGGGGAGAGAGAGATAGGGAGAGAGAGTGATAGACGGAGACAGACAGAGAGAGAGGGAGTGAGAGAGGGGGAGAGAGAGAGAGAGGGAGTGAAAGAGGGAGAGAGAGAGAGAGAGAGAGAGAGAGGGAGAGAGAGAGAGAGAGAGAGGGGGAGAGAGAGAGAAAGAGAGAGGGAGAGAGAGACAGCAAAAGAGAGAGAGAGAGAGAGAAAGAGAGGGAGGGGAGAGAGAGATAGGGAGAGAGAGTGATAGACGGAGACAGACAGAGAGAGATATGGAGAGACAAAGAGAGTAGAGAGAGCCAGAGAGAGCTACAGGGGGATGAGAGAGAGAGATATAGAAGGAGAGAAAGAGAGAAGAGAAAGAGAGAGAGAGACAGAGAGACGGGAAGAGAGGGGGTGAGAGAGAGCTAAAGGGAGGGAGGGGAGAGAGATAGAGAGGGAGATAGAGAGGGAGAGAGAGAGGGAGGGAGAGAAAGAGGGAGAGAGACAGAGAGACGGGGAGAGAGAGGGGGTGAGAGAGAGAGGGAAATGATAAATTATAGTGAGATGAGAGAGATAGAGTCAGAGAGAGTAAGAGACAGAGAGATGAGAGATTCAGATGCAATTGGACATTTTGTACGTATTTTAGAAGAACATCCTTTAGCTCCTTCTTAAAGAGAATTATCTCTCTCTCTCACCATACCTCCCTTCCTCTCTTTCTATCTCTCTCCCCCTCTTTCCGTTATTGAAGTGAGTCAAGGGAGAGAGTGAGAGAGAAGAGGAGAGAGGCAGCGACAGGGAGCGGGCGAGGGAAAGAGATATGTATATAATTATAAGAGACAGCAAAAGGGTGAGATGGAGGATTTAAGCGCCAAACCACTTGCAAACAAACACAACGAGTTTTTTTTTTTTTGGCTCAGAGAATTGTCCGAAGATGCCGCTTCGTGAAAAAAACCCCTATTTTAAGGCGAGGAAGAGAGTGGGGGAGAGGCAGATACACGGGGATGGGGGTAGGGGGTGACCTCGTGGCATGACGTTCGAAACGAAGCTGCAGTTAAAGAGAATCAGATACGTCTCGTATAGAGGCCTTAGTCCCAATTTGCGCCGAATGAAAGCCACCACAATGGCTCTCCATAATGAAGTCATTTCATATTCTGCGCTGGCATTGAGCTGTAGACAGCAGATCCAGGTTCCCGTTTAGTGCGTCCACCAATGAATTAATAATAATAGGGCCGGTGAATTAGCTGCACGTCGACGCGATTCATTTGTTGCCGCGTGTGCGATGTATCGGCAGGTGTTTCGGGGGGAGACAGGGAGCCAGACTTCTATAGCATCTCTGGCACGATGCCCAGTGCTATTGTGTACGCGCGTGGAGGCGGGTGCATCTCTGCACTAGGAACCATACTGCCACACGTGGGACACCGAGATTAAGATTTCAAATAATATCGGGCAGTGTTCAACCAACACGGAAAGCTTCGGTCAATATATCAATAGTTGATATTAGCCTGACTATTGCATTGTCCGAGTCAATCATTACAAACGTGTGGCGATTTCTGATCAAACCAGGCCGCATTTTGGACAAACAATTTTGCCAAACAATTTTCGGCCCATTGGTTTCACAGTGTGCTTGTGTTTAGAAGTGCAATTTTGTATGTTTGGTACTGGATGGCTATAGAATTCATCTTAATACACGTTTCGGATCACTTAAGTTTTTTCCCCGATCATTTTGACCCGAGGTTTCCTGCAAGTGCATTGACCAACGGTCGCGCACGTGGTCATTGGGGTCACTTCCATCTCAACTCGGACGGTTTCAAGTTCCAGTCATTATATCTTCTTTGAGCACGGCGATAAAAAAAAAACCCAAATTACTAAAGGTATCAATAAATAAGACTTAAAGCTTTGCATGGTGGGTGGATCAATATAGGAAGGTTTGCGGTGACACCGTGTATAAGGTCTCTTAAAGGAAGAGGTGTGGTTCTGAAAAGAACCTGAGTGGTAACTCGACGTTCCGACCAGTATGCTCTGGCCGTCATCAGGAGAATGTCTTGGACTTGGTGGTGGAACTCCTTATGTACCGGTGATCGCTGAGGCGGGAAGGCGGGGAAGATAATCCTCTGGGGAGGATTATCCTAAGGGGGCTTAGGTCACTGAGGTGGGAAGGCGGGTGAAATCGGTATCAAATCGTTGCACTCCCATGGAAAGGAGGTCAGGATTTTAATGAGCGACTCGTGCGTACGTACGTGTACTCGTCACTACTTCCTGTCCGAAGTCCGGCGTTTCGTCACTCGTAATTGCCCACTGACCAGGCCTAAATCATCGGAGGTACATCGCGTATATCAGATGGCAGCGGGCAGGGAAAAAGCGCGGTGCACGAGCGATATAGCAACACGTGTCCTCGCGTTGCGTTGAATTACCGCAGTGCATCACGGGACAGAGAAGCTAGACGTACTATAGGAACGCCGCCACAGTGCACATGCGCTCATTATTACAGAGCGCCCCCTTTACGAAATCGGGACATTTTCTATTTTTAAGAATATCTAATGTGATGATGCATTGTAACTAAACACTTCATGCAGTATAACTATGCAAACATTTTGCAAACTGCTTTCTGACTAAAAGGTAAAATGACTAAAATGGCCTGACGTTTCGATCCTTGCAAGAAAGACCTTTAATGCCTTTGGGAAAGCGTTTGGGAAAAGGCCAAAGAGGGTGAGATACTGTAACCTTCCAATAATTCATTCAACTGTAAAAAAAGATCAACATATTTTACTGCATAGAGTTATACCATTGATATATTTACTGCAGTAATTTTTGTTTCATTTGTGTATTTAATTGAACAGCCAAGCTCCCTACACCCACGCGTGCGTGATATTATTCTTTATATAATTTCATTTATTTCAAGGGTGTCAATTAACGTCTAGTCGTCAGGCTGTTCGGCGATAATTATATGGGGTTGCTAGTAGACAACCTGAATGCCGAAATAATGGTGTTTCCTCTGTCACAGGTACGCGCTATTTTTTTCGTACCACATAATTATTCGCGATGGGCCCATATGTTTGTGCACAAAGTATATGAAGTATTGAGTCTCAGGTCACCCATATTGTTGACGTACGTTGTATTCGCTGTACAGAAAGCCTTATTGGCCGTGCAGAAAGCCTTATTGGCTGTGCAGAAAGCCTTATTGGCTGTGCAGAAAGCCTTATTGGCCGTGCAGAGAGCCTTATTGGCTGTGCAGAAAGCCTTATTGGCTGTGCAGAAAGCCTTTATCGGCTGTGCAGAAAGCCTTATTGGCCGTGCAGAAAGCCTTATTGGCCGTGCAGAAAGCCTTATTGGCCGTGCAGAAAGCCTTATTGGCTGTGCAGAAAGCCTTATTGGCTGTGCAGAAAGCCTTATTGGCTGTGCAGAGAGCCTTATTGGCTGTGCAGAAAGCCTTATTGGCTGTGCAGAAAGCCTTTATCGGCTGTGCAGAAAGCCTTATTGGCCGTGCAGAAAGCCTTATTGGCCGTGCAGAAAGCCTATCCCTAGCTTTAACTTCAACTGGTATAGCCCCCTCCCCTTGCCCTCCCCCACCCCGTAAACCGTTTGTGCACAAACATATGGGCCCGTAGTGAATAATGTGGTACGGAAAAAAAATCGCGACCGGTACTTCGTAGATTTTAACAACCAATATGGCGCTGGAATTTAGTAACGGCCACAGGATGGGACCTTATTTTTTAAAGAGAGCCGTAGATTTGCGACCTATAATATGCACGCAGATGTAAGACGTTGCCAGGAGACGCCTTAAATGTCGAAATACTATTCCCCACTCCGATTCCTCACAGTTAAAAAAAAAATTGCACTTGGCTTTCCCAGTAAAGAGTGTGTAATAACATGGACACCACACTGTACATGTACATGGGGGAGGGAGTTAGGGAGTGAGGAAGTGAGTGTTTGAGTGAGTTGGGGTTGTTTATATTTGATATACAAAAAAGATTGCAAACTGCTTACTGACTAAAATTACCAAAATGCAAATCTAAACATTTAGTGGGCCTGACGTTTCGATGCCAGCAGGACCTTTCTCAAAGGCAGAGTGCCTTTGAGAAAGGTGCTGCTAGGATCGAAACGTCAGGCCCACTAAATGTTTAGAGTTGTTTATATTTCTTAAAAAGTCCACTCTCTACTGCTCCGTAAGTTAAAAAAAAACCAAAACCACTACTGCGCTTGATATTTTTTTCAACATAATTATTTTAGTGAGTACCGGTATAGTCACGGACATCGCAGTCTCCCTGCAATTTGATCAATGCTGTTGCGCTGTCTCTACGTCATTATGCACAACGGCATAATTCTTAAAATGTATGACGTTGCTAGGAGACGTATTCAATGTCATGTCGATGAGAGGACAATGGCTGCACTCTGCACGCTTTCAGGTTGACAAACCAATATGGCGATTTTTTTTTACATCCGGTAAGCGTATATATTTTTTTACACCGCAGCCTAGGGTTTTTCGCTGTATTCGTGCAAATCCGCGCTTGTAAAGAGACTAGCCCTGCGTTGCAAGATCACCCAGTGCAGCTGAACATTATTAACAGCAGCTAGAAATTTGCAACTAACAAGACATCTTACTTGTTTGTGTCAAACTACAGCTACGACAGCCAGTCACATTCCGCCCCTGCTCAAGAAATCCCAACTGACTGATCCCGTAACGGAGCACTGCATGTGGTCTCTTTTCAAGCGCGGATTTGCACGAATACAGCGGAAAACCCATGGCTGCGGTGTAAAAATACGCCTCCGGTATGGAGTAAACACATGGAATCAGCTATTTAAGGTTACCATGTAATTGCTGCGTATAACTGTAGATGACACGTCGATATGGCGTTGCTACGAAACGTCTGTCACGTCGACATGATAAAGCCTGCACTCTACTGCTTAGTAAAAAAAAAACACAATATGGCGCTTTATTTTTTTGTTTAGTCTGAGTCTGAGTATAGACACAGACCTGGCTCCCGCCTCGCTCTTAGCAACGCACCGTTGCTCTGATGACAGCCCGCGCGGGAGTGGAGTGGAGTGAAGGAGGCATTCATAGGGAAGGACGGCACTGCCGGGCTGCGGTCACGGGGAAACGCCAGGTAACGTCGCCATGGCAACGGAAGCCAGAGCAGCGGACACGTGACCCACAAGCCATCTGCCGTCGTCCTTGGTGTGGTGGGGAGACGGAAAGGGAGATGGGGGGGGGGGAGGCCACGATTGACCGGTATAATATTACGCAAGCGCTGATGGGGAAACGAGAAAGAGCTGTGCGTGCAAACATTGCATGCACGGCTTCAAGCAGGAGACTGCAGAGCTGTGTTTAAAAAAAAAAAAAAAAACGCACGCCGACCATTTACAAAATGGCGGCCAGAGCTATATACGGCCGGGGCGCGTAAGTTGTTTTTTTTCCCAGGACGGGAAAGGCCATCATTAACATAAACGTGCGCTATTGGTTGCATTTTATCCAAACATGCTGAATTATTCATGATAATTTTGCGCACCGACATCTTTAGTACACGCTGGTGGTGTAGTATATACACTAGTTACATTTTGTATACTGTACATTACCCATGTATACCCATGTATACCCATGTATACCCATGTATACCCATGTGTACCCATGTATACCCATGTATATACATGTACATTACCCATGTATACCCATGTACATTACCCATGTATACCCATGTACATTACCCATGTAATACCGGTACCGTCCCCATGTATTATTCATTTCCCGCGGTTCACCGTATAGCGGGAAATATTTGTCTTGTGGATTCGGACAATGCATAGTCCGCATTGGTGAGTCGGAGGGTATTACGCAATACCGTTAGGGCGTGGCAGTTGGTATATAAAGGGAGGTGGGGTAGCTACAGAGTTAGTTCTAGCGAGCACTAAACAGGAACGACAGAACCACTTTCAACATAATATTTGAAAAAATATCCGGCGAAAAAGTTTAATCATCACGGTATGATATGTTTTTAAGGTGAAGTCCAACACCTTCACGGAGGAGGATGCTGACTGTTTTTGGGCACAGGTTTCCAGAGAGAATTTGAATAATGATTTTATCTCTGGTTTTTCCTGGACGTCGTATTCTCCGAGGATGTGAATGTAGTAGGTTGTTAACTGCTTAACACACGCATTTGAAACAGAGCAGTGTTCTCCAAGTGCTCAGCTATCGCCTAAATGTTAAGAATGACATAATGTGTTATCGTTTACGCATTCAGATTAGATAAGACACTGTACAAATCTTGATTTGTGGAATGATTATCATGAATAATTTATCATGCCTAGACAGAATGCAACCAATAGTGCACCTTTATGCTAATGGTGGCCTTTCACGTCCTGGGAAAAAAAATTGCGCGACCGGGGCTGAGCTGTAGTATAAACTGTACCGTACTGCGCGATACATGCACGTAAAAGACGTGGCGCACTACTGCAGGCGTAATGCGTGCGTAAAAGCTATTGCTTTCTACCACACGGCACCTTCCGCATTGTCCTTCGACCGTTCACCCCGGTAGCAGACGATCTAAGATAAGGGGTGCTTGGCTTGTTCCCTACGTTTGGGTGATCGTCTTCGTGGTCAGATTCTTATTTCACAATCCGAGAGGCCCTTTTTCTCGACTTTGGTTTCGTCTAGGCTATTACAATGCTGTTATTCTTTTTTCTTCTAAATTCACTCTCCCCGAGGTATGGTAGAAGGTAGGTTAGCCTTTCTGCCCTTTGGGGAAAATGTCCTTCTGGGCGCGAAATGTCAGGCCCTCGTTATTCTTTAGAAGAAGCCTCAGAATTCATGTCAAAAGAAGGAAGGATTGGATTATTAAATTTGAGCGTCCCGTGGTAAAAAGAAGAAGAAAAAAACACACACTTGCCAACCAGATGTAATCTGGATGCCAACAGGAGAGACGTTAAAACCCCCGTAAATTCCATCTTTCGTTCTGTCTGTGTGTCTGTCTGTCTGTCTCTCTGTCTGTCTGTCTGTCTGTCTGTCTGTCTGTCTGTCCGTCACATTCTCTCTCTCCCTGTCTCTTTATTTGTTTGTTTCTGTCTCTCTCTCCCTTCCCTCTCCCTTTCCACCTTTCTCTCTGTCTCTCCCTATTGTACCCTCTCCCCTCTCTCTCCACCCTCCAACTCTCTCCCTTACCCCCCCCCCCCTCTCTCTCTCCCTCTCTCTCCCTTCACTTTATATATCTCTCTTCGTCTCCCCCTCTCTCTCTATATATCTCTCCCCTAGCTCCTAGATTGGTCTCCATTCCTCCCTGCTGCAAACTGTCCAAAACTAGGCTGTAAATCAAATGCCTTATCGCACGGCTTGCAGAGGATCTGGTTTTAAAGAAATGCTTCTTTTTTTTAAGAAACGAGAAGGGTGTTTTTTTTTTTAGGGGAAGCCGGGCAGTCACCCGCTGTAGCGTGACATCACTGATGCGCCATGGAGCTCCGACCATCAGCCTCTTTGGTGGGCTAACCCGACCCGACGTTCCCCCCCTTGACTCCTGCCCAGCCCCAGTCCGCGGAAGCAGATTTCCCTTGACAGGTAGCTCCCGGGCCCTCGGTGGTCTTCAAAAGAGTTACACCACCCTAGGGGGGGGGGTTGAGGGATCGGACGCATCTTCTCTCGTCCGGTTACTGTAATCAATGCCTCGGCCCAGGAGTACTATCTACCGTATACCGAGCGAAACGGGATGCCTTGCGTTCGACGGAAGCTGAGACCGTTTGCACTGCAGGCAATCAGATCTGGTTGTTTGAACGCTTCTCGCGTGGGCTCGAAAACTGGATTTGCGCTGGAGAGAGAGAGAAGTGGGGGGGGGATCTGTCAGGACAAACTAGGGTTTACTTCGAGACGAGCTCTTAGACGAAAAGCTCTCTGACGGGTCGGTAACAGCGCCTATTCACGGCCAGAAACACGCTGTCAATTATGGTCGCTGGGCATGGAGAGGTTGTTTGTTGAAATCGGCACCTAATTGCTGATCTCACGAACTTGCCGGGGGAAAAGGCCTCCCATTCGTCTTAAGCTCTGAATTATGTTTCTTCGAAAGGTTGGTCGGGTCAAGTTTGTTTACTGACAGAAAATAAAAAACCCTGTTAGCAACTGTATCAACTGGGTGTGCTCGCCGGATGACGGTGCCGGATTTAACAACTCTTCGGGTGCCTGGCAAAAGGACATACGTGCGTTTAGCTACAGTATTGCATGCAACGTAATCAAAAGGGCGACCGGGTTTATACAGCTATCTAAATCTTCGCCCAGTGACTTGATCAAGTCTAGGAGTGGTTGGGATCTCAAAGAAAGGAATGTTGTTTCATCCAAACTGATATTTATAATTCAGTAAAAAAAAGGCCAAAAGCGAGATTAATCGACTGGCTCATAACAATTTTAACAATTGTTTTCATTGGAAAATTTTATTCATTGAAAATTATCATGGCCCGGCGTGGTTGTCTTTTGCATTGAAAGTGAATCCATTCCAATCTATACAGGCCTGAAGAATGATTAGATTCTCATGAAAGAAGGCGAGATTAATTTCCGCATTGATAGCCGGGGGATCATTAGCATAATGAAATGCAAATTAAGACATAAAATTCCCGCAGCCCCGCCAGGTTTTCTGTTTTCTTTCTCTCCAGAAAACCACTCCTGTCATCGATAAAAGAGGTCCCATCTGCTGTACACATCTCGGTGTTTCGCAATCGCCCCCAGATCTGGTGAGGACAGAGAATTGCAGTGGACGCGTAATGAAGCGCGGCGGATGTTTGTTTCCCAAAAAAATAATCATAACAAGAGAGATAGAAAGCGATAGAGAGGGAGAGAGAGATAGAGAGAGAGAGAGAAAGGGAGAGGGGTGAGGGGAGGAGAGAGAGGGGAGAGGGGGAGGGGGAGAGAGAGGGAGAGAGAGAGGGAGAGAGAGAGAGAGAGAGGTGGAGAGAGATGGAGGGAGAGAGAGGGAGCGAGAGGGAGGGAGAGAGTAGGGGAAGGGATGAGAGAGAGAGGGGAAAGGGAGAGGGAGAGAGAGAGATAGAGAGGGAGAGGGAGAGGGAGAGGGAGAGAAAGAGATAGAGAGAGGGGGAGGGAGAGAGATAGAGAGAGGGGAGAGGGAGAGAGAGCGGAGAGAGAGGGGAGAGAGAGAAGGGGAGAGAGAGAGGGGAGACAAATAGAGGGGAGAGAGGGAGAGAGGGGGAGAGGGAGAGGGAGAGAGAGAGGAGAGGAGAGGAGAGGAGAGGAGAGAAATTATAGAGAGGGGAGAGAGGGAAGAGAGAGGGAGAAAGACAGGAGGGAGAGAGGGGGTAGAGAGAGGGGAGAGGGAGAGAGAGGAGAGAGAGAGGAAGATTGAGGGAGAGTGAGGGAGGTGGAGAGAGAAGGGAGAGAGAGAGATGCGGAGAGAGAGGGAGAGAGAGAGGGAAGGGGGACATTTTGAGATAGAGGGAAAGAGAGAGGGGGAGGGAGAGAGGGGTAGAGAAGGAAGAGAGAGTGGTGGACAGAAAGAGATGGACAGAGAGATGGAGAGAGTGAGGTGGATAGAGAGAGATGGCGAGATGGAGGTGGAGAGAGAGAGAGAGAAAGAAGGGGTAGGCACATTATCTACGTGACTCGATCTCACTCCACCGAGGGAATTGCGCGCCCCGGTGCGAGCGAGGTAACGGCGGGAGCTCATTAGGCGAATGAAAAGACTGGCCCCCATATCCGGTGCGCAATATGTTCCGCCCACCTGCCCATCAATCCATTGCCGACAACGACGAAGAGCGGACGGCTGGGATGGACCGGGCTCGGCACGGGTCGGTCTGTCTGCACCATACAATCATGCAGTCCCTCCGGGCACTTAAACAGGCGCACATGAACGAGTTCGTTCCCTGCATGGGCTTGAGAGACTTCCCCCTTGTGCGCATACACTGTATATTACTTCTAGAGGGACCATTCAACCAATGTTTAGACCGACGGTTATTTTTCCCTTCAAAACATCATCTGGAAGCATAATTGGAAAGATAATGAATGTCCAAAATCACACACAGACTCCGATTTTTTTTTTTTTTTTTTTAAACCAGACCAAGTTTTGACCAAACGATTTTGCCGAACAAAATCTGCCGTTTTCGATAAAAGAGTAATTTTGCTGATTTTCTAACGATCACTCCGTTTACAAATACCCCCCTCTATGTCGGAAAAAAGGGTAGGCCTACCATCTATTTTAATTTTCGTGGTTTTTCTCATGACATAGTTGACGGATTGAGCCGAAACTTACGCAGTTATTTCTTGTATACGTTGAGTTTGACAGAGTATCGGAGCAAAATGATGTACCCTAACTTTAATTATCGTCATCGGGGTAAACTCCACTGCGTGAATCGAGGGGTCTGTTACTCATCACTCTTGTTTGAGGGATAAAAAGAGAGCATATTTTGGGCGGGAAGCTAGATCGGGGCCGTGACGTCCTCTCTTACCACGCTGATGGCGTGCGTTGTTGAATATCATGTACGTTCTATACTGACTGTAAAAAGATAATGCTGGAGAAATATGTGACCCAGCACAACGACATGAGGAATATCCCACCAAAACACTTTTTGAGTAATCAACGCCTGAAGTTAAAGTATCTTCACAATTCGATTACAAATAAATTTTATTTATTTTTATTTTCGGAAATTTTAAATATTAGAGGATATTATATTTTGATAACATTTGAAAGCTAATGGTATACTCTTTCACATCATTAGAAAATCTCAAAATCTCAAAAGTGGGGTTATTCCTCATTATGATGTGCCGGGTCACATATGCGACCAATGGCTTCGACCAGCGGTGATCCAAATATCAACTGCTTACATCAGTCGCAAACGATTTTCGCCCAATCCATCTTGGTTCTGTCCGATGTTTTAACCCAACCTATAGAGCACCAATGGAAATTCACGGACAGTGTGATTACGGGTTTACGCCACAGCCGCAGAGTGACCACTACGACGTCCGCACACCGGTATACACGGACGCGGGAGAACAGGATATAAACGGACATCGCGGCATCCAATCTCCGGTTGCCTGATGAAGGTTAGCAGTAGCACTAGCAACCGAAACTCATTGATTCAGTATGATTATGATTACGGCAATCAAGACAACGACTGTGGCCGTTTTCGAAATGCAGGTTTAGGCTCGGGCTTAGGCTTCGGTCATATAATTTATAATATCGCAGGCATCTTAAAACAAGCGTTTTGCCCCAGGAGTTTCTTGGGAATACCCTGTACCTATTGACCAAACAAAGCAACCTTCAAATTCGGAAACAAATACCACAACCTGGATTGGATTTTCAGGTTCTGTCAGACGGAGACGAAGCCTTGGCCCGAGTCTAAAGCCACCTTTCCACTGGACTAAAATTTAACCGAGACGATGGTTAAATTTCTAATGGTCTAATTTGACCGTCGTTCCCACTTGGACTTATGAGTCGGTCAAATTTAACCGGGACGATGGTTAAAGTAACCGAGCTGGCAATATAACGGCTCATGAAGGTA
This sequence comes from Luidia sarsii, assembly GCA_949987565.1. Classification (NCBI taxonomy): domain Eukaryota; kingdom Metazoa; phylum Echinodermata; class Asteroidea; order Paxillosida; family Luidiidae; genus Luidia; species Luidia sarsii. The sequence continues at coordinate 10,741,647 of OX465113.1, forward strand.
AAGTGTCAGCCGGATACACAATGTACGTGTGTGCGCGATACGAAGCAGACGCTGTGCACAGTGCATGTACGTGTTACGTCTTAGGCCGGATGTGGTTTTTTACCGAGTCGCGTTTAACCGAGTGGTGCGTTTCCACTGGACTAATCGGCTCGGTTAAACTTACCTGGTCACTTTTACTGGGCAGAGGTTGGCCGGTAAAAGTAACCATTCGGCTCGGTTAAATTAATCGAGAGGAAATTTAACTGGGCCGTTTCCACTGGACTTAAAATGGGAAAAGTAATCATCGTCTCGGTTACTTTGACCAAAATAGGTCCTGTGGAAATGTGGCTTTAGCCTTGATTTCGAAAACGGCCTATACAGCAAACACGGAGCAGGTGGAAGAAAATCCTGGGTCAGCGGCGCTCAGAACTGCGATGATCTGTATGCCTGGGTTTATAATACATATCCCTGCGTCGCCCACGCATGCCAGTGGTCCTATACGTGTACTCACCATAATATTATTTGTCAATACTATACGGCGTACGTTAAAAAAATGAATAGAATCCATTAATCGACAAAGGTCAGCGACGAAGCGTACGGAGAGCAGGGAAGGAAGTCTGCATGCAGGCAAGCTCCCGTCGTTCATCTTTCATTTCGAAGCCATTGTAGCCAAAAGACCGCGGGCGTCTAGACAGACCTTTTGTGATCAACTTCCCTCATAGCAATGCGGCATTTTGACCAGAACATTTTCCCTCGACAAAGGCTGGGCTCTTGAGACGACCGCAGAGGGTGGAGTGTATAGTGCAGTCTTTATCGCACCGAGAAATAAACAAACATAACTCAAGCGTGTATACTGCTTTACTGCTATGGGGTACTTTTCTATTTTCTCATTTTCCTTCGATTCTCGTCTTGTTTTGCCCGCCGATGTAAAATTGTGACTGGCAAATGCGCGCTGAGGTCTCCATAGGCCCTTAACGAGAGCCGTGCACATAGCGCACATCAATGTGCCCGATCGAGTACAATTACCAAGTGAATAGGAAGCTAGACGCAATTATGGATATTACAGTTTGGGTATATCATTATTACATGCGAATAGTCTTCAACATTCATTTCAAATGAAGGGTTTACTTCCATTTTGTCTCTGTATTGAAGGTGCCATCCTAACGTATTGAAGGTGCCATTCTAATGTATTGAAGGTGTCATCCTAACGTATTGAAGGTGTCATCCTAACGTATTGAAGGTGTCATCCTAACGTATTGAAGGTGTCATCCTAAGGTATTGAAGGTGTCATCCTAAGGTATTGAAGTTGCCATCCTAACGTATTGAAGGTGCCATCCTAACGTATTGAAGGTGTCATCCTAACGTATTGAAGGTGTCATTCTAACGTATTTAATGTGTCATCCTAACGTATTGAAGGTGTTATCCTAACGTATTGAAGGTGCCATCCTAACGTATTGAAGGTGCCATCCTAACGTATTGAAGGTGCCATCCTAACGTTTTGAAGGTGTCATCCTAACGTATTGAAGGTGTCATCCTAACGTATTGAAGGTGTCATTCTAACGTATGTAATGTGCCATCCTAACGTATTGAAGGTGCCATCCTAACGTATTGAAGGTGTCATCCTAACGTATTGAAGGTGTCATTCTAACGTATGTAATGTGCCATCCTAACGTATTGAAGGTGTCATCCTAACGTATTGAAGGTGTCATTCTAACGTATGTAATGTGCCATCCTAACGTATTGAAGGTGTCATCCTAACGTATTGAAGGTGTCATCCTAACGTATTGAAGGTGACATTCTAACGTATTTGGGTGCCATCCTAACGTATTGAAGGTGTCATCCTAACGTATTGAAGGTGTCATTCTAACGTATGTAATGTGCCATCCTAACGTATTGAAGGTGTCATCCTAACGTATTGAAGGTGTCATCCTAACGTATTGAAGGTGCCATCCTAACGTATTGAAGGTGCCATCCTAACGTTTTGAAAGTGTCATCCTAACGTATTGAAGGTGCCATTCTAACGTATTGAAGGTGCCATCCTAACGTTTCTGCAAATTCAAATATGACTTTTGTTATATCACAGATGTATATTTTTGCGTCGAGGGCAACGTACTTCAATCAATGGTTTGCCTTTCTCGAAGTGTTTACTAACACCGTATGCTCAGTGCTTTGTCCGATGTTGCCTACTGAAAAAAGATTCGTTTTTCTTAAGCGAAACACGTTTCACACGTTCCCATGTTCCTTCCTTTGAACGAAAAATGGAATTCACACGAACCGCCTTCAACAAGGTGTGAGACCTGCGTGTTGCATGCACTCAACGCCCACACGGCATCGGCAACCTGTTTTGAGATCCGTTCGGAGCCAGCAATGATTGGAACGCGTAAGCAGCCCCCTTGATAACCAACTCCGACCGTTACCATGGCAACGCTGCTCATAGAGAAAGAGATCCCAACCATTACTCAAAGGTTACTTAAAAAGGGAAAACGCCCGTTCCGCCTCTTTTTTAACGATCGATTCAAGGTCAATTGGTGCGATTGATTTGCCAAATATTAGTTGTAACAACGATGATAGAGTAACGTGCGTCTCCTGTTCACGTACCTGTGAACAATGCATCGCGCTCATTTCGACGCTAGTGCGGATGAGGTGCTCTCCGAGTGAAGTACAGTTTTGCAGTCAGTTAATATGGGGGACAACAGAGCCACGAGACATCCTATTGTTTCCCTAATGGTAGACGCGGCTCTAATGCCCGCCCAAGGTCTGGCCGCTGATCCGTGGCGCTGTGTATAATAATAATTATGACGCACGAGGAGGAGGAGAGAACGCTGGTTTTCCTCGCCGACCGAAGGCTACCGATGATGATGGCAGGCAGGGTCGTGCAGAGTTATCGACTGGCGCCGGCCCGTGGGATTACTGCCGCTCAAATTCTCCCGCGGATGCCAACAAGTAGAGCCCTCGGGTGCCACGAGGCGTTAAGGCCGCCGCACACGAGAGCTATCTGCTGAGCGAAAATTCTGTCGTGGTCGTTAGCTCAGCACGTAGCTCACCGTGTGCGCTGAACTTTTGGTGAGATTTCTGCCTCAAGAGGTCGTGAGACCAATATCTATCCTGTTTGATTTTGTTCGCCTCTCGTGGATGAAAACTCATCGTGTGCGGCGACTTGAGCTACGTGCTGAGCCAAAAAAACATAGCAACTGGCCAATGAAAGCGCACGCCCTATTCACGTGGTTGCCAAAATCAAACAGGATAGATATTGGTCTCACGGCCTCTTGAGGCAGAAATCTCACCAAAAGTTCAGCGCACACGGTGAGCTACGTGCTGAGCTAACGACCTCGAGATAATTTTTGCTCAGCAGATAGCTCTCGTGTGCGGCGGCCTTTAGCCACCAGCATGGGAGGTTTGCAGTGACGCCATTCCTATATAAGTCATCGAGGAGGAGTACATGGCTCCGAGAAGGGCCGGTATACCTCGACGTTTCGGGCAGCGCGAGCTCTGCCCGTCTTCAGGAGACGGCTTGATTACGGCTGATGCTTATTATGTGGGTTGTCTGAAATACCACGGGGCTCCACCATTGACCTCGCCATCACCTCTCTCCATCCCTTCCAATCCCATCCCATCCCTCCCTTTGTCTGATAGACCACGGGGCACCACCATTGACCTCGCCATCACATCTCTCCATCCCTTCCAATCCCATCAAATCCCTCCCTTTGTCTGAAATACCACGTGGCACCACCATTGACCTCGCCATCACCTCTCTCCATCCCTTCCAATCCCATCCCATCCCTCCCTTTGTCTGATAGACCACGGGGCACCACCATTGACCTCGTCATCACCTCTCTCCATCCCTTCCAATCCCATCAAATCCCTCCCTTTGTCTGAAATACCACGTGGCACCACCATTGACCTCGCCATCACCTCTCTCCATCCCTTCCAATCCCATCCCATCCCTCCCTTTGTCTGATAGACCACGGGGCACCATCATTGACCTCGCCATCACCTCTCTCCATCCCTTCCAATCCCATCCCATCCCTCCCTTTGTCTGATAGACCACGGGGCACCATCATTGACCTCGCCATCACCTTTCTCCATCCCTTCCAATCCCATCCCATTCCTCCCTTTGTCTGATAGACCACGGGGCACCATCATTGACCTCGCCATCACCTCTCTCCATCCCTTCCAATCCCATCCCATCCCTCCCTTTGTCTGATAGACCACGGGGCACCACCATTGACCTCGCCATCACCTCTCTCCATCCCTTCCAATCCCATCCCATCCCTCCCTTTGTCTGATAGACCACGGGGCACCACCATTGACCTCGCCATCACCTCTCTCCATCCCTTCCAATCCCATCCCATCCCTCCCTTTGTCTGATAGACCACGGGGCACCATCATTGACCTCGCCATCACCTCTCTCCATCCCTTCCAATCCCATCCCATCCCTCCCTTTGTCTGATAGACCACGGGGCACCACCATTGACCTCGCCATCACCTGTCTCCATCCCTTCCAATCCCATCCCATCCCTCCCTTTGTCTGATAGACCACGGGGCACCACCATTGACCTCGCCATCACCTCTCTCCATCCCTTCCAATCCCATCCCATCCCTCCCTTTGTCTGATAGACCACGGGGCACCACCATTGACCTCGTCATCACCTCTCTCCATCCCTTCCAATCCCATCAAATCCCTCCCTTTGTCTGAAATACCACGTGGCACCACCATTGACCTCGCCATCACCTCTCTCCATCCCTTCCAATCCCATCCCATCCCTCCCTTTGTCTGATAGACCACGGGGCACCATCATTGACCTCGCCATCACCTCTCTCCATCCCTTCCAATCCCATCCCATCCCTCCCTTTGTCTGATAGACCACGGGGCACCATCATTGACCTCGCCATCACCTTTCTCCATCCCTTCCAATCCCATCCCATCCCTCCCTTTGTCTGATAGACCACGGGGCACCATCATTGACCTCGCCATCACCTCTCTCCATCCCTTCCAATCCCATCCCATCCCTCCCTTTGTCTGATAGACCACGGGGCACCACCATTGACCTCGCCATCACCTGTCTCCATCCCTTCCAATCCCATCCCATCCCTCCCTTTGTCTGATAGACCACGGGGCACCACCATTGACCTCGCCATCACCTGTCTCCATCCCTTCCAATCCCATCCCATCCCTCCCTTTGTCTGATAGACCACGGGGCACCATCATTGACCTCGCCATCACCTCTCTCCATCCCTTCCAATCCCATCCCATCCCTCCCTTTGTCTGATAGACCACGGGGCACCACCATTGACCTCGCCATCACCTGTCTCCATCCCTTCCAATCCCATCCCATCCCTCCCTTTGTCTGATAGACCACGGGGCACCACCATTGACCTCGCCATCACCTCTCTCCATCCCTTCCAATCCCATCCCATCCCTCCCTTTGTCTGATAGACCACGGGGCACCACCATTGACCTCGTCATCACCTCTCTCCATCCCTTCCAATCCCATCAAATCCCTCCCTTTGTCTGAAATACCACGTGGCACCACCATTGACCTCGCCATCACCTCTCTCCATCCCTTCCAATCCCATCCCATCCCTCCCTTTGTCTGATAGACCACGGGGCACCATCATTGACCTCGCCATCACCTCTCTCCATCCCTTCCAATCCCATCCCATCCCTCCCTTTGTCTGATAGACCACGGGGCACCATCATTGACCTCGCCATCACCTTTCTCCATCCCTTCCAATCCCATCCCATCCCTCCCTTTGTCTGATAGACCACGGGGCACCATCATTGACCTCGCCATCACCTCTCTCCATCCCTTCCAATCCCATCCCATCCCTCCCTTTGTCTGATAGACCACGGGGCACCACCATTGACCTCGCCATCACCTGTCTCCATCCCTTCCAATCCCATCCCATCCCTCCCTTTGTCTGATAGACCACGGGGCACCACCATTGACCTCGCCATTACCTCTCTACATCCCTTCCAATCCCATCCCATCCCTCCCTTTGTCTGATAGACCACGGGGCACCACCATTGACCTCGCCATCACCTCTCTCCATCCCTTCCAATCCCATCCCATCCCTCCCTTTGTCTGATAGACCACGGGGCACCACCATTGACCTCGCCATCACCTCTCTCCATCCCTTCCAATCCCATCCCATCCCATCCCTTTGTCTGAAAGACCACGGGGCACCACCATTGACCTCGCCATCACCTCTCTCCATCCCTTCCAATCCCATCCCATCCCTCCCTTTGTCTGATAGACCACGGGGCACCACCATTGACCTCGCCATCACCTCTCTCCATCCCTTCAAATCCCATCCCATCCCTCCCTTTGTCTGATAGACCACGGGGCACCACCATTGACCTCGCCATCACCTCTCTCCATCCCTTCCAATCCCATCCCATCCCTCCCTTTGTCTGATAGACCAGGGGGCACCACCATTGACCTCGCCATCACCTCTCTCCATCCCTTCCAATCCCATCCCATCCCTCCCTTTGTCTGAAAGACCACGGGGCACCACCATTGACCTCGCCATCACCTCTCTCCATCCCTTCCAATCCCATCCCATCCCTCCCTTTGTCTGATAGACCACGGGGCACCACCATTGACCTCGCCATCACCTCTCTACATCCCTTCCAATCCCATCCCATCCCTCCCTTTGTCTGATAGACCACGGGGCACCACCATTGACCTCGCCATCACCTCTCTCCATCCCTTCCAATCCCATCCCATCCCTCCCTTTGTCTGATAGACCACGGGGCACCACCATTGACCTCGCCATCACCTCTCTCCATCCCTTCCAATCCCATCAAATCCCTCCCTTTGTCTGAAAGACCACGGGGCTCCACCATTGACCTCGTCATCACCTCTCTCCATCCCTTCCAATCCCATCCCATCCCTCCCTTTGTCTGAAAGACCACGGGGCTCCACCATTGACCTCGCCATCACCTCTCTCCATCCCTTCCAATCCCATCCCATCCCTCCCTTTGTCTGATAGACCACGGGGCTCCACCATTGACCTCGCCATCACCTCTCTCCATCCCTTCCAATCCCATCCCATCCCTCCCTTTGTCTGAAAGACCACGGGGCTCCACCATTGACCTCGCCATCACCTCTCTCCATCCCTTCAAATCCCATCCCATCCCTCCCTTTGTCTGAAAGACCACGTGGCACCACCATTGACCTCGCCATCACCTCTCTCCATCCCTTCCAATCCCATCCCATCCCTCCCTTTGTCTGATAGACCACGGGGCACCACCATTGACCTCGCCATCACCTCTCTCCATCCCTTCCAATCCCATCCCATCCCTCCCTTTGTCTGATAGACCACGGGGCACCACCATTGACCTCGCCATCACCTCTCTACATCCCTTCCAATCCCATCCCATCCCTCCCTTTGTCTGATAGACCACGGGGCACCACCATTGACCTCGCCATCACCTCTCTCCATCCCTTCCAATCCCATCCCATCCCTCCCTTTGTCTTATAGACCACGGGGCACCATCATTGACCTCGCCATCACCTCTCTCCATCCCTTCCAATCCCATCCCATCCCTCCCTTTGTCTGATAGACCACGGGGCGCCACCATTGACCTCGCCATCACCTCTCTCCATCCCTCCTTGGTCTCTTATTCTCAGAGGCCTCACTCATCTTCACGACACTCCTATCCATTAAGTCATGTCTCCCCCCACAGTCTGTCTACCTCCTTCTCTTTCCCCCTACAACACTGTGCCTCGTAGCACTGCTTTAACGAGTCCAGATGATCGGATACATCGCCCATACGATGAAGCTTGCGCCTTCCTTCTGGCTGTTCTGAGAGAGAGAGAGTGAGAGTCTTCTAGGCCGATACACAAATAGAAATTGATAAAATTTCCGGTCGGCGAAAGATATGGCCGAGGCGTGGCGGGTCACGTCGGGGGCATTGCGACGCCCTTCCCCCGGCCCACACGCTATACAGTCGGCCCCCTGGTCACTGCCTTCGTGCCGTGGCAGCGCAATTCTCGGCGGCCCGGGCCCTGTCGCGCTAATGGCCGGATGGGCAGACGGTTTTCGCACAAAGGAAGCGGCATTTGATGAAACCAATTCTCTACTCGTCCTCACAGGCCGAGCGACTAGTACCTGCAATGAGTGTCATACATGAGGGGCCTCCGTATAATGGAGAGACGACATGGCATGACACGAAGGTGAATAAAGAACGGGAAACAAATGAACAGAAATGGGGGAGATAGATATGAAGAGAGAGAGAGAGAAAGAGAGGGAGATAGGAAAGAGAGAGATAGTGAGAGTGCGTGGGGGAGAGTGAGTGGAAGAGAGGGAAAGAGATAAAGGTGAGAGAAAGAGAGAGAGAAAGCCAGAGAGAACTAAAATAGAGAAACCGCGAGAGGAAAGAAAAAAAGAGAAAGGGATATTTAAGGTGAAAGAGAGACAGGGAGACCGAGGAAAGGGAGGGAGAGGGAGAAGGAGGAGAGACGGGGAGAGTGAGAGGGTGAGAGAGGGAGAGAGGAAGAAAGAAGGAGTGTTAGAGGGAGGGAGAGAGAGAGGGAGAGAGAAAGACAGTTCTCAATATTGTTCAGCCTTTGAGAAAGGCCATATTTGGATCGACGGTGTGTATGGGCTTTAAGGCTGGTAACCATGTTGTTTCCGAGAGTCGTTTGAAAACGACCGTTGGAAATTCATACAAAATTCCACTTTTCATGAAAATGGCAGCATTCCAAGCGCTACAAGTTCACAGCATGTCTGATACTGGTATTTACTTCCACTTGAGTAAGTTACTTTAACCAAATTCGTCAGGTCGAAATTTGGATTTGTGCAATGTGTGCAGGGTCTTTAAAGCTCGAAAAACAGAAATGTTCATAGATTTACATGAAACTATATACAGTTTGAAGATGGTTATGGTAGAAACCTCGCACTGAAATATTTCTGCCTAAAATGTTGTATTTTTTTTTTAGAAAAGAGTAAAATAAATCGTATACCTCTCACCGCTAGATCTAAACGATTTTTCGGAACAATTCGTTGAATACTGCATTTGCGCAAAAGAAATGAAGCGGTTTTCACTATTTTCTCGAGACTCGGTTGGCGGATTGAGATGAAATTTTCACAGGTGTGCTATTTCATGCATATGTTGGATCAGACAACGTATGGGTGTTATTCTTTGACCTCGACCAATGTTGTGTAGGGGCTTTAAGTGATTTATCAAACTACATCCTCGTGCAGAGAATTGCTTGAATTGCTTGACTGATTATTACCGACAGCGAGACCCGGTGTCCTGCCAAAAAGTGTCCCTGCCAAATACTGTCCGCTCATTAGCATACTGATCGCTTAATGGTTAGCGTTAGGGATAGAGTTAGGGTTAGGATTAGGAATAGTGTCGTTAGGGTTTGGATTAGGATTGTGATTGGGATTAGGGTTAGGGTTAGGATTAGGGTTGTTTGGGTTAGGGTTAGCGTTACAGTTAGGGTCAAACGGTAAAAAAGTGCCCAATGTTGCGTGTGTTAGGCCAGCAATCATACACAATGCGTCACACATGTGTAGTGCGCAACCATACCCCAACCACGGTGGTTGAATGTCATACGTATTGGACCAATCAGCGATCAGTATGCTAATGAGCGGACAGTATTTGGCAGGGGACACTATTTGGCATGACACCGGGTAGAGCCCACGCACAGAGTGGGTGACACTCGGTCCCATTATAGGAGAGACGCCGCGGGGTATGATTCCGACCCGGGGTCTCGTGGAGTGAAGACGGGTAATTAACGCCCCGAGACATGACGTTCCTGGTACTGGTGGCAGCGGTGGGGGGGGGGGGGGGACAGTGCGAAGATTGACGCGACGGCATGAAATGCCGCCACGCACGAGTCGGCGCTGCGACCGCCCGCCGCGGTTTCAACAGGCAAGAGCCCGTGCTACAACCGTTACCACCGGCCAGAATTCGTCGGTACACTCTAGGCTATGTTCAGACACCGTACTACGGAGACCGAAAAAGGTCTATTATTTGTGGTCACATCGGGAGGTAAACATTTCATTACAAACCCCTTGCGTTCAACTGAAAACAGTCTATCTCTGGTACTAAGAGGTCACACACGTTGCTTGATCCTGAATCCCAACTTCCCTTAATTGACGCGGTTTGGGCAGTGACATAAATCACCGGTTATGTAATGCGCTCGCTCGTCTGCCTAAACCGGATGTGGTTATGAGATAGACCGTTCAGACACGTTAAGGTTTGTAGACCGGTCTACGTAGACCAGTCTTTGTAGTCTAGTCCACCCCTCCTCGGCGGTCTAAGATAGACCGTTTGTAGTACCCAAAACGGTCTACGTAGACCGTACAGACACAACTAGATACACCCTTTTCAGTTTAAACCGAAGATAGACCACTTTTAGTACGGTGTCTGAACGACCCCAGTCCAATCTCAAACAGAACAAACAAATAATCGCAGTCCTATGTGCTAGCGAGTCTGGGGGTGTTGCATTACACTGTACAATCACAAAAATGCTGCCCCCCTCCCACAAACAAAAATTGGCCGACACTTCCTCTGATATGAATTAGACATTTCGGGAGGAGTTCATTTTGACCAACGCAATCCAACTTTGTACTGAGTAAAAGGATTATAATAAGTGATAGGTATATCACCGTGTAATTTCTCTTTTGTGAGTGTGTGATGTGGTTGTGAAAAGAACCGGGAGAATTCGAACGTTTCGAACAGTATACTCTGTTCGTCTTCAGGAGATTGCTAGATTCTAGACGATCGGTAAAACTAACCGACTCATGTACATGTACATGTACTGTAGGTACACAAACACGTTGTTACCCTGCGCCCGCACGAGTCTTGCATACAGTAACGTAATATGCGGGGCGCCGGATGTGTTTTTTTTTTACCGAGTCGTTTACCGAGACGTACGTCCGGTTTGGACTTTTCGCCTCAGTTAAACTGACCTGGTCAATTTAACCGGGCTTTAAGCCGTGTCCGCACTGGACTTATTTTTTTACCGAGCCCGTGGGTAACATTTCAATGGGTAAATCTTCCCGGCGTCCGCACTTGGACTATTCGACTCGGGTAAACTACGATCGGTAAAACTAACCGACTGGCGGAAACAAACGCTTGAGGGCACTTTCGTGGTGACCTTTCACCGGATGTCTGTACACAATCTACCGGCCGTGTGTGTACATTATGTACAGTACATGTGCATGTACTGTAGTCACGTTGCTACCCCACGCCCGCACGAGTCTTGTGTACGGGGACGTACACGTCACGTGGTTTCGAGGCAATGCGGGGCGCCGGACCGGATGTGGTTTTTACTTCGGTGTGACCCTTTTCTCTCATCGGGTCATTGCACAAAAGGTCATGTAAAGCGTCCTCATGAGCCACAGTATTGACAGCTCAGTAATTCTCCCCCGCGTCACGGTTAAGTTACCCGAGTCGAAAGTCCAAGTGCGGACACCGGTAATATTTGTTCATTTTCTTTTTAACCATCGGCTCGGTCAAATCCCGGTAAAAAAAATAGTCCAGTGCGGACAGACTTCTCGAAAATTGCGATCTAACGCGAATGTTTCCTGCATCGATCGCACCGATATGCCAAACGGGACGCGAGACCCGCGGTGGCTACTGATGCCTCGTGTCGATGTGGACCGGTCGAACTCAGGGTCGGGTAGCAACAATCTGCGATGTCTTTTCAGAAAGGTCCTGCCGGGATCGAAACGTCGGGCCCTCCTGATTTATGAAAAAAAAAATATGCGAAGATGTGTAACTATACCCGTGCTATGGTCGAACTGATGATTACTAACAATCTGAAAGGTAGCACTGTATACTAACCAGCTGGTGAAGTGCATACGATGTTCGCGGCAGCAAGTACTTAACTGCATATGATGAAGTACTTACTGCTACCAAAAGCTCATGCGCAACTCCGCGGGTCGCTGTCTGTGACGTAAACTACTGTCCTTTTTGCAATTTGGCATGCATTTCAAGGATTCTTACAACACAACATTGGGAAGATCGGAAAACATCGATCAGTTTGTATACTGATGGTCATGATAGAATCCTCATGTTGAAATCTTACGGTCTGGGATGCTTACTTCCCTAGAAAACTTCACTCAAACATCGACAAAAGCAGTTTATTATTCGCAAGTCATAAACTATTTCTTACACTACAGAATGGTGCAAAAATCGTAACGGTTTTTTTTCTTTTTCTACTTTCTCAGATCACAATTTGAGCTATAACCTTCGCATGACTGCTTTTTTGAGATGTTTAATGGTTTAACACACAAACTGTGGCAATTTTTTTGACCTTTATCAATGTTGCATTGGACCTTTAAAAGGTATAATCACTGATTCCATTAGCACAGTTTGTTAATTGGAGTCCTTTAAGAACGATTGTTCAAGGAATACGTCAATAACGTGTAACGTAAGTTAACGTGGAATTGCTCTTATGCGCTTTTCCACCCAAGTGGTAAATTATTGAGTGTTATCTATAGGCTGTTATTGCTGACGTCATGACGTCGATGACCCTCGATGGAAAGGAAGACAAAATCTGCCCATTTGGATTTAGATTGACCACTACCCCGCCATTTCTACGTCAACAAACCAGCCCAGCTTTTAATGGATTATTTATCAACCCGCTATTATGTATATACATCGCGGCGACAGCGTCGGCCACTTAATGTGTCACCCGTGGGCCTCCGTAGATAAATATTGACACAATATTTTTTACCGTGTGTCACATTATTTGCCTGTTCTGCTTTCCATAGGGTTTGTTCTTAATTCAAGTAGGCCTATTTGTCTGGCGTCTACTCTCACGTATCTATGATAATCTCTGACTGCAGATTGTGATATGTTTACATTCATTTACCCTAACCATATCCTCCTTCATCAAAAACACCACAGCCCTGATAATATAACACGAATTTTGTGTCGGTGAGAATGAAATTCAATAAGGGTTCGCCCTACAACCAATAAAAACACCACATTTGATATAGGCCCTACAGTATACAGTGCCTATTAAACTACGGGTAGTGAAAATCCTCATTGATTTACACCCGTGGTTTTTTTTCTTCGAACGATTTGAATTTTATCTCATTTCATTTGTATATTATTACATTGTTTACAATTTCACTTGTTTCTTCGGGGTTTTTTTTAAACTGAAATTTATTCGCTTTTTTTCATTCGTGTCAACTGTGATTTGACTGAATGATGAGGGTCGCCGATGCTATTAATTAGGGAAGTATAAAAAGCTCTACCGCGGCTTACAGCTTCCTGACCTGATTAGTTTCTCTCGCGCCATGTCGACGACAGTCAGGTCGGTCTTTATGTTAACGCGCGCCCACGAAGACTGTTTTTCTCGCTGCCTTACCAAATGCGCAGCCTTTCAGGGACGGACCGAGGGCCGTTTCCGAAATGAAGGCTTAGGCTCGGGCTCAGGCTTCGTCTCCAAAAACTTGAAGGTTTGTTGGCTTGATCGATACACGGTATTTACGAAGAAACTGGGGCCAAACGCTTGTTTTTATAGATGCCTGTGATATTGAAACGAGCAAGATTTTTAAAAAAATGACCGAAGCCTAAGCCCGAGCCTAAGCCTTCATTTCGGAAACGGTCCTTAGATCATAAAGTCCTGGTACCGAGGTGGGCGAGTGTGGAATGATGTCCTTTCTCTCAGCACACGTCGGTGTTTAATCCCCCAGCGTGGCACCAGACTATTTTGCATTCTGTCCGTCTGCAACCTCGTTCGTTTTGCACTGTGCTCAATGACTTGTGCACAAAATCTCATACGCCTTCATAATACACGTGTCACGAGTAGGCCATTGAAGTTTGCATTGAAATCGTGATAAGTCATCGCGCATTATCGCGCATGGCTCTGGGAAGACCCGGTAACTCATCGTTTCTGGTATTTTGCCCTCTTCCCCTTCGCCAAGAGAGTACCAATGAACAGGCAGCTTTCTACCCAAAATCTGAAAAATCATATGCAAGTATTCTGTGAGTATTTAGATTCCAACTGCAACCAGTGTTTAGCTGTGCAACTTATGAAAACGCGTTAATGAAAGAATGGCTACTTCGCCACAGGAGGAAATTAAAATGGAGCTATTTTGGTACGCTGGTTTACTATACGCGCCAGAAAAAAATAAAGGTGAAAATAGATTGCGGCGGGCTTTCGCCTAAAGCTGAATATTTACCAGTGCAGCAGCGATCACCGTGGCTGACCTATTGGCTGTATACTACTGCCAAACGGGTCTACCACGGCGACCGTGCAGCTGGATTTATAGGTGGTGTGCTTGCTGGAGATAGTGGTTTGAAGGGGCTGCCTTGGTGTGGCCTCGACCGTGTCTCGATGTGGAAAGCAAGGTGGAGCAATTGAACATGAACGTGAACCGCCCCAGTGGTTCACCGGCGATGAACCGGCAGGTAAATGGTCGGCCAAGTCGTCTCCCTAAGTCCTGGCCCGGTTGTTTTCAGTCACCCGAAATGTTGCGAGCCTGCGATCGATCTTGACCTCCAGACGACCCCACAGCTGGGTTTTCATTGGTGTTTACCAGTGGCTACTTTGACCTGCGTCGGTCGAAATTTTGATTCTAATCCTCTCCAACACTCACACACGGTCAACAACAAAATTGCCAAAAGATGCTAGCTTCAAAATGTTAAGTTTACATGTGAAACAGTGGCAAATACCTGATTCTGCTTTCGAGATAGGTCCTCGGCAAGGATCGAAAGGTCAGGTTGGAGTTGCATGTGCGTACATCGCGAGAATAGTTCAACCCAATACATGGGTCAGTATACAAACCCTATGTTAATCCAACTGTATAGCATGATTAACATATTGATATCATAGGGTAGACTCTAAAGGCGGCCAAGTGAAATGCCGTACGTCACAACTGAATATTCATGAGTTAAGCTTCAGACTGCGGGAGGTCAATGGGTCCCGAAGTTAATATTTACGCAGTGGCTGTTGTTACGGCAGTCGTCTGTGTGGTTCCCTGACTTCACAGTATTTGTCAGGATGTTTAGCTTTTGGAACCAGACTATCAGCTAATAGACTGGTTCAACCAGCCTGCAATGCTGACGAAATACAATCAAGTCAGGGAACCACACGGACGACTGCCGTAACAACAGCCACTGCGTAATATTTATGCTAGGGAGCCATGACCACATTAATGACATACGGCATTTTACTTTAGGGTCTACCATTTCGTATAGAAGCGACGTTGTACAAGGTTCGTTATACATAGTATCACGTTCTCTTTGTTTTCTCTCTGACGAGAGACGAGCCTCAAGCCGCGAGTCCGACAAAACCGTGAGTTCTGAAAGAATCGCTGCTGTGTGAGTAACACACTGAATGCTCAGTGCTTTGCCCGATGCCTGATGAAAATATTTCAGGCAGCTCGGGCGGGATTCGAACCCGCGACTCCCGAATTCTAGTCCGGACGTCTTAACCACTGGGCCACCGAGCTGGTCGAGGGTCGTGTGCTGGATTCGACTAACGTATAGCGGCGGGTACCGCGTTGCATCATAGATGTAACAAAAATGGCTGCCATGCGACATCGGGCGTCGGCCGTGGAGAGAGCCCTCACACCCGCCGCCATGATTGGCGTATTCTCGGCCCGCTTTTGGCTCAGGGACGGAAGGACGGAAGGCCGCAAGGAATCGCCCCGTCTGGAAGGGCACTAACTCACGACCGTCATTAACTCGTCATCGGCGACTTCGTGTTGGGACGAAAGCCGCTCGCTGCCAGTGGTTAATGGTGACGGGACAGTCGAATAGGAAAGCACGCTAATTAGGCAATGTCCACTCGTGTTGTCAACAATCTCTCACTGTCTCGAAGTATATCTCTCTCTTTATATGGCATTATTTTCCTGTTCCCCTCTCACTCTCTCTCTTTCTCATTTTCTCCCCTCTCTGTCTCTGTCCTTGTTCTTGTCTCTGTTTCTTTTTCGTTGCGCCTCTTTCTGTCTCTGTCTCTGTCTCTGTCTCTGTCTCTGTCTCTGTCTCTTTCTCTGTCTCTGTCTCTGTCTCTGCCTCTGTCTCTGTCTCTGTCTCTGTCTCTGTCTCTGTCTCTGTCTCTCCTTTGCC
Organism: Luidia sarsii; assembly: GCA_949987565.1. Taxonomy (NCBI): domain Eukaryota; kingdom Metazoa; phylum Echinodermata; class Asteroidea; order Paxillosida; family Luidiidae; genus Luidia; species Luidia sarsii. The sequence continues at coordinate 10,757,677 of OX465113.1, forward strand.
TTCTGTCTCTGTCTCTGTCTGTGGGATTGGGAATGGGAAATGAAATCATAATAGAGGAGGCCGAATTTCAAGGAGGCGGTGTTTTTGCAATTTTGCTTCCCCGTGTTCACACTGTTTCATAAAACATGTTTATGTTTATGAAACATGTTTGGCTTTTGGGCTGGGTGCGCCGTGTTGGGTTGTGCATTATGTTTGTGTGTTTCCTGTGTACTCTGCATCTCTGTCTTTCTCTGTCTCCCAATCTCTCTGTCTTTCTCTGTCTCTCTGTCTTTCTCGTTCTCTGTCTCTGTCTCTCTCTGTCCTTCTCTGTCTCTCAATCGCTATGTCTTTCTCTGTCTCTGTCTCTCTGTCTCTGTCTCTGTCTCTGTCTCTCCTTTGCCTTCTGTCTCTGTCTCTGTCTGTGTCTCTGTCTCTCCTTTGGCTTCTGTCTCTGTCTCTGGCTCTCTCGTTCTGCCTTTCTCTTCGCCTCTTTCTTTCTCAGTTTCCGTGTCTCCCTTGCGTTTTCTCTCAGTCTGTGTTTCTCTCTCTCCCCCTCCTTTTCTCTCTGCCTCATTCTGCCTCTGTCTCCGTCTCTCGGGTATTCGCTGACCCGTGTCTCTAGACCTGCTTTAGTGGTGCGTACTCCGACAGTCTTGCAAGTAAACCACAGCGGGAGTGTTTGTCGTTTTCTGTCCGCTCCGCGAGCAGCGAGTGTGAAAACACTCCGCTAACGACTATACCTATTCCTATTCAAACAAGTGCCTGGAGATTTGGATTGCTAATGGTTTACGTATGTCAGTAGGCGGCTTTCAACTGACTTAAGTCCTCGGCACGTGGCCCCCTGTGATGGTCGTGTGGGGGGGCTGCCGATAGCAGTCGTTGAAGTTGAAGTGGCCTGCCGTGCGTGTGATGCTCGAGTGCTTGCGCACAACGGTTGAGCTCGCGCAGGGAATGGGTCGTGAGGTAATGCCACCATTGCGTCTTGGGGGAAGGGAGGGGAAGGGAAGGAGAGGGGAAGAGGGAGAGAGGGAGCTAGGGAAAGGCGAGGAGAGAGAGATAGAGGAAGGGAGGGAGAGATGGGGAGTGAGAGGGGAGAGGGAGTGAGAGAGGGAGAGAGGGAGAGGGAGAGGGAGGGAAAGGGGGAGGAAGGGATAGAGAGCGATGAGAGAGAAGGGCAGGGGAGTGAGATGGCGATGGAAGGGAGAGGGGAAAGGAGAGGTTTCGGGAGAGGCAAGGAAGAGGAAGGGGAAGAGGGAGAGGGGAGGGAGTGGAAGGGAGAGAGGGAGAGGGGGCAGGGATTGGAGAGGGGCAGGGATGGGAGAGGAAGAGGGAATGTAGGGGGTAAAGAAGAGGTAGAGGGAGAGTCAAGGAAGAGGGAGGGGAAGAGGGAGAGGTGAGGGACATAAGAGGGAGGGGAGAGGTGGAGGAAAGGGAGAGGGTAAAGAAGAGGTAAAGGGAGAGTCAAGGAAGAGCGAGAAGGAAAGGAGAGGAAGGGAGGGAGAGGGAGCGCAGGAGGGAGATGGGCAGGTGAAGGTGAGGGAGAGGTAGAGGAAAGGGAGAGGGGAAAGGAGAGGAAAAGGGAGAGGGGAAAGGAGAGGGAAAGGAGAGGGGAGGACGAAGGAGAGGGAGACGGGGAAGTGTCCTGGAAACAGCAGAGAGATTGGGAAAGAGACATTGAGATGAGGAATGACACGAGGTTGAACGGAGAGCGGAGGAGAGATGAGACGGGATAGACGAGTGATAAACAGACAGAGACAGACGAGTTAAGGGCTCAGGGAGAAAGATACATATAAAAATGGGACTAATTACATAGAGAAAGCAGAGAGGGGAAAAGAACGAGGTATCAGCTCACAACAAGAGCCCCGCCTTCCCCTTCCAAGTGGCATCCGTACCACCTCCTGAAACCCGACCACTAATAATTCATCTTCCATTATCGCTTAACCCGCACACGAGACCCTCTGCAGACTAGACGATGGAGAGAAACAAAACAAAAAAAACCCGACGCTAAACTACTCCCTCGTAAGGTAATGGCGGGCCATAATAATTGCATCGAATTTCCATAATGACTCTCGCCGCGTGATCTACACGGTGCATCAATTGTAAACAGACGGAATATTGGAAAGGCAACCCCGAAATGAAATCATAATAGAGGAGGCCGAATTTCAAGGAGGCGGTGTTTTTGCAATTTTGCTTCCCCGTGTTCACACTGTTTCATAAAACATGTTTATGTTTATGAAAACATGTTTGGCTTTTGGGCTGGGTGCGCCGTGTTGGGTTGTGCATTATGTTTGTGTGTTTCCTGTGTACCCTGCATCTCTGTCCTTCTCTGTCTCCCAATCTCTCTGTCTTTCTCTTTCTCTGTCTCTGTCTCTCTCTGTCCTTCTCTGTCTCTCAATCTCTCTGTCTTTCTCTGTCTCTGTCTCTCTGTCTTTCTCTTTCTCTGTCTCTCTCTGTCTTTCTCTTTCTCTTTCTCTGTCTCTGTCCTTCTCTGTCTCCCAATCTCTCTGTCTTTCTCTTTCTCTGTCTCTGTCTCTCTCTGTCCTCCTCTGTCTCTCAATCTCTCTGTCTTTCTCTGTCTCTGTCTCTCTGTCTTTCTCTTTCTCTGTCTCTCTCTGTCTTTCTCTTTCTCTTTCTCTGTCTCTGTCCTTCTCTGTCTCTCAATCTCTCTGCCTTTCTCTTTCTCTGTCTCTGTCTCTCTGTCTGTTCTCCTCTGTCTCTCAATATCTCTGTCTTTCTCTGTCTCTGTCTCTCTGTCTTTCTCTTTCTCTGTCTCTGTCTCTGTCTCTCTCAGTCCTTCTCTGTCTCTCAATCTCTCTGTCTTTCTCTTCCTCTTTCTCTGTCTCTCTCTGTCCTTCTCTGTCTCCCAATCTCTCTGTCTTTCTCTTTCTATGTCCTTCTCTTTCTCTGTTTCTATGTGTCCTTCTCTGTCTCCCAATATCTCTGTCTTTCTCTTTCTATGTCTCTGTCTCTCTCTGTCCTTCTCTGTCTCTCTCTGTCTCTCTGTCTTTCTCTTTCTCTGTCTCTGTCTCTCTCTGTCCTTCTCTGTCTCCCAATCTCTCTGTCTTTCTCTGTCTGTCTCTCTGTCGTTCTATCTCTTTGTCCTTCTCTGTCTCTGTCTCTCTGTCTGTGTCTGTCTTTCTCTGTCTCTCAATCTCTCCGTCTTTCTCCGTCTCTCAATCTCTCTGTCTTTCTCCGTCTCTCAATCTCTCTGTCTTTCTCCGTCTCTCAATCTCTATGTCTTTCTCCGTCTCTCAATCGCTCTGTCTTTCTCCGTCTTTCTTATCTCCCAATCTCTGCCTTCCTCTGTTTCTCTCAATCTCTCTGTCTTTCTCCGTCTCTCAATCTCTCTGTCTTTCTCCGTCTCTCAATCGCTCTGTCTTTCTCCGTCTTTCTTATCTCCCAATCTCTGCCTTCCTCTGTTTCTCTCAATCTCTATGTCTTTCTCCGTCTCTCAATCTCTCTGTCTTTCTCCGTCTCTCAATCGCTCTGTCTTTCTCCGTCTTTCTTATCTCCCAATCTCTGCCTTCCTCTGTTTCTCTCAATCTCTCTGTCGTTATCTAAACTCTCTCTGTATTTGGTCGTCGATGTGTCGGTCGATTTGTGGGTTTAATTGTTTGTCGGATTTCGGGGGCACTCGACTCACCTTTCATGGCCAGGTCCTTGGTCAGTGACACCACCACCCGTCCCTTCATAGACTCCCCGATGTGGTATACTTCCAGATCGTCATCCAGGAACACGTCGAATGCCTTGACGGCACCCATGTTAAACATGGCGACAGTACCGGTGGCTCCACCGTCTCTGGAAAGAGACGGCGGCTTCGAGGGCTGCAGTAATCTCACTCACTCTGTCGTCCTCCTCCTCCTCGAGAAAGACTCCGCGACACTAAAACCAACTGTAGCAGACGGGCTACGGTCGCCCGAGCAACTCTGGCTCGACTTTCGTTCGGAACACAGCCGATTTCTGGTCGGCAGCCTTTTTTATTGGAGTCTCTCTCTCTTTCTTTTTAATCTCCCGGTGGATAAAGTCAGCCGGGCTGTTGCGCCTTGACCGTATCGACTCAAATCAAATATAGTGTTGTTTCTTTAGGAGAAAATAAACCCGCATGGTGTGAAGAATAAAGCATTGATCTCGGTCATCGATTTTTTTTTTTTTTTGCTAAGTCCCAGCAAAATGCCGAGCTGCTTCGGGCGCGTAGCGAGGTTTTTATATTTTGTTTTTGATTTTTGATTTATATATTTATTTATTTAGTAATGTCGTCAGACGGAGGAGTTATTCATCGATAGTTTCGATTAGAATACGCCTGGCAATGCAGCGCTCGAAAAGCGCTGTGCCTGGCTGCCTTGGCGACGCGTGGGAAGGGCGCCCTCGTGGGTCCAGCTCTGCAGCTCGCGGACGCAGATGAAGCTGACGGCCGGCGAGAACGAGAGGCCGATATCCATGGCAACGGAAGTGGTGGGGCAGGGGTGGTGGTAGTGGCGGTGGCGGTGGTGGTGGTGGTGGTGGGGGGGTGTTTCTCGGCTTTGGGCCCCGCGGTCAGACGGTCAAGGCCGAGGAGGCGGAGGACAGAGGAAGGGGAGGAGGAGGCAGCGGGAAGGCGGGGTCAGCCACGCCGGGCCGCATCGCTCTCAAGACGGGCGGCCGAACCTCGCCAGTCACGGCGGCCACTCACCCAACCTCCGGTCTGCAGCGATCTCTCCCCAAGGACTTCTGGACGCGCCATCAAAAGAACAACTTGAATCCTGCAGCCATCCATGCGATTCACTCCCAAATCCCGAGAGTGTAAACCATCCGTCGCTGAGCTTCGTAAAACTCCGGGCGCCTCTGAGAAATTGGAAAAAAAAAATCAAAAACTCCAAATTGGACAAGGGTGAGGAAGGTGCGTGTATTCCCGTGCTCCGGTCGTATTAACGATCCTCCTCGTCGTCCATCCGCCTCTGGGGAGCTCTCTTACCGAGACCCCTGCCGGCCTCGGTGTTCCCCCCCCCTTCGTCCGCCGTGTAGCGAGAGACTTCTCCGGTACCGACAGCCGGCCACCCGCGGTCAGCCGCCGCGGAAGCAGCGGGAGGGGAGGCTCTCCGGTTGGCCGACGGGGGATCGGACCGAAACAGACGGCGGGTCCGGCGCGCGGTGGGCGAGCCTCCACGACGCCGAGACGCTGCGCTACGCCTCCGTCTCTATCACGCTGGTCTCTCCTTCCCGCGAACGATCGCACACGGCCGTCGCTCGCGTCGAAAGCCCTCACCGCTGAACGCAACGCACGCACGTCAGGACGAACCGCCTCGATCGACTCATCAGCGCATGCCGCTCATTGGGATAACTCCCTCTCCCTCGCTCTCTCCCTAGCTCTCTCCTCCTCTTCCTCCTCTCTCTCCCCCCGTTTTTTTTTCGTCGTGTAGTTGGTGTTCAATTATTAAAGCGCCGACTGGCGGCGTGGGGAGCTGAGATGGGGGGTTGTATCTTTGGTGACGTGTCTCAATCAGCGGAGACCCGACCCCCTAAGTCCGTGAAAATTGATACCATTTCTCCCGCGAGTCTCCGACGCGTCGACGAACCGAGCGCCGGGGAGTTATCAATTGTCAGTGCCGTTTGACCTCGTTTTCAATTAAACCCGCGTTTCACTCTGATCCCGCTAGCTGCGTGTAGAATGCGTACTAATAATACGTTTCTCATGCAGGCCTTCTCTACTGACCAGTTATTATGCAAGTTAATTGGCTTTTTTTTGGACAGTGAGGCTCGTCAGCAATAGCTGACCGGGATCTGTGTGTCCTGTGTGTGGGCGAAATGAGAGGTGTTTAAGTGTCTATTTTTTATCTCGCTAATTCTGGGAATCAGTGACAGTAATTAGGCAGTATCGTCCCAGTTGTCAAAGATGTCTCTCTGACTCTCTGTCTGCCCGCTAGTCTCTCTTGCTATTTTTTCTCTTTCTCTCTCTCTATTCTTCCCCCCTCTCTGTCTCTGTCTCTGTATAATTATATCTGCCTCTGTCTTTGTCTCTGCCTCTGCCTCTGCCTCTGCCCCTGCCTCTGTCTCTATCTCTGCCTCTGCCTCTGCCTCTGCCTCTGCCTCTGCCTCTGCCTCTGCCTCTGCCTCTGCCTCTGCCTCTGCCTCTGCCTCTGCCTCTGCCTCTGCCTCTGCCTCTGCCTCTGCCTCTGCCCCTGCCCCTGCCTCTGCCTCTGCCTCTGCCTCTGCATCTGCCTCATGTATCTGCCTCTGCCTCTACCTCTGCCTCTGCCTCTGTCTCTGCCTCATGTATCTGCCTCTGCCTCTGCCTCTACCTCTGCCTCTGCCTCTGCCTCTGCCTCTGCCTCTGCCTGTGTCTCTGCCTCTGCCTCTGCCTCTGTCTCTGTCTCTGCCTCTGCCTCTGTCTCTGTCTCTGCCTCTGCCTCTGCCTCTGCCTCTGCCTCTGCCTCTGCCTCTGCCTCTGCCTCTGCCTCTGCCTCTGCCTCTGCCTCTGCCTCTGCCCCTGCCTCTGCCTCTGCCTCTGCCTCTGCCTCCCTCTGCCTCTGCCTCTGCCTCTGCCTCTGCCTCTGCCTCTGCCTCTGCCTCTGCCTCTGCCTCTGCCTCGAAAATTCGAAAATAACAATGGTCAAAGCGTGTGCAGCAGAGAATTGCCCGGAGAGGGACGGAAAAGTGAGCCATAAGAAAGGAATAACTTTTCACAAGTAAGTTGTTGGTTCGCCCAGATGGACTCATTAGTACTGCATACTGCTTATTGATGACTGGGATTTTATTTTATGGCATAATTATGACCTGTGGTTCCAGCAGTGGTTAAATAATCATTAACATTATAGGCCCAAAAATCATCTTCAAAGAAGGATTTTTTTCCGATAGAAGGCCAAGCCTATCCACCTCCCTGCATAGCCACCGGCCTACCATTTACTTAGGCTATTATCACCATATACCAACTTCGGATGAAGGATAATGACCAAGCAACTTCAATAACTTAAGTAATCATTGACAACTGCTGTTATTTGGGTCACCCAAAAGCTAAATCCACCCCTTGAAAAAAAAGATTTGGTAACAGTATCCAAATAAGTTTGAGATACTACTACATGATTGTACTAATAGCCTACTAATTTTCCTTTTATGTTTTTCAAAGATGGTTTTCTGGAATTGACGGGAAGCCAGGATTATATCAACAAGATTCCAAACTTCCAAGGCTCCAAGGCTCAAGATTATGACGGTAAAATTTATAAATTCTCCTCAATTACGTTAGATGATAATGCATTCGTAAGTTTGTTGAGTGCGACCATTCGACCAATCCAGAAGAGGGTTGGCTTTGTTGATCTAGGTGAAACCATTGTGGTAATGGTTGTTGGTATATTGGTAGTTGGAAAGTACCCCTTGGATACTTTGGATAACACTGGTGACTAGCCTTATAACCATGTGCAAAACAAATATTCAAGAAAATTCATTTGGGAAAAAAACCGTGTGAGTGCGTCATACTCCTTCCTAGGCAAGGTTAAAAGCACCGTGAATTATTTATACTTAGGCCTAAATGAAGAGGTTTCCGGCACCTTAATTACTTGTTCCTACAACTACAAGGTAGGCCACTTAACTGAATTCATCCACAGCCAAGCGAGTGAACTCTAACCATAGAGCAAGATGCTCTAACCAACATACACAACTCTGGTAACGTATGTTGGAGCAACTCTTTGCCGAGATATGAATATGCATCAGGTATTGACGCCACTGCACACCGATCCGTATTCGTACACTGACCGTACCACTCCGGGTTGTGGAGCAACCCTGTGTAGAGTCGGCGCTCGTCTCAGCTGAGAATAATTGGCCAGTTGTGTTGTGGACCAACACAGAAGAGTCAGCGCTCTTCTAAGCTGAGAATAATAATTATTATTGGATACAATGTGCATTTATATATTGATGTAGTTGTGGAGCAACCCTGTGTAGAGTCGGCGCTCGTCTCAGCAGAGAATAATTGGCCAGTTGTGTTGTGGACCAACACAGAAGAGTCAGCGCTCTTCTATGCTGAGAGAAATTATTATTATTGGCTACAATGTACATGTTTATTATATTGATGTAAATGTGGAGCAACCCTGTGAAGAGTCGGCGCTCGTCTCAGCCGAGAATAATTATTTTGTGTTGTGTTGTGCACCTCGTTCTTCCAAGTACTATTCAGAACCATCCAATCATTATGCGCTGCTACTACGACTCGACGTTAATATTCACGAAACTGCGTACACTTCATTCAATGTATACACAAAGGGTAAGGGTTCGGGTTAGTCGCGCATGCGCAGATCTATGTTCGTACTAGATTTATTTCTTTACATCGATAACCATGGCTAGAAAACCACTCGATTCAATCTGATAGGCCTATATAATCGAGGCGCGACCTATAGTTGTTCAGTTTAAGGGTCGGAGGTGAGAGCGCCACCCGTCATGTTTGGGGTTCACGACTGAATATACTTCCCCCACCCCTCAGAAAAACGAGAACGTGCATTTGCTCGAAAAAAAAGCTTTTGACTTAATACCAGCTCATTTAATCGTCATTTTATTATTCCTTGACCTTTCCACGATCTTTTCCAGATTTCACTTATACTCGGCAGGGGGTCTATACCTTCACGCTCCAACCATGCTCCAACATACGTCATCAACATGGTAATGACAGGGCGCCGCCATCTTTGTTTCATTATTTACGACCATAGAGGGCGCAATTTTTGGAGACAGACCGTAAAATTATCTTTTTGGACCGACCATGTATACCCCGCTTTCGGTGCATGCTACCTAGTCTACAGAGAATCATGAGCTACACGCATTGTACACTGGAATTATGTATAAAGCATTACTTCAGACTAAATGTACCTAAGAAAAAACTAATTTTGGTTGGTATCTACTAAGATAGAGGGCGCTATATTAATTTAACGATATGTGAAGGCCGTAAACTTGCGGGTTATCGCGCACGCGCAGATCTATGTTCGGACCGTACTAGACTTCTTCACATCGATAACCATGGCTAAAAGTTCGAAGTTCGACTTATAGTTGTTCAGTTTAAGGGTCGGAGGTGAGAGCGCCACCCGTCGTGTTTGGGGTTCACGACTTAATACGTCCCCCGCCCTTTCAAAAACGAGAACGTGCCTTAATTAATTGTGCATAATTATTCTCGAAAGAATAAAAGTTAAAGAAAACGTATACAGAGTCGCTATAATTTTTTTATATAGGCCCTATTGCTCATCTAATCATCATTTTTCCAACCAACGTCAAACCCACTAAGTTCTGCCGTGTACCACTATATGCTACCCCAGGGTCGCCAAAGCAGACACATACATGAGTATCACTCATACGGATCATACTGTCAGTGGTATGTACGTCCGGATTCCGGAGTGGTGCGGATTCGGATGTTTTGCAGTGACGTAGGTACCTGATGCATATTCATACTCGGCAGAGGGTCGCACCAACATACCTTACCCACAACTCTACCCTCGGCCTCCTAAAGCGTTGCATGCGCGCCGCCATTGTTCGACCGCGTATTTTGTGCACGGGCAACGTGCGGTGTCCTCCCCAGTCTTTATTATGGAGATCAATGGTCTGTGCCCTCAACGGAACAACCGGTAAGTTGTCTGCCGCCCTCTGCCGTTCATAATGACGACACGAATCGCGTCTTCTGGGTCGAGAAGCGCCATCTCGATCCCAGTGGTACGGTCTGACATTTAGGTCCGCCTGTTAACAGCGTCCGGTGAGCTTTACCGAGTAGAACCGGGGCTATCGCTCCAATAACCCTCCTCATATGCCAACAGAAAAGAACAAAGCAACTTGGTTGTTAAACGCAAATTGAGACCAGAGTCCTTTTAGAAATAGTTGTTGCCTTGAATCAGTCTACTCACGGACATTCAGGCGAGGTGGAAATAGAGGGCGCTGTTTGGAGAATTTTGAGGGGAAAACACGGTCGAAGAAACATTGACGCGCACGTCCAAAATCGACGCGCGCTGATCAGACCGGCGTTTTGGGGGCGTGTCTTACTCTGAGTGAGTTAAGGGGATAATGACGTCAGAACCGAATATCCTATAGCGCGCGAAGCGGACAAGATAGCCTACATTTAACAGTCTACAGTCAACTCAAATGAACTTGACCTGACTACAGTCAACTTGACTCAACTCCACGCGAGTCAACTTGACTCAACTCCACACGAGTCAACTTGACTCAACCCAACACGACTCAACTCGAATCAACTCAACACGTGTCAACTTGACTCAACTCCACGCGAGTCAACTTGACTCAACTCCACTCGAGTCAACTTGACTCAACTCCGCACGTGTCAGCTTGACTCACCCCATGTCAACTTGACTCAACTCCACACGTGTCAACTTGACTCAACTCCACACGTGTCAACTTGACTCAACTGCACACGTGTCAACTTGACTCAACTCCGCACGTGTCAGCTTGACTCAACTGCACACGTGTCAACTTGACTCAACTGCACACGTGTCAACTTGACTCAATTGCACACGTGTCAACTTGACTCAACTGCACACGTGTCAACTTGACTCAATTGCACACGTGTCAACTTCGTTGGACTCAATCTGGGTCAACTCAGGGCCGACTATAGGCTCAAACCGAGTCGACTTACTCCAACTTGCCTTATCACGAGTCAATTTGTCGCTCGACACAACTCGAATCAACCCAACGCAAATCAGGGTTAACTCGACTCGGCCCGAGTCGGTTTGACCCGACCCGGTCTCGGCTCAGTTCGACCCGGGTCAACTCATATAATCTGCAATGAAAGGAGGTCCTTACAGTCGAGTCCTTGCAGTCGACGCAGTCGTCGAGTCGGCCTCGTACGGCGATAACCACAACCACTCTTCATAATCAGCAATGACCCTGACTGAACGCGTTACCAGACACTGGTACGTTGGATACTCCATTGCTTCGTGCTGTTGAGCGAAGGCGCCAATTTTTCCCCTCACCAAAGGAAAGCGAAGGCAACCCCCCAAAAGTCAACTCGCCTGGCCTCGCATCTGTACTCAAGCACCACCGCGGTTTTGTTGTGTCCCTTCCCCCGCCTATACAAGGCATTTCCTCCACCGCCAGCGATTCCGCACAATAAGTCTTCATTTTAAATAATTGCGTGGGCCCGTAGCCGTGGCAACAATGATACAGCTTCAACCCCCCCTCCACTTCCCCCTTTACGCCAGGGATGGCTGGAGGCGATTGAGTTCCGGCAAAAGCCAATTAAACGAGAACCCAGGCGATATGAAGGCACTAAAATACTGCAAAGGGGAAGAGAGATACTGCAGAGGTAGGGAAAGAGGAGAGATGCGGGGAGAGAGAGAGAGAGAGAAGAGAGGAAGAGAGAGAGAGAGAGAAGAGGGGAGAAAGACAAATAGAGAGACTGAGAGAAAGAGACAAAGTTGGGAAAGAGAGACCAGGAGAGGAATACAGAGGGGAGCGAAGGGGTGAGAGAAAGAGAGACAAAGGGGCGGAGACAGAAAAAGACTGAGAAAGAGACAAATATAGACAGAGGCACATAAAGAGGAAGAGAGACAGACAGATGGGTAGAGAGAGAGAGGGAGGAAGGATGGAGAAACATAGAGAGGGAGGGAGAGAGGGGAGAGAGAGGGGGAGAGAGAGAGATAGCGAGAGAGAGAGGGGTAGAGAGAGGGGGAGAGAAAGAGTGAGGGGGAGAGAAAGAGAGAGAAATAGGGGGGAGAGAGAGAGGGGAGAGAGATGGGAGATAGAGAGGGAGAGAGAGGGGGAGAGGGGAGAGAGAGGGTGGAGAGGGATAGAGAAAGAGAGAGGGGAGAGGGGGAGAGGGGAGAAATAGAGAGAGGGCTCGGGAGAGAGGGAGAGAGAGAGGGGAGAGAGAGAAAGTGGGAGGGGGAGAGAGGGGGAGGGAGAGAGGGAGAGGGAGGAGAGAGAGGGGGGAGAGATAGAGGGGGAGAGAGAGGGGAGAGAGAGACAGAGGGAGAGAGGGAGAGAGAGAGGGAAGAGAGAGATGGACAGAGAGGGGGAGATGGAGGGAGGGAGAGAGAGAGGGAGAGAGAGAGTGAGGGAGAGAGAGGGGGCAAATAAGGAGATATGTAGAGGCCAGACAGTAAAAGAAAAAGAAGAAGATCAGAACCAGAGAGAAAGACGGAGACAGGCAGGGAAGGGGAAAGAAAGAACGAAATTTCGGCAAAGACAGAGACACAAGAAAACAGAGAAAGAGAGACAGTGACAGAACATACCACCGCATACAGTTAAGGCATCGCTATAATAGGCTCGTTTATTGCAGGTCAACCAGCCACCGGGGACCAAAAAAAAAAAAACCCGCGCGCGTGCGTTGGAGCGGATCCCACGTCACCTGGACAAATCCATTAGATATATATTTTTTCCGTCGGTTACCCCCTCGTGCCCGGCTATTTTACTGATGAGATATGACTTCGCTCGCTCTGCCAAGTTGGCCAACCGCGGCTGCATGATATGCTCGCACGCTCTCCGGCCAGTTGCTCGCAATCGTCTCGTCTGGGCAGAGGACTGGTGTGGTCGGCAGTCGGGATACGCCTCGCGTTCGATCGTGTGTCGGGAGGAGATCGTTTCCGTCTGGTCGGCGTACTGCGTGTCGGCATTTCTAGGCCTGCCTTCTTCTTCTTTTTGTAGGGATCGGGAGAGAGACGCGGAAAGAACATTTTTCTGTCTGTTCTCGTTTTTTTTATTTTTCACCCCCGGCGCGTCTGTGGAAGCTCTTCGCCCGAGACTGCCAAAGGCCCCCCTCGCCCGGCGGGCAGCGATGGGGTCGGGCGGGTCCAACTACCTTGTGGCCCTGGTGCTGTGGACGGCAGGGTGCCTTCAACTTCTCGCGACCACGGGTGAGTGTACAGCCGTGTAGCTAGTCGACCCCCTCAAGCTATAAATCCCCAACACAACCGGTATCGATGAACCTCCCCACAAACAAAAAAACGCGTCCCTTTTTTCACTCGCGGTGCCAGAATTTCCCGCTCGGTCGGGCACAGAAATATCGTCGGCGTTTCCACTAACCGGCAATTTCGTCCGCGCAGCAGAAAAGCTAGACGTTTTTAAAATAGCCCTTCGAAAGTTGCTCATTTATATTTTCGTCGATCTAATGAAATTGTCCATTGCCGAATTTACCTTCGAATAACACTGGCTGGTTCATACGTTCTACCGTCGTTCCGGGTTTTAACGGTTAAGTAAATGGCGGTAAAACAAATATTTGTATGGTGTGAAATCGCTTATGAGAATTTAATTCAGGCTACCGTGAGATTGAGGGAGAGAGAGGTGGATAGAGAGAGAGAGAAAGAGAGATAGAGAGAGAGAGAGAGAGAGCGGGAGACATAGGAGAGAGAGGGGAGAGATAGAGAAGGGAGAGAGAGATGAGAGCGAGAGAGATTGAGAGTGGAGAGAGACAGAGAGAGATAAAAGAAGAGAGAGAGCGGCGGGGAGAAGGTATGGGGTGGTAGAGATGGGAGAGAGAGAAATAGAGAGGGAGAAATGGACGGGAGAGAGATCGGAGAGAGGTAGAGAGATAGAGAAGGGAGAGAGAGAAAGAGAGGAGAGAGGGAGAGAGAGAAAGGGAGAGAGGGAGGGAGAGTTAGCGGCACCAAGAAATTTGCCCCTGGTCATTGTGTACCGTGAGCGAAAACCTCGATTGGGGAATATTTTGATTCCTCTCATGACAGCTTATACTCGAATAAAAAAAAAAATCCCTCCTCGATTTGCAGTACAAAGCATCAGCGCAAACTCTTCCCCTGTTGCTGCTCGGGTTATTTGCCCGATGCCCGATGAAACCAAAAAATCAGGCAGTTGGGGCAGTACTTACTCATTACGGCGAGCAGGGCAAACCGTCATTGAATTACCTTCCCCTCGACGCAAACATCATGCTACATCTATGCTGTTGCTGTTGCTGCTGTTGCTGTTGCTGTTGCTGTTGCTGCTGTTGTTGCTGCTGTTACTTGTTGATGCTGCTGTGGCTGTGGCTGTGGCTGCTATTTCTGTTGGTGCCCTCGTTGTTGCTGCTGCTGTCTCTGCTGTTGTTGATGCTGCTGTTATGGCCGCTGTTGTTGATGCTGCTGTTGCTGCTGTTGTTGCTGCTGCTATTATTGCTGTTGTTGATGCTGCTGTTATTGCTGCTACTGTGGCTGCTGTTGATGATGTTGTTGCTGTTGTTGCTGCTGCTGTTATTGCTGTTGTTGATGCTGCTGTTATTGCTGCTACTGTGGCTGCTGTTGATGATGTTGTTGCTGTTGTTGATGCTGCTGTTATTGCTGTTGTTGATGCTGCTGTTGTTGATGCTGCTGTTGCCTGCTGTTGATGCTGCTGCTGCTGTTGCTGATGCTGCTGTTATGGCCGATGTTGTTGATGCTGCTGTTGCTGCTGTTGTTGCTGCTGCTGTTATTGCTGTTGTTGATGCTGCTGTTATTGCTGCTACTGTGGCTGCTGTTGATGCTGTTGTTGATGCTGCTGTTGCTGCTGTTATTGCTGCTACTGTGGCTGTTTTTGATGCTGTTGTTGCTGTTGTTGATGCTGCTGTTGCTGCTGTTGCTGCTGCTGTTGCTGCTGTTGCTGCTGTTGTTGATGCTGTTGTTATTGCTGCTGCTGTGGCTGTTGATGATGCTGCTGTTGCTGCTGTTGATGCTGCTGTTGCTGCTGATGTTGATGCTGCTGTTGCTGCTGTTGTTGATGCTGCTGTTATTGCTGCTGCTGTGGCTGTTGTTGATGCTGCCGTTTTGGCCGCTGCTGTTGCTGTTGTTGATACTGCTGTTGCTGTTGCCGTGACTGGTGCTGGTTCTCTCGTTGCTGCAGCTGTAATTTATTTCGGTGCTGATTTGACTGTTGTGGCTGTTGCTGTTTCTGTTGTTGATGCTGCTTTTGTGGCTGATGATGTTGTTGCTGTTGCTGTTGCAGATGCTCTTGTTGTTGTTGCTGTTGCTGCTGCATGCCACCGCATGTATCTGATCGGTCATATTTCAAAACGACTCGCGTCAATGTCTGTTTTAATATCACGCTTCACTTCGGAAACACCAAGCCGGCATCTGACCCCCCCCCTTGTCCTGACCTTGGCCATCATATCCGTGCACCAACTCCAAGTTCCATATAATACCCATTTTCCCATTGACGCATTTCTGTGACAGAGCTTCAAAATTCGCTGCCAAACGAAAGCCGCAAGAATAGATTAATCGAAATAGGCGCTTACTAGCATCTTATAGGCGAAGGGAAAACCCGTGAGACGTGTAATATGTAGAGGTCTCACAATGGACGCGGCTGAAATGTGCCTTGCGTTTCAGCTGATTGGCGCCAAAAAATTAAGACTCGCAGTCAAAGAACCGCGAAGTATACAAACATTTTCATCCGAGCAAAGGCTTTAAGCCCCACAGACGCATTCATATATATAGCCGCTCGTTTTCCCTGACCAAAGAACTCACCAGAGTGTGAATTACAGACCCGACAGATACAGACGGGAAAAACCAATTCACCTGAAAGTCGTGGCACTGGTATAGTCGAAGAAATTGGTTCAAGGGAAACCAACGCTAATGTTCTCGATCTTCGGGCGCAGGCGAAAATCTTTTTGTTGGCGTTTCGTCCCCGGCATTTCCTCGAAACGGCAAATGAACCGACACCGAGATCAATCTATGGATTGGGTTAGGTTACACGTCCATAATTGTGGGGAATTCACTCCTTTTCGAGGACAGATGGGATTGGGTTTTGAGACGATGATTGCATCGGGATTCGCCATGTCTTTTGCGCGGTTAACTCCTGCTCGGTTCCCGTTGTGTAGAGTCTATTCATTGTTGTGGTGTCCCTTTTCATCAGAAATCCATAAAAGAAGTATTGTTCCTCTCAGTGTACCAACCCTTTCTCTTCAGCCGTTCGTTTCTCAGGTAGACCTGAAGATTGTTTTAAGAGATTAGTCCCCCAAGGCAAGCCTCGGTGATCAGAAAGACAACTCATATGGTGTCACACAAATCCAAGCTCACTCGAAGGTGAAATGACAAAGAGAAGAACAGATAGGAAGGGAGAGAAGAAATAAGATACCGATGACAGATGGACAATCGAGGAAAAGTCGGTAGACTGGTGAGGGAGAGTCAAAGGAAAGGGCAAGCAGTAGGATAGGGGTCAAAGGAGGAAAGCTGGAAGACAGACCAGGGTAAGATCAAAGGGAAGGGCAAGCAGTAGGGCAGGGATCAAAGGAGGAAAGCTGGTGGACAGACCAGGGTAAGATCAAAGGGAAGGGCAAGCAGTAGGGCAGGGATCAAAGGAGGAAAGCTGGTAGACAGACCAGGGTAAGATCAAAGGGAAGGGCAAGCAGTAGGGCAGGGATCAAAGGAGGAAAGCTGGTGGACAGACCAGGGTGAGATCAAAGGAAAGGGCAAGCAGTATGAAAGGGATCAAAGGAGGTAAGCTGGTGGACAGACCAGGGTGAGATCAAAGGAAAGGGCAAGCAGTAGGGAAGGGATCAAAGGAGGAAAGCTGGTGGACAGACCAGGGTAAGATCAAATGGAAGGGCAGGGAGTAGGGAAGGGATCAAAGGAGGAAAGCTGGTAGACAGACCAGGGTGAGATCAAAGGGAAGGGCAAGGAGTAGGGAAGGGATCAATGTGGAAAGCTGGTATACAGACCAGGGGAGATCAAAGTGAGGGGCAGGGAGTAGGGAAGGGATCAAAGGAGGAAAGCAGGTAGACAGACCAGGGGGAGATCAAAGTGAAGGGCAGGGAGTAGGGAAGGGATCAAAGGAGGAAAGCTGGTTGACAGACCAGGGTGAGATCAAAGGGAAGGGCAAGGAGTAGGGAATGGATCAAAGGAAGAAAGCAGGTAGACAGACTAGGGTGAGATCAAAGGGAAGGGCAATCAGTGGAGAGGGGAATCATAGAATTGAAGATCAAAGGAAATGTGAGTTAAGGTCAAGAATTCAGTCTGCGTGAATTATTTGGCTATTCCTCTCCCGGACTTAATGGGTAGCCTTTTTGATGGAGCCCAAAATTACCTTCACTCTCTCCCCCTTTAAAAGGAAAAGCCACTTATACATGAATGATTACTACTTAGGCAGCCCACCATGATCAAAATAAGTAAAGTGCTGATTCCTTGCTACGGAGTACTCTGCAGGCCATCGATTCAAAATTTGGGGCAGGTTGGTGTGACCGCATAGACCGCTTCGTGTATTGCGTATTATACTTGCAGCGCCGGGGTCCGGGCTTTGAGGGGCCGACTTTCGGGGAGGGAGCCCGCCGTTAATCGGAGCGGAGAGACCCGTCGCATTGCCAGCCCCGGACCCGCTGTGCTTGACACTGGCGCTCTGCGATCGGCGACGACTGAGGCAAAAATAGCCCGAGAATGGGAAGCATGCATCCGACATCATTCTCTCTGCTTTCTTGCTCTCGTTGAATAGTTGGATCATTCGAATTCAGAATGAGGAGAGCCATGATGGTCTCTTTTGGCGTGAAGCCAATTTCGGAAATATCAACTTCACATATTTAAAGGCATACAAAGTGGTAGCTGTTTTGCTTATTGTTTGCGTCGGCACCATGTATAAGGTATCTTTAAGAAGAGGTAATGTTCTACAAAGGACCTGGGTGATAACCCGCCTCAGCGATCACCGTCTTATAAGCTCCTCCACCACAGGGTCCAAGGCATTCTCTTGATGACGGCCAGAGCATACTGGCCGGAACATCGAGTTATCACTCGGCAGCCGATTCCAAGAAAAGTTGCGTAAGTTACGCAACGTGCAAAGGTTGCGTAAGTCTTGCGCCACAATGGCTCTTTCCAGAAATATTTAGAAAAAGGCAGCAAAATGTTGCGTACGCGACATTTGAAGTTTCGTGAAATCGGCTGCGGGTTCTTTTCCAAACCATACCTCTTCCAGACCTTAAACATGGTGTCACCGCAAACCCTACTGTTTCACCCACCATGCAAAGCCTTCTTAGTCTTATTCATTTGCTCATTGACTGATATGACCAAATCGAAAATCTCCAAAATTCCAGAGTGCCAAGATGTCTCAGGACATTATTTTTGCCTTTCGTAAACCTCCTGCAAAGATCGAAACCCAAGACCCTCCGAATTTACGAGATTATTAAAAAAAAACACCCCAATTAATATGTTGGCACATCAGAAACGACTTTGCGACTCACAGTGCAACTTTAATTAGTCTTCAATTAGTTAGACCCTAACCCACGACCAGGGGGTTATTTCATTAGCTCCGGGCTGTTTATGAGCGTTTGATGGAAGACCTAGCTGCCGTCTATTCATACTCCTGCCCCCGGGGCATTATACGGTCGTCAATGAGGAGGCTACCTCGTATAATTTCGTAGCGCGCACGCCAGGCGTTACCGGGAACAATGGTTAAAGGCCCTATACAACCTTGGTAAAGGTCAAAAGATTGCCACAGCTTGTATGTTAAACCATGAAGCATTCCAAAAAAGCAATACTGAGAAGGTTTCAGCTCAAATGGTAATCTGAAAAAGTATACGAATGCAATAAAAAAAAGTCACGGTTTTCGCACCGTTCTTTAGTGTAAGAAATAGTTGATGACTCACGAGTCATAAACTATTTGACTAAGTTTGAGTGAAGAGTTCTTGAAAAGTATAGCATCCCAGACCGTAAAATTTCAACATGAGAATTCTATCATGACCAACTACAAACTGTGTAAATTAGAAGGAATTTCGATTTTTTTTTTTCAGTATTGGACCTTTAAAGGGTCTGTGCAATAAAATTGTATCACTTTAAATTCATGCTACAGAACTACTTTGCAAAGTTGCTAACAACTTTTTTGCCAGTTGTCGGTTGTTATGCTAATAAGAATTTCCATATTCATGAGCAAACTTGTGATGTCATCACAGGATCATGCAACAGAAACCAATGGGTTGTGTGCAAAGGTTTCTGAAAAAAAACCAATGTAGTTTTTCCTGCAAACCTATCCCTAAGTCTGTTGATTTACTGCCAAAATATATACTTCGTAATCATTTAATGAATGAGTTTTTCATCAAACCCAATTCAGAGGGATTAATTTGCAGATTGAAAGTTGATGATTTATCTTATCTTTTTTAAACTGTGAGTTCCTGGCATGACCTTACCATAGCGCCCTCATTTGTATAAGGATTTTTTAAAGGTGAAAAAGATCACCAATTTCGGACTCCCCTAAGAAAACGAAGATTACCAATATGTTTGTACGCTTCATATCCCTAGATGACTGCAGAAAAAATGAGCTTGACTGTGAAATGTATTGCAGAGACCCTTTAACGCGCCCAAGCGAAAATGGCGATGGGTGTTGCCATCGCAACGCCCAATCTTCTCGCGTGCGACACCTGGCGCCAACTTTCCCCACAGCCCGTGCGTAACGCCGGCATGGCACGCCCTACCCACAAACACACATCTGGTTTGATATCCACACTGTGAAAAAATAATAATAATAATAATAATAATAGATTGGGTAATATTGAGCAAACATGATGGGCCAGCGTCGGTCAAAATATCAGCGGCTATACTTTATTTGATCGATGAAAGACTGTTGAATTGGACGAGTCAGAATGGAAATTCATCAACGCCCAGTGCCGCTAATGAAACCAGACCAAGAAAGACGAGTTTAGCCCGACATTTTTAATGGTCGGGTTAAATTGGACGGTTTTGAAAGTGCCTTTGATTCTCATTATGACACAACAGCGTATATAGATGGCACTGGTACCCGTGTTTCCCTGGCATCTGAGCTCTACACCAAGTAAAGAATGTGGATGTGCTCAGTCCCTGTTTCTGTGTGAGCAATAGCATCAGGTATGGCTGCGAAATATGGTCAACAAAACAGGCAGACTAAAAGAAAGTGGACGCTTTCGATATGCGGTACTCGGTACCATTGTAGAGCCTTAATTCCATAGATATAACATGATGTTTTGCGACGAGGAGAATGTATGATTCAATGAGGTTTTGCCGTTGCTCGACGCGATAAACACTGAATGCTCAGTGCTTTGCCCGGTGCCTGATAACACAATTTCAGGCAGCTCGGGCGGGATTCGAACCCGCGACTCCTGCTTTCTAGTGCGGCCTTCCCTTTTTTTATGGAATGAACACAAGACAAATGAATTTGAATCGGAAAAGATTGGTTCACATTCGAAAAGATGAATGAAAAGAAAATTAAGATTGTGTGGTCATGTAACGAGACTGAATTAGGCGGGAAAGAATCTAGGGGAAAAGGCGCCATGGAAGACCAGCATCATTTTCGGTTTCGAGATATTGATAAGACTTTGGGAGTGAGTTGTACAGCTGCACACCATCTGGCAGATGATAGGGAGAGCTTGGCGTGATCTCGTCCGCCCGTGCCACAGCTGCGCAGTGTGCGCGAGCGGTTGGAAGCGTTCGTCTGCAGTGCAAGAAGGTTGCTGGTTCGAATCCCACTCGGACCACGAAGCTGGAGGCACATATGTGACCCGGCACAGCATAATGAGGAATAATCTCCACTTTTGAGATTTTGATATTTTCTAATGATGTGAAAGAGTATACCATTAGCTTTCAAATGATATCAAAATATAATATCCTGTAATATTTAAAATGTCCGAAAATACAAAACAAAAGAAAATTTATTTGTAATCGAATTGTGAAGATACTTTAACTTCAGGCATTGTTTACTCAAAAAGTGTTTTGGTGGGATATTTCTCATGTCGGTGTGCCGGGTCACATATACGTCACGACGAATGACACTTAACCACGGTGGCTAAGCTATAAGTGCGCAATAAGTTCTTTTGCCGTTGTTGAAAGATAGTTTGTTCGCCAAATCTTCTCTCGAGTATTCTTTTATATAAGACGACAATATAGAATGCACTTCTAAAGTAATCAAATTCCATTTGGGGAAATTTGGCAAATTTGCCAAATGTGGACAATTTTCAATCTTACCAAGGAGTAACCTTGTCGCGCTTGGTAGACCCCTTTGTTTAAGTTCGTCGAGAACTTTATGAAACTTGACTTCGATCAATTTTACAAGCAGACCTCCCGTCACCACCTGAATAGCGTGGGACGACCCAAGGCCAGTGCACGTTTGCCAAAATTGCCCTTTATTTCTTTCCAGTCGACGTTTAGTCTGGCGAACGGAAAGGACCGTGGAGATGTTATTGATCTGGACGGGAAGGTGTGGGCAATCGTGTAGGGCCAGCTGGGATGTGGAGATTGGGTTTTCTCCGGGTGTCTGTTGGCTTGGATAGTTGACGGGTCAGAGTCAGTCCAAGTGTTTTCCTTTGATTTCCTCCGTGTCGCTTCATTTCCCTCCGTCGACTTTGAAAACCAATGGCGGAGTAATACCAACTAGGACAATAGAGGATTTCATCGCACTCATAAAATAGTTCCCTATTTTTTTTTTTGACGTTGATGAAGTTGGCCACAGATGCAACAAAAGACGAGTCAATTTGGCTTTGGCGAGAAGAGATTTGCTCCAATTTTCCTCTCCTTTTTTTGCGAAGTGACAAGGTTGGCAATGTTGCGTCGGTGACGAAAAATGGGTTCATTGATGACGTAAGCAGATATTTATGAGATTTGGCGCGGTTTAGGAGACACAGAAGGACGTGAGAGGTCGTTTGTTCGTTTGTCGGGTCTGTGGCCGCTGTTGTGTGAAGTGAATGTTCACGTTGGTAAGACATGATATTTCCGCCGCCCTTCCTGTATTTTGTTCTTGCTCTGCTGTGCTCTGCTGTGCTCTGCTGTGCTCTGCTGTGCTTTGCTGTGTCCTACTGTGCCCTGCTATGCTCTGCTGGGCTCTGCTGTACTGTGCTCTGCTGTGCTGTGCTCTGCTGCGCTGCGCTGTGCTCTGCTCTGCTGTGCTCTGCTGTGCTCTGCTCTGCTGTGCTCTGCTCTGCTGTGCTCTGCTGTGCTCTGCTGTGCTGTCCTCTGCTGTGCTCTGCTGCGCTGTGCTGTGCTCTGCTGTGCTGTGCTCTGCTGTTCTGTGCTCTGCTGTGCTGTGCTCTGCTATGCTCTGCTGTGCTCTGCTGCGCTGTGCTGTGCTGTGTTGTGCTGTGCTGTGCTGTTCTTTGCTGTTCTGTGCTGTGCTGTGCTCTGCTGTGCTCTGCTGTGCTGTGCTGTGCTCTGCTGTGCTCTGCTGTTCTCTGCTGTGCTCTGCTGTTCTCTGCTGTGCTCTGCTGTGCTCTGCTCTGCTGTGCTGTGCTCTGCTGTGCTCTGCTGTGCTGTGCTCTGCTGTGCTCTGCTGTTCTCTGCTGTTCTCTGCTGTGCTCTACTGTGCTCTGCTGTTCTCTGCTGTGCTCTGCTGTGTTCTGTTGTGTTCTGCTCTGCTCTGCTGTGCTGTGCTCTGCTGTGCTGTGCTCTGCTGTGCTGTACGAGCTGTGCTCTGCTCTGCTCTGCTGTGTTCTGCTATGCTGTGCTGTGCTCTGCTGTGCTCTACTGTGCTCTGCTGTGCTCTGCTCTGCTTTGCTCTGCTGTGCTCTGCTGTGCTCTGCTGTGTTCTGCTATGCTGTGCTGTGCTCTGCTGTGCTCTACTGTGCTCTGCTGTGCTCTGCTCTGCTTTGCTCTGCTCTGCTCTGCTGTTCTCTGCTGTGCTCTGCTGTGCTCTATTGTGCTCTGCTGCATGCTGTGCTCTGCTGTGTTCTGCTGTGTTCTGCTCTGCTCTGCTCTGCTCTGCTGTGCTCTGCTCTGCTGTGCTCTGCTGTGCTGTGCTCTGCTATGCTCTGTTGTGCTCTGCTCTGCTATGCCTCTGCTATGCTCTGCTGCGCTCCGCTGACCAACATTTTAGGCAGAAATATTTCAGTCAGAGGTTTCTACTACAACCGTCTTCAAATTGCATAAGTTTCATGTAAATCTGTGATCATTTCTGTTTTTCGATCTTACCAATGTTGTGTAGGGGCTTTAAGAGCAAGCTTTTGATCGCAGTGTCCAGACGCAGGATCTATCTACGACGATGAGGAGAACGAACCTTTAAGATTCAGCGTCAAATAGAATCTGTGTCAGTCATAATGTTTGCGTGACGTGACGGGGACGAAGCCTATTGAGGGTTCGGTGGACGAGCCTCTGCATGGCGCATGCGCAGAACTTTTCAAGGCCACGTCGGTTTGGGTAAGAGCAGGTATATAGAGGGCGTGCTCGGGCAACAATTGTCTTCGCATGCAGTTTCAAAAAGGCGGGAACGAGTTCGCCAAGAAAGTGTTCGAAACTTCTTTTTGGGGGGCAGCCGTCCGGCGGTCTGCTCCGCATATCCCTCACACTGTTCGAACCATCACGTTGACTCTCCGCATGGAACAGCCGTCTAGCTGCACGGAACAGCCGTCTATACGCACCGGGAAATCTGCCAGCTCGGTTAGTCTTGGTTGGTCTCGAAACGAGGCCATATTGGCAATGTGCGCGGTATCCCACAAATTAGGCGCGCAATTCCTTCACTTAATTGAATCGAGATTTGAATTTGAGTTAAAAATAGAAAGAATGAAAAAACACAATTGAACGAGCTTAAATTCAGAGTCCTTGAATTGTGAGTCTTTCAAATTTTTTTTCTTCCAAGCAGAGGCATGTCAGCGCCATTCGTGTTTTCTTCTTTTTTTGGGGGGGGGGGAGGGGAGGGCTGAATGTGTCGACGCTCTCTGCCCATGTCTCGCTCGCTTTGCTCGTGATTCTATTTTTTCCCCGATGTTTTGTGTTCGGGGGGGGGGATTCAATGCCGGCATTCAGTGACCGAGTTTCTCACCTCATTCCTGCGTCTCTGTCACTCTGTCTCTCTCCGTCTGTTTATCTCTCTGCGTCCCTCGCTTGCCGTCTTTCTCGCCGACTAGCTATCTAACTGAACCTCCATCCCTCTCTGTGTGTCTCTCTCTCTTTTCTCTCTCTATCTCTCTCTCTCTCTATCTCAGTCTGTGTATCTCTCTGCAGCGTCGGCCTTGTTCCGTCTCTCTCCGACTATCTCTCTCTAACTGACCCTCTATCCCTGTCTCTGTGTGTCTCTCCCCCTCCCCTCTGTGTGTCTATCTCTGTCTCTGTGTGTCTCTCCCCCTCCCCTCTGTGTGTCTATCTCTGTCTCTCTGACTTTATCTTTGTATCTTAATATCTCTCTGTCTGTCTACCTCTCTCTTTCTTTGTGTGTGTCTCTCTGCCTCATTCCATCTCTTACTCTCTCTCTTTCTCCGTTTCCCTCTACTCTCTCTTTCCCTCCCTCTCCCTCCACTCTCTCTCTCTCTTTCTCTCTCTCTCCCACCCCCCCTCTCTCTCTCTTTCTCTCTCTTTCTGTCTCTCTTTCCCTCCCTCTCCCTTCACTCTCTCTCTATCCTTCTCTCTCTCTTTCTCTCTCTTTCCCTCCCTCTATCTTTCTCTCTCTCTATCTTTCCCTCTCCCTTTCTCTCTCACACTCTCTCTCTCCCTCTCTCTCTCTCCCTCTCTCTCTCTCTTTCTCTCTCCCTCTCTCTCTCTCTCTCTCTCTCTCTCTCTCTCTCACTCTCTTCCTCATTGCCGGCTGACCTATCTATCCTTCCCCTCCTCTTCGCCATCACTTTCTCTCTTTCTCTCCTTTCTCTCTCTTGTCTCTCTCTCTATCTCTGTCTTTGTGTCTCTCTCTATCTCTCTCTTTATCTCAGTCTGTGTAACTCTCTGCAGCGCCAGCCTTGTTCTGTTTCTCTCCGACTCTCTCTCTCTCTCTTTCTTTCTCTCTCTTTCTCTCTCTTTCTCTCTCGCTCTCTCTCTTTCTCTCTCTTTCTCTCTCTCTCTCTTTCTCTCTCTCTCTCTCTCTCCCCCTCTATCTTTCTCTCTATCTTTCCCTCTCTTTTTCTCTCTCCATCTTTCTCTCTCTTTCTCCCCCTCTATCCTTCTCTCTATATTTCTCTCTCTCTATCTCTCTCACTCTCTCTCTCTCTCTCCCTCTCTCCCTCTCTCTCTCTCTCTCCCCTTTCTCGCTCTCTCATTGCATGATTGCCTCACTTTCCGTCTCGCTGTTTCCTTTGTCAATCCACTACGCGTCTGACCCCCTTCCGGTCTGAGGGAATTCTAGGTCCGCCCCGCATAGGAGCCGTTGATATTGGCTCCCATACAGCTCGCAGTCTCAAGGCGAAGGCTGCCTGCCTCTCCCAGCTCTCGGTTGTCCGTCTCGAAAGTGTGTGTGTCTTTGTCTGCGCCGGTCCGCACGCTTCGTTGACGCACAGCGCCGAGGCGTGTGTTTGTGCTTGGACGGCGGACAACGCCGGGCCTTTCGCGGCCGAAACGACGAGAAGAAGAAAAAGAAACCGGGCGACTTTGCGGGGGAGGGTGGAAATTAAACGTCAACACGCTATGCCGCGCGACACTCCAAAGTCGCACGGAGCTTCCCCGTTGGCGTTTTCCCGCTCAGTCGGGCGTCAAATCGAATCGATTGACGATAATGTATATATAGGTCCAGGCAAAACTGTGAAAAGCTAACCACCTCATCCACTGTTTACCCTGACTAACCAAAGATCGCTCGCGCCGCGTTTTGAACAGATCTCTGTGTATACTCTTCTCTCCCCCCCCCCCTTCACTCCCTGGATTCTGTTAATGGACTGTCCCTGAACTTTTCCGCCAATGGGAGCGGCGGGAAAGTGTCACCCGACTCAAGGGCGCCACATGATTGGTCAGGACGCAGGCGGCCCGAGCCCATGACTTCGTACTCGCATTCCCTCCCGTGTTTTACCGCAGGAGGCAGAGCTAATGTGTTTTTTTGAAACTCGAACCAAAAACAAGATTGAGGTCAAACGTGCCGTTACATTCTTCTTGCCCCTAATTTGATATAATTTTTATTGAAACATCTTTATATGAAATCTTCAGACGGTCCAAGGTTAGACTTGTATACGGCCAACTCCCTGTCTCTCTCTCTGTCTCTTTCTCTGCCTCTCCCTGTCGCTCTCCGTCTATCTCTGTCTCTCTCTGCCTCTCCCTGTCGCTCTCCGTCTATCTCTGTCACTCTCTGTCTTTCCTTGTCTCTTTCTGTCTCTCTGCCTTACTCCCTGTCTATCTCTGTCGATCTCTGTCACTCTCTGTATTTCCCTGTCTCTCTCTGTGTCTCTCTGCCTTACTCCCTGTCACTCTGTCTCTCTTCCTTACACTCTGTCTATCTCTGTCACTCTCTGTCTTTCCCTGTCACTCTTTGCCTCTCTGCCTTACTCCCTGTCTATCTATGTCTATCTCTGTCTGTTGTATCTCTCTGATGCCCTGCGTTGCGTTGTCTCTCTCCGACTATCAGTCTAACTATACCGTCTATATCCCTGTCTCTGTTTGTCACCCCCTTCTCTCCCCCTCTGTGTGTCTATCTCTTTTTCTCTCTGACTTTCTCTCTGTCTCTCATTGTCTCTCTGTCTGTCTATCTCTATGTGTCTCCCAGTCTGTCGATCTCTCTTTCTCTCTGCCAAATTCCCCCTCGTTCTCTCTCTCTTTCTCTCTCTCTCCCTCTATCTCTCTCCATTTCCCCATCACTCTCTCTCTCTCTTTCCTCCCTCTACCCTTACTCTCTCTGTTTCTCTCTCTCTCGTTCTCTCTTTCTCTCTCTCTTTCCCTTCCTCTCCCCTCTATCTCTCCCTCTCTCTCTCTCTCTCTCTCTCTCTCTCTCTCTCTCTCTCTCTCTCTCTCTCTCTCTCTCTCTCTCTCTATCTCTCTCTCTCCCTCACACCAAAACACTTTTAGAGTAAACAACGCCTGAAGTCAAAGTAGGCCCTATCTTCTCAATTGGATTAAAACAAAATTGGGGGGGGGGTATTTTCGGAAAGTTAGTGTATTGGAGGATATTATGTTGAAAGGATTTTTCCTAAATCCGTCTCTAAATGTTGAAAAAACGAGGATTTCGGGAGAGTGTTTGTGTACTGTTTTCATGAAAATATAAAGTTCCTGCATTTTTGAATGGCCGCTTTCGAGGAGTTAGACTCAGGTGCTGCTATATTGTGTCTGGTACCAAATGAACTAGCGAAGTCCCCTTGTACTATTTACAACAACGTTCATACGGAAATAAATTTGATATCATTCGAAAGCTAATGGTATACTTTTTCACATCATTAGAAAATCTCAAAATCTCGAAAGTGGGGGTTATTCCTCATTATGCTGTGCCGGGTCACATATGGAGATTTTGTGTATGGGGTATACCAAGGCTCACGTGTGGCGCTGATTCGGGTGTGCTATTTCCATGATACTTCAGCCCCAGTTGTAGTGGTTTGTGAGGGGTTTTGGAGGAGAGATAGAGAGAGAGGTTGTCTGAGCTTCAGACTTGTTGAGTATTAAAAACTGATTGGCTTCAAGTTGTTTAAGTGATTGCGACAGACGTGTACAGGTCTCGAGCTGAAATCTTGAAATCGTTTCGAAAATCTCGTCCACTATGTCTAAGTCTTGAAATCATTAGGGCTTGGTTGTTTTGGTCTCGGTATCGGACACCGAGCCTCGAGTGATCATTTTGGACGAGACTTTGCCGAGACCCTTCTAAGAACCACAGTGTTTTACCTCCGGGAATTCAGTGTTTCGCTAACCTCGTTGCCCCAAGATGTTCACCAAAACTTGATCAAAACCTGGTCAGGTCCTTCCATACGGTATATCAAGAACATTTACATCTTGGGCATTGAGGTCTCGGTCTTGGGCACTGGGGTCTCGGTCTTGGGCATTGAGGTCTCGGTCTTGGGCATTGAGGTCTCGGTCTTGGGCATTGAGGTCTCGGTCTTGGGCATTGAGGTCTCGGTCTTGGGCATTGAGGTCTCAGTCTTGGGCATTGAGGTCTCGGTCTTGGGCATTGGGGTCTCAGTCTTGGGCATTGAGGTCTCGGTCTTGGGCATTGAGGTCTCGGTCTTGGGCATTGAGGTCTCGGTCTTGGGAACTGAGGTCTCGGTCTTGGCCATTGAGGTCTCAGTCTTGGGCATTGATGTCTCGGTCTTGGGCACTGAGGTCTCAGTCTTTCTTGGGCATTTGGGTCTCGGTCTTGGGCATCGAGGTCTTGGTCTTGGGCACTGAGGTCTCGGTCTCAGGAATTTTGATTGATTTTGGCCATCACAACCCAAAGGTTCAACGGAAAACGCAACCAGCTGATATTTTGACGAAGTTAAGCCAGATATTTAGCAACAATTGCCGATATTTTTAACAGCGTGTAGCCAATATACATTCCTACATGAACTAGAAATGTTGGTGTTTTTTTTTCATTTACCGGATTCCTTTGTTATTGTTATCTGTGTTCTAAATCGTTACAGAAGAGTGAGCAAATTGCATCAAATTATTGGACGGCATTAATTCGACTTCTTCGTTATCATTATAACTGCTGTTTTGTCTGCTCAGAAATTATCTAATGAGAAAAACCCGATGCAAAAATTGGGCCGAAAAAATGTAGTATGTATGTGCAAATCGGTTGCCACGGTGATTGCACGAAGCATTCTGCATGTGGGAATCACCACGTGCGTCTTGATTGCGCCGGGCTGCGACTGAGCACGGCCGCGGCATACCCACCGGGCAGCGGCTCCCGCTCTGGGCCGTGCTGGCGACGCGTTCGACGGTCGGCGCGCGTGACCGTCCGCTTGGTGGGATCATTTCCGTTTCCCGTCGGTAACTTGACGGCCATCCTATCAACATGAATTCGATTCTTTTCTTCTTCTTCTTGTTTTTTGTCCTCTGCCATCCCAGGTCTGGTCGCTGCCTCTGACGATCCAAACAGCGTGTTCTGCCACTCCAACCCATGCCAGAACAATGGCACATGCGTCAATTTATTACGTGAGTAATTAACCAGTCCCTTCATATAAATGATCCATTTCTCATTTTTTTTCTTCTTTGAATTTCGACCAGTACAGTAAAACAGTTGCATGGGCTTGAATTAACAAAAAATGTTACCCGTCGGTATTCTGGTGAAAATTATTGTTTCGATATTGCCCAGTATTTTTCCAGTGTCCGAGTGGAATCTCATCATACAGAGGTATCGAAGGCAATGTGTGGCAATTATCCATAATCCCATTGGGTTAGGTAATAACTTAGGCTCATCGTTTATGACGGTCTAATGCGAGAGGTTTTAATGGTGCATTGTGGAGTACAGTGACTGGTACAAGCATTTCAATTAGCACCCGAATTGTATAGCCCGCACCGTCTGGATAACGCCAACTATGTATAGCGACTATGTATCTACCCCTTTTGTCCGAGCAGAATGTAATCATTACAGAGGCATGGAAGGCAAGGTGTGTCCATTATCCATAATCCCATGGGTTAAGTAAGGCATTCAATTTTTAATTGTGCATTTTGGAGCACAGTAACTGGTATATACAATCATTCAATAGCACCCGAATATTGTAGCCACTGTCTGGATACCTCCGACTATTCTGCAATATTTTTATCCTTCGCATTGCGCCGTCAAAAGTCTTGAATAACGGCCAAACCACGCCACCTCCTTTCTCTCTCTCTTCCTGCTAATAGTTTCAGTTTTTCATTATTTTACAACCCCATCCCAAAGCCAATTGATATCCCATTTTAGTATAAAGCTATATTTCATTATTTCCACGTCAACGCTAATGCCACAAAAAAAACCACATTGCAGAGCAGTAATAACAATACATCCAACAGCTCCTTGCAGAGTAAGCTAAGTCGTTTAATCACACATTTATCTCCATAAAAAAATCAACCATTATACCCTGCACTTTTTTTCTCTTTTTTTTTTTGAAAGCGGAGCCTGGTTATTGTTTTCACCAGGTGATTGGAATACCTGGAAGCGGCTTCGACCCAGGCAGGCTTTCTGGTACATCTGGGGTTTCCCTCCACCGCTATACAGGTCGTAATTTATTCACAGACTGAAACCGTCGGGGTTTTTGCCTTGGTTACCGCAGCGCCGCGGCTGAAATCGATACCTTTAAACATGCATTCTTTTCTTTGTCGTCGACGGCGCTAGCGCTGCGCGTAGCGCCGAGTCCTTTTGCCCTGCTTGTCAACCGCGGGGAGAGGGGAGAGGAGAGAGAGAGAGAGAGCCAACAAAGTGGCGCTTGTCGTGCATGAAATAATCATGAACAGCGCTAAAGAAATTACAAAGGAGGAGGCCGAGGGAAATTAATTTTAAAGGGAACTACGGGTCCTGCACTGCGGCACGCGTAATTGTTGTTTTTTTCGTAGGAGGGTTAGGGCCAATTATCGTAAATGGGGTGGCGTAATCTTCTTCTGTCGTAATTTTCTTGGAAAACAATTCGACAGGCCCAGTCAGAGGCAATTCAACCATTAATAGCCGTATGTCTTAAGGGATCAAGCACCCATTTCCATTAAGATGAAAAGAACTAATTATTGTATTAACTCGATACCAGGAAAATAGATAACATATAATATATATACGATTATCCAACATACTTAAAGTTAATGTACTCACCAGCGCAAGCAACTTACGAAATTTGATCATGCGAAAATGTTTTTTTTCTTTCTACTCAGTAGTTTAAAAAGGGAGATTTTGGCAGACAAAAAATAAATTTTGAATGGTGACCATTCGCCGAACGTGGCCTTATGCCACAACCGCTTGTTTCACCACCGTCACAAAAATGGCGGCGTTTTCGCGACGTGTGCGTGATGTCTGTCGCCAGGCGCTAATGAAATTCTCTCGATATTCAAAATCTTGCCCCGTTCAAGTTAACCCCAGCTTTACAAAATGAAAAGAAAAAACATCAACGGGAACTTTGTGTAAGTGTTCTTGACAAACGTACTTTCATTTCATTTCTTGTATCGGACGGGTGAGTGCGCAAACATGCCTGCCGTGCAAGCACGGCCGAAGGGTTGCGGGGCAAAGCATAAGCAAGAACGGACGTTCACTTCAAGTTGAGCTCGACCTCGGCCTCATTCAGTGCCGTGGCATGCCCCCTCCTTCAGTCGACCAACAGCTGGCCTATCGGGAGTCGTTACTGCCTGTCAGTCATGCGTGGAGCCAAATTCCATGGGTTGAGCTCGACCTCGGCCTCGTTAGATGCTATGGCATGCCCCTCCTTTAGTCCACCCACAGCTAGCATATCAGGAATCGTTACGGCCTGTCAGTAAAGAGTGTGGCCAAATTCCATGGGTTGAGCTCGACCTCGGCCTCATTAAACGCTATGGCATGCCCCTCCTTTAGTCCACCCACAGCTGGCCTATCAGGAGTCGTTACTGCCTGTCAGTCAAGAGTGGGGCCAAATTCCATGGGTTGAGCTCGACCTCGGCCTCATTCAACGCTATGGCATGCCCCTCCTTTAGTCCACCCACAGCTGGCCTATCAGGAGTCGTTACTGCCAGTCAGTCAAGAGTGGGGCCAAATTCCATGGGTTAAGCTCGACCTCGGCCTCATTCAACGCTATGGCATGCCCCTCCTTTAGTCCACCCACAGCTGGCCTATCAGGAGCCGTTACTGTCTGTCAGTCAAGAGTGTGGCCAAATTCCATGGGTTGAGCTCGACCTCGGCCTCATTCAACGCTATGGCATGCCCCTCCTTTAGTCCACCCGCAGCTGGCCTATCAGGAATCGTTACTACCTGTCAGTCAAGAGTGTGGCCAAATTCCATGGGTTGACCTCGACCCCGGCCTCATTAAACGCTATGGCATGCCCCTCCTTTAGTCCACCCACAGCTGGCCTATCAGGAATCGTTGCTGCCTGTCAGTAAAGAGTGTGGCCAAATTCCATGAGTTGAGCTCGACCTCGGTCTCATTAAACGCTATGGCATGCCCCTCATTTAGTCCACCCGCAGCTGGCCTATCAGGAGCCGTTATCGCCTGCCAGTCGAGAATGACGTCAAGTTTTTCATAGCCACACGAGCAGCGATCATGGCTATAGTGCAACGGTCCGGACTAGTGTTATGAGTATCCTGGAGCTCTTTCGGCGAACTGACTTTAATACGCGGAAGGATACATTAGGTTCTGGCACGTTGAAGGGGCTATAGGCCTAACGCTTGTCACGAAGAAGATATCGCCCACGGTGGACGAACAAAGGGCGCGTTGGGCTTCGAGAAATGCGCTGAAAGGGTTTTCGGCGGGAGACGATACAACAGACCAAGCGAGGCACGAAACGAGTTCGGCAGGGAAAGGTCTCCTTCAAAGGCAGAGTACGTATAGTGTCCTGCTAGGATCGAAACCTCAGGCCCACATAATTTGTGATATTTGCACTTTGGTCATTGTAAGCACAGGACCATCACACACCAACACTTTGTCTACCAAAATCAGGTGACTGAATGCAATTGAAAGACAGGGTCATCACACACCGACCCTTTGTCTATCCACATCAGGTGACTGAATGCAATTGGTAGACAGGGTCATCACACACCGACCCTTTGTCTATCCACATCAGGTGACTGAATGCAATTGGTAGACAGGGTCATCACACACCGACCCTTTGTCTATCCACATCAGGTGACTGAATGCAATTGGTAGACAGGGTCATCACACACCAATCATTTGTCTATCCACATCAGGTGACTGAATGCAATTGGTAGACAGGGTCATCACACACCAACCCTTTGTCTACCCACATCAGGTGACTGAATGCAATTGGTTGACAGGGTCATCACACACCGACCCTTTGTCTATCCACATCAGGTGACTGAATGCAATTGGTAGACAGGGTCATCACACACCAACCCTTTGTCTACCCACATCAGGTGACTGAATGCAATTGGTAGACAGGGTCATCACACACCGACCCTTTATCTACCCACATCAGGTGACTGGGTGCAATTGGTAGACAGGGTCATCACACACCAACCCTTTTGTCTACCCACATCAGGTGACTGAATGCAATTGGTAGACAGGGTCATCACACACCAACCCTTTGTCTACCCACATCAGGTGACTGAATGCAATTGGTAGACAGGGTCATCACACACCGACCCTTTATCTACCCACATCAGGTGACTGGGTGCAATTGGTAGACAGGGTCATCACACACCAACCCTTTTGTCTACCCACATCAGGTGACTGAATGCAATTGGTAGACAGGGTCATCACACACCAACCCTTTGTCTATCCACATCAGGTGACTGAATGCAATTGGTAGACAGGGTCATCACACACCGACCCTTTATCTACCCACATCAGGTGACTGGGTGCAATTGGTAGACAGGGTCATCACACACCAACCCTTTATCTACCCACATCAGGTGACTGAAAGCAATTGGTAGACAGGGTCATCACACACCAACCCTTTGTCTACCCACATCAGGTGACTGAATGCAATTGGTAGACAGGGTCATCACACACCAACCCTTTGTCTACCCACATCAGGTGACTGAATGCAATTGGTTGACAGGGTCATCACACACCGACCCTTTGTCTATCCACATCAGGTGACTGAATGCAATTGGTAGACAGGGTCATCACACACCAACCCTTTGTCTACCCACATCAGGTGACTGAATGCAATTGGTAGACAGGGTCATCACACACCGACCCTTTATCTACCCACATCAGGTGACTGGGTGCAATTGGTAGACAGGGTCATCACACACCAACCCTTTTGTCTACCCACATCAGGTGACTGAATGCAATTGGTAGACAGGGTCATCACACACCAACCCTTTGTCTACCCACATCAGGTGACTGAATGCAATTGGTAGACAGGGTCATCACACACCGACCCTTTATCTACCCACATCAGGTGACTGGGTGCAATTGGTAGACAGGGTCATCACACACCAACCCTTTTGTCTACCCACATCAGGTGACTGAATGCAATTGGTAGACAGGGTCATCACACACCAACCCTTTGTCTATCCACATCAGGTGACTGAATGCAATTGGTAGACAGGGTCATCACACACCGACCCTTTATCTACCCACATCAGGTGACTGGGTGCAATTGGTAGACAGGGTCATCACACACCAACCCTTTATCTACCCACATCAGGTGACTGAAAGCAATTGGTAGACAGGGTCATCACACACCAACCCTTTGTCTACCCACATCAGGTGACTGGATGCAATTGGTAGACAGGGTCATCACAAACCGACCCTTTATCTACCCACATCAGGTGACTGAAAGCAATTGGTAGACAGGATCATCACACACCGACCCTTTGTCTACCAAAATCAGGTGACTGAATGCAATTGGTAGACAGGGTCATCACACACCAAACCTTTATCTACCCACACCAGGTGACTGAATGCAATTGGTAGACAGGGTCATCACACACCAATCATTTGTCTATCCACATCAGGTGACTGAATGCAATTGGTAGACAGGGTCATCACACACCGACCCTTTATCTACCCACACCAGGTGACTGAATGCAATTGGTGGACAGGGTCATCACACACCGACCCTTGTCTGCCAAAATCAGGTGACTGAATGCAATTGGTAGACAGGGTCATCACACACCAATCATTTGTCTATCCACATCAGGTGACTGAATGCAATTGGTAGACTGGGTCATCACACACCAACCCTTTGTCTACCCACACCAGGTGACTGGATGCAATTGGTAGACAGTGTCATCACACATCAACCCTTTGTCTACCCACATCATGTGACTGAATGCAATTGGTAGACAGGGTCATCACACACCGACCCTTTATCTACTTACACCAGGTGACTGAATGCAATTGGTAGACAGGGTCATCACACACCGACCCTTTGTCTACCAAAATCAGGTGACTGAATACCATATTGATAGACATTTTCCAAAGAGCAAGGAGTTTCAGCTTGGCACTTCAGCAGTACGATCCAACTGATACCCACCGATCCGCCGGGTCTGTAGAAGCGACAATTTCACCTCTTTCCCCGCCTGCATTCAGCGACGAACAACACGTGCGCAGCGATGAACAACGCGGTCGTCATTTTTGAGGGCGACGCTTTCGCACCGCACGACAACGCCGCCATTAATATTTACGCTCGCAACCCCGCGCATGCGCGGGCCTCGTCTTTTTTTACTATCCCCAGCTCGCCCCATCCTCAGACCCAGCGAGCGAGCAGAGGAGAAGGCGAATGCCAAATCAATATAGACGCTCCAACGAAAACGTAGAGGGAACACCAAAAAAAAAAAAACGAATAAAAAAATAATGACTGAATTTTCAATTTGTGTTACCCCTTTTCGTCTCTGCATTTTGGTAGCCTAGCAACGCGGTAGACACGCTTGGCGTGCGAGGCAAATAAGCGCGGGCCGTTAATGAGGTCATGTTTTGGGAGGCGCTATAAGAGTGTCTTCCTAGTCCATTCGATGGCTCCTTTTAGACATCCCAATTTAGCATTCACGAGCGAGGAAGGATTGGAAAAAAATGTGGACGTCATTATGCAAACTGTACACACACAAAAAACCTTCAATACCGAGCAACGCGATGACACTGTAGCCGTTTTCGAAATGAAGGCTTAGGCTCGGGCTTAGACTTCGGTCATATTCATCTTACTGGTTATAGTATCACAGGCATCTAAAAACAAGCGGTTTGACCCCAGTTTCTTGGTGAATACCCTGTACCTATCAAGCCAACTCAACCAACCTAAAAACCACGTTCTAAAACAAACCACAATCTGGATTTTCAGGTTTTGTCAGACGGAGACGAAGCCTGAGCCCGAGCCTATTATTAAGCCTTCATTTCGAAAACGGCCTATGTATCTACCTTTTAGAGAAAAATGGCAGAGAAGTCTTTGACTGAACCGGTACCCGAGACCTCTGGTTTTGAGCTATCCAGCCCTTTTGGGGGATCAAATGATTTTTGTTGATTTTTTGCGGATGTTTTAAACTTTATTTTCCATCAAGGTTAAGGAAATTGTTTGAACAGTTCTGAAATTAAAGGAAAAGCTGACTGGAATTTTTTTTAACAAATTGGAAAATGGCGAAGAGAGCTTGGACTAGGATTTGAACCTGAAACCTCCGGTTTTGTGTACCGGCGCTCTTACCATCTGAGCTATCCATTCCATCCCTTAGATGGCGCCCTTCCTCAATAGTCAATATTAGTCCTTGCCGTAGTATTTAACAGTCACCTATAGTTAGAAATAATGCGTGGTTCTGAACAAGACGGAGGATCCCAACATTTTCTCCTTTTTTTTAACCCTCTCTCCGTCTTTAGAGACTGTGGTGATTCCAATAGAGAGTTAGCCTTATAAGGGTCTCCACGTGACGTCAGGCGTGACGTATTGAGCAGGTCCTGTTTGGGATCCCTGCTGTGGGGGTCCATGGTGACGTCAGGGCACCAGCTAGAGGTCCACGCCACTCTACTATAAACCAAACATCTTAAAATTTAGTGGGCCTGACGTTTCGATCCCAGGAGGACCTTTCTCAAAGGCAGAGTGACCAAGTGACCAGGTCACTCTGCCTTTGAGAAAGGTCCTGCTAGGATCGAAACGTCAGGCCCACTAAATTTTAAGATTTACATTTTGGTAATTTTTGTCAGTAAGCAGTTTTTAACATTTTTGTATATCACCATAAACCAAACATGAAGAACAGCCGCTGGTCGCGTTCTACAGGTTTGCTCGCGTTGTAGTGTAGGCCTATCGGCGTGTAATTCATCTACGACTGTTTCGTGTATTTGTATTTGCGTGGGTGTTGTGCAGGTCCCGGGAGTGACACCTCCTTGTCTCTTTGCCACGACGGATCTTGCTACAAGTTCATCACTGAAAAGATGGACTGGGAGGCGGCGACCATTCAGTGCAGCAGGATCGGGACATCTTTGGTTTCCATAGAGACCTCGGCCGAAGGCTCCTTCTTGCAAAACGCCATCAAAGACAATTACCTACACAGTGAGTAGGGCGATTTGGTTCATTCTGCTCTCCTCTTCTCTCCTCTGCTCTCCTCTGCTCTCCTCTTCTCTCCTCTGCTCTCCTCTGCTCTCCTCTGCTTTCCTCTCCTCTTCTCTGCTCTCCTCTTCTCTGCTCTCCTCTCCTCTCCTCTGCTCTCCTCTGCTCTCCTCTGCTCTGCTCTGCTCTCCTCTTCTGTGCTCTCCTCTGCTCTCCTCTGCTCTCCTCTGCTCTCCTCTCCTCTTCTCTGCTCTGCTCTGCTCTGCTCTGCTCTGCTCTGCTCTGCTCTGCTCTGCTCTGCTCTGCTCTCCTCTCCTCTCCTCTCCTCTCCTCTCCTCTGCTCTCCTCTCCTCTCCTCTCCTCTCCTCTCCTCTCCTCTCCTCTCCTCTCCTCTCCTCTCCTCTCCTCTCCTCTTCTCTCCTCTGCTCTCCTCTGCTCTCCTCTGCTTTCCTCTCCTCTTCTCTGCTCTCCTCTTCTCTGCTCTCCTCTCCTCTCCTCTGCTCTCCTCTGCTCTCCTCTGCTCTGCTCTGCTCTCCTCTTCTGTGCTCTCCTCTGCTCTCCTCTGCTCTCCTCTGCTCTCCTCTCCTCTTCTCTGCTCTGCTCTGCTCTGCTCTGCTCTGCTCTGCTCTGCTCTGCTCTGCTCTGCTCTGCTCTGCTCTGCTCTGCTCTGCTCTCCTCTCCTCTCCTCTCCTCTGCTCTCCTCTCCTCTCCTCTCCTCTCCTCTCCTCTCCTCTCCTCTCCTCTCCTCTCCTCTCCTCTCCTCTCCTCTCCTCTCCTCTCCTCTCTTCTGCTCTCCTCTCCTCTCCTCTCCTCTCCTCTCCTCTGCTCTCCTCTCCTCTCCTCTCCTCTCCTCTCCTCTCCTCTCCTCTCCTCTCCTCTCCTCTCATCTCCTCTCCTCTCCTCTCCTCTCCTCTCCTCTCCTCTGCTCTGCTCTGCTCTCCTCTCCTCTCCTCTCCTCTGCTCTGCTCTGCTCTGCTCTCCTCTCCTCTCCTCTCCTCTCCTCTCCTCTCCTCTCCTCTCCTCTCCTCTCCTCTCCTCTCCTCTCCTCTCCTCTCCTCTCCTCTCCTCTCCTCTCCTCTCCTCTCCTCTCCTCTCCTCTCCTCTCCTCTCCTCTCCTCTCCTCTCCTCTCCTCTCCTCTCCTCTCCTCTCCTCTCCTCTCCTCTCCTCTCCTCTCCTCTCCTTGCATTTATCTCTTCTCTCCTCTCCTCTCCTCTCCTCTCCTTGCATTTATCTCTACTTTCCTGGTGCATACAAATGCTGGTCGACCCCATTATAAAAAGATGCATGTACTTTCATAAAGTATTTATTTGGAGAAGGATTAATTTTTAAGACGATCCATTTTCAAAAAGGATGTCTATTTCCTTGAAGTCAAATTTATATTTCAAGGCTTGTTTGCCCTTTGCTAAGTGCTGCCAGTGAGAGACATGACGTCTGAGTATCTGAAAGAGATATAATCATAACCATAACCATAACCATGACCATAACCATAACCATAACCATAACCATAACCATAACCATAACCATAACCATAACCATAACCATAACCATAACCATAACCATAACCATAACCATAACCATAACCATAACCATAACCATAACCATAACCATAACCATAACCATAACCATAACCATAACCATAACCATAACCATAACCATAACCATAACCATAACCATAACCATAACCATAACCATAACCATAACCATAACCATAACCATAACCATAACCATAACCATAACCATAACCATAACCATAAACATAACCATAACCATAACCATAACATAATGCTATCTTGCTTGCGTTGATTATAGTTGACAATTCAAAGAACATAAATTCAACGGGTAATTCTGGTGCTTTAACGCAATTGGATATAGAGTAATGCAAACAATGTGGCAAACTTCTTTTTGACCAAAATGCAGAAATAAAAGAATTAGGATGTCATGAAGTTTCGAACCCATAGCAGGAATCTTCTTTGAAGATGGTCCTGATAGGATCGAAACGTCAGGCCCTCCTATTTTGGGCACTGCTCCGCTCTTGAATATACTGGTGCGCCCTAATTTATTCAAAATACTAGTCAGTCGAAAAATAGTCCCTTAATAACCATTACATCGTGATGCAATGCTGACACAATACTCACACAGATACATTAAAATACGTATACAATATAGCAACAAAACAACGGCCATAATGCAATCACAACGTCTTCCATCTAGGCCCATGAATGTTTAGATTTTTACGTGTAAACTTTATAAAGCTCCTTCACAACATTGGTAAAATCGAAAAACAGAAATGTTCACAGATTAACATAAATCAAATCAGTGGTAGTGGCTGGTCGATGTTGATGTTAAAATGAATCTACAATCAAAACCGGTAAGATGGACACCCCTGTTGGTATCACTTCAATCTCCCTGATCATTCGATATCAGATATGAGTTAACTGGGCATAGAATCACTTGGTCACCGTAGTTATGCTGTCCGTCTAAGCCGTGAGAAAATATGGATGAAGCGTCTTCGGACTATTCAACCACATGGTCTCAACATCCAGGAGGGTAATGACTAACATCTTGCAGCTTTCTGATAATCCTTCTTTTGTGTTCACTTCTTCACACTTCTCTCTTTGATCTTCCCCCCTCTTCTCACTAACCCCTACCCTACTCCTTGCCCTTCCCTTTGATCTCTCCCTACCAGCTTTACTCTTTGTCCTTTGTTTCTCATCAGTGTCCTATTCACTCTCTTCCCCCTTCCTTTCGTGTACATGTATCTGTGTTGTCCTTGTCACTCTGCCTTTAAGAAAGGTCCTGCTAGGATCGAAACATCAGGCCCATTAAATTGTAAGATTAACATGAAACTTATACAGTTTGAAGATGGTTAATGTAGAAACCTCGCACTGAAATATATCTGCCTAAAATGCTCAATTTGTTTTAGAAAGGAGTAAAATAAATCGTTTACGTCTTACCCCCTTACCCCTACGATTATTTCGGAACAATTCGTTGAATGCTGCATTTTCGCGAATTAATCGAAGCGGTTTTTTCACAATTCTATGGCGGATTGAGCTGAAATTTTCACAGGTGTGCTATTTCATGCATATGTTGGATCAGACAACGTATGGATGCTATTCTTTGACCTCGACCTATTAAGAGGGAAAATGGAAAGACGTTAATGCACATGGAAGCCATAAAAATTGATATTGCTTGAATTATTTGAGGCATTTCACTTGACTGTCATGCACATCCACCCCGGGTTAACTACGGCGGGCTCGGCAAACCGGTCGGCCGTGTCCAGGCGAAATTCCTCCCGTCATCTGCCCCGCAGTCACCCGCTACCAACATCGACCAGCCACTACCACAGATCCCATAGCCAATCACAATGTCAACACACGTGGCCTCTTTGGAAAACATCGGGACGGCCGGGTCGTAAAACGGATCTTGAATTTCACAATGAGCACTCGGTTTTTTATCGCTCAATAATTAAAAATAAAAATCTAACGTTTGGAGCGATATTAATTTTACGGCATGTGGAACCATTGTGAACAAATTAAATTGAATGGTGTAGGAACGTTTTAGTACTCCTTTGTAGTACCTCTGCTCAACCATTGATTAATAAAACTAATCAAATCTATTCTGTAACGTATCAAATATTTTCCAGCCTTTTTGGATTGGAGGCAGATTCTATGAGTTATAATTATTCTAACCTTTTTTAAAGAATCTCAAAATTTAGTGGGCCTGACGTTTCGATCCTAGCAGGACCTTTCTCAAAGGCAGAGGCAAATTTATTTTTTAAACAATTGAAAAATTGGCAAAGAAAACTTTGACTGGACCGAGACTTGAACCCGAGACCTCTGGATTAACGTACCAGCGCTACTCCATCTGAGCTATCCAGCCCTTAGATGGTGGCCTTCCCTTATACTAGTCATCTTGTCTTTGCCAGGGATGGGGGCGCCAGTCAGATGCAATGTTTCAACTGTTAATTGCCATGTATCTCCAGGGATCACGTCCCGTTTGCGTGCTGACGCAAACAGCCAATTGTTGTAAACCCGACTACAGCATCTCTAGGATCACATAACGTGGATGCAGAAGGTTTGATTGTAGTCAAACAACGAATAGATCTGACTG
Source organism: Luidia sarsii (assembly GCA_949987565.1). NCBI lineage: Eukaryota > Metazoa > Echinodermata > Asteroidea > Paxillosida > Luidiidae > Luidia > Luidia sarsii. Next base: position 10,798,282 of record OX465113.1, read on the forward strand.
GGAACTTTTGCCAAAAAAATAAAAAACAAAATGGCAAAGAAAACTTTGATTGGGCCGGGACGTGAACTTGAGACATTGTGCTCTATTTTCTAACGTATTTTCGTCCCCCGTTTCTCCCCTCCTACCAATCTTCCTACCCACTCCCCTCCTCCTCTTCCTTCCCATCGTCTTTCTCCTCCTCCTCTCCTTAACCTCCTCCTCCTTCTCCTCCTCCTTCTTCTCCTTCTCATCCCCTCCTCCTTCTCTCCTCATCCTCCTCCTCCTCCTCTTCCATCCCATCCCCTTTCTCATCCTCCTCTCCTCAACCTTCCCCTCCTCCTTCTCCTCCTTCTCCTCCTCCTTCTCCATCTCATCCCCCCTTTCTCTCCTCCTCCTCCCCCTCCTCCTCCATCCCATCCTCTTTCTCCTCCTCCTCTCCTCAACCTCCTCCTTCTCCTCCTTCTCCTTCTCATCCCTTCCTCCTTCTCTCCTCCTCCTCCCCTCCTCCTCTTGCATCCCATCCTCTTTCTCCTCCTCCTCTCCTCAACCTCCTCATCCTTCTCCTCCTTCTCCTCCTCCTTCTCACCCCTTCTCCTTCTCTCCTCCTCCTCCCCTCCCCCTCCTCCTCTTCCTTCCCATCCTCTTTCTCCTCCTCCTCTCCTCAACCGCATCTTCATCTTCCTTTTCTTCCTCCTTCCCTTCCTCCCCCTCCTCCTCCTCCTCCCCTTCCTCCAACGCCACCGCAGAAACCCACGGCAACCCCGAAAACCCCGGTGGGTTCTGGACCAGCGGTAACGATCTCCGGGCGGAGGACCAGTGGTTCTGGGGCGCCACGGACGAGCCGGTCACCCTAGACCGTCAGCAGATGCCCGGCATCGGCGGAGGTAACCACCACTGCCTGCTGCTCTACACGGACCTGACCACGGTCTCCCGGCCCCAGTGGAAGACGGCACACTGCAACATTAAGCTTCACTTCATCTGCGAGATGCCCCTGGAAGTGCTCTACCAAGGTGGGTCCGAGAGTTTCGGGCACTCGCCTAACCCCAATGTTGCTTTATAATCCCCCGAAGGACCCAATTCGCCTTCGACTTTCATAGAGTGTCCAATTTGTTCTTATTTGAGCATACAGGGCCGTTCTAATTCAAACCACACAAACACCCACTTGTGTTTCTTTGCTTAGCGAAGCTTTTCTTGCTTAAGCAAATTTCAGATGCTGAAGCGGCTATGTGTAATTGTGTGATGGGTCCTTGAGCTAAACCATGCCTTGCGGAGTGTTTTTGTTCCTCTCAAACGTCCTTCGCCGCCCGCGACGGGCTTAATGAAGCGAGCGACGACTGCCGCCGCGTCTACTGGCGGTAACGCGCCGCCAACGGCCTTGCCCGTGAAAAACATGAACAATGAAATTCCCTCGCTTCTGTCACGTCACCCCCGGCCCCCAGACCGATACCTTTACGGGCGCACATTTTTACCCAGCGACAATACACGAAGCCATCACGATGAAAGATGATAACCACACTGCCTCTGCATGTCAAATTAGCTGTATGTATACACAGAGTCCCCGCCTAGCTAACCCATACGACGCCCCAAACCATGTCAGGGTGTTTTTTTGTTGGTATAGTCACGATGGTGACTGTGGAACTGAAGGTACTTAATCACTCGGATAATGCGCAATTCATCTAGCCTTCACGATAATGTGTTGGCACGTCACGCTTGACCGATCCGATGTGGTTATAAAATGCCTGCTGATAATTACACTTTCTGATGGTAGATGTTTTTTTTTTCTTATTTTGTTTAATGAGCATTTTGACGACCTGAACAATGGTTGAATGCTTTTGACTGGCGCCCCCATCAAGCTAATTATTTGGCAAGGCCAAACGGCACAGCGCCGGTACGTTCAGACAGTGGTCGCGGGTCCCAATCCCAATCCTGCAACATTGTCTTTGCTGTTAAAGGCCCAATACAACATTGGGAAGATCGGAAAACATCAATGTCCACAAATTTCCTTCTAATTCACACAGTTTAGACGGTCATGATAGAATATCCTCATGCTGAAATCTTACGGTCTGGGATGCTGTACTTTTCGAGATATCTTCACTCAAACATCGACAAGCAGTCTATTACTCGCGAGCGATAAACTGTTTCTTGCTCTACAGAACGGTGCGTAAACCGTGACGGTTTTGTTTTTGCCTTTTTCTACTTTCTCAGATTACCATTTGAGCTAAAACCTTCGCAGTTTTTTATTTTTAATGGATTAGCACACATATAGGGCCTTTCCCTAACGCTTTGCACCTCCCACACAGGACACACGCTGTTTACCGCAATTTACCGGTGCCCACAGGGGTGTAGGCTCACATACCACAAAAACCACGCTGTGGAATGTCGTGGTGCATGGCCCTTATCCTTCCACAGGAAAAACCATGTGTGGTTAAAAATGTGGTTTTAATGCCGGTTAGAAGTTATGGGAAAAGAAACTAGAAAAGGGTCACTGCCTGAGTAGGGATGTGATTCCAATGAAGGATGTACCTTGTCACATTCGCCTCTTTGTCTCCATTTCTAAGCCTCGGTGGAATCGAAAACAAATCGATTTATTATCGATTATCGATTTGTTATCGATTATCGATTTGTTATCGGTTATCGGTTATCGATTTGTTATCGTTTATCGATTTGTTATCTTTTATCGATTTGTTATCGATTAACGATTTGTTATTGATTAACGACTTGCTAAAGACCGAAACTTCTACCGATGCTGAAATGTCTTTCCTGCATATTTGCTTGTGCGGTGTATGTGGCTACGTGCAGCTGGCTTATAATGCAGCTGCACTTTAGATATGCACGGACATTGTGCATGCTCTGCGCATTTCAATCCACATCTGCGTTATTGGCGAGACATTCACCTGTGAGCTGTTTCACATCGTGTGCTGCCAGACAGTACACACACACACACACACACGGAACAGTCGTCGAACAGTCGGCATCGAAGTAGAGAGAAATAGATGCATATTTATCTTCATGTTTTCATGGTTTTGTTTTTTCACAAGATGGCCTCGCCGATGAGCAATTACGGACGGCGAAATGTCAGACCCAAGACATGTTTGTTTATGACCACCTGTATCATAGATATCGTATACAGTGAAATCGCATACACCTACCGAACGCGTGCAGAGCAAGTGTGTTAGGCGTTTTTTTTTGGGGGGGGACACGCTTCAGTACAAAGTATCAGAAACAAAGTCACGTAAGATGAGATTTGAAGGTTTGCATGGTGAGAATAGCAGGATAATTAGAGTGTTCAAAGTCTCCTGAAGACGAGCAGAGTACACTGTTCGAAACGTCGAGTTCCTCCGGTTCTTTTCAGAACCACACTTACTCACAAAAGATCATTTACATGGTGTCACCGCAAACCTAATTATCCCAAAGTCATGTAGGCTATAGAGTGCCCAACGTTTCGATCCTTGCAGTGGCTTTCCGAAAGGCCTTTGAGAAAGGCCCTGGTTTTGGCTCGAAACATCAGGCCCTCTTACATTTTTTTTTTAGATTTCTATTTTGGTCAAGTTCGTAATTTTTTCATTGGTAGATTATTATAATTTTTTTTTGGGGGGGGGTGAAAATGCTTGGAATGGTCGACACAATAGGATACTAATCTGAAAAAAGGAGACGTGGAGTTTATCTCATTTTGACAATACAAAATCTTGATCTGGTACCGTGTGTTGTACGGTCCCTTGTCAAAAAGATTATCGGTTGAGTGCCGGTTGAAGTCATCCGACCGATAAAATTTCCCCCGGTAGAAAGCCGATTGTACTGGACTCTTTGGTGAAAAATACACGATGGCTATCCGGTGGAAACGACATCGGACGGGTCAAATCATGGAGGAATAAGTATGGTCAAATCATCTGATACCCAACCGATGATCTTTTTGACAAGAGGCCAACATGTACTTGCAAAAATGTCATTTCCTTCATTGAAACCGAATTGTTATTGATAATGGTCGTTTGTGACATTTTGTTCTGTCTCTGATATTGCAGAGAGGACGTCATACTGCTTGTGCAATGAAGCGTATACTGGCGAGTTCTGCGAACAGAAAACAGGTAAGACACAAACAAAATGGCGGTCTCGAGTGGTCTGGTACCTCGTGTTCACCAATGGTGACGCTGCAGGGATTTCGACACCCATACGTCTAGACTGACTCTCTGTTTCAATGCCCTTACGGCCAATGCCCTTAAAGCCCGACTTTGGCTGCGTCCGAGACTATGGGCTACGGCTTGAAAGTACGCGCGAGTCTACGGAAGTCGTCAGCGAGCGGCTGCAGCCGGTTCCCGCAGGGTCGCGTGTCACTGCTAGCCGCAGCCAATATCGATTCGGACACCGGGCCTTAGGCTACGACTTCAGCTTCGTCTCTGCGGGTCAAAATGCCGGACGGAACGACCGGAAGAAAATAACGGAGACAAGGCCGGAGCCATGGCCTAATTATTGCCGGGTTTCGGAAATTTAATTTCTTTATGAGAGAAAAACTCATAAAGACGAGTCGCAATGCATCACGTCCGTCCGCCTGAAGAAAAAAAAATGGGTCGACATAGAGTCGCTCCTAGTCCGCTCGTGGTTTCTACGCGCGATGGCTGTCCACAGTCTGTGCATGTTTTTCTTAGACGGACTTATGACGCCCATTCACTTACTCAGGCTCTGATAATTGCCTTTTTTCCGAGAGGGTTGGCGGTGCAATCAATGCGCAATCAACTGGTCAAAGAGTATAGGAGTAATAGGTTTACGGTGACACCGTGCAAAGCTCTCTTTTGTGAGTGGGCCTAAGATAATTCTGCATGGTGTCACTGCAAACCTATTACTCCCGCTACATGTATTATCGCCATGAAACCTTCAAATATCATTGGTCAAAGAGTGTTGGTCAAAGTCGTTTGTCCATATCCTGTTATGGTTGCGGTCGAAATGAGTGGGGAGTGAGTTTTTGCCGACACAATCTGCAAGTTAATATCTCCTTCAATATCAATTTGACGAAGCTAAAACTTGGTCGGCTAAGAGTCCTTCGAGTAACCTATGCACCACTGTTAAACTTTCTCACATCCAACGATTACATCATCACGCAAATGGTGCTTTTTAATTGACTAGTAGTTCCAACCGTTGAATGCTTTGACCGGCGGTAGTTCAATATCAGTTAAACATTGCGCAACATTCCTTACAGTCTCCCAGCGAAATCTTTCACAGCGGCAGAGGATGACCACTGCTTCTGTGTTAAAGCCCCTATACACAACATTGGTAAGATCGAAAAACAGAAATGTTCACAGGTTTACAAAAAAACTTGCACAGTTTGAAGATGGTTATGATAGAAACCTCTCACTGAAATATTTCTGCCTAAAATGCTGTATTTTGGGAGAAATGAAATAGTTTACGTCTCACCGAGATCTAAACTATTTTTCGGAAGGAACAGTACGGCGTTGAATGCTGCATTTTCGCGTAACAAATGAAGCGGTTTTCACGATTTTCTCGAGACTCGGTCGGCGGATTGAGCTGAAATTTCCACAGGTGTGCTATTTCATGCATATGTTGGATCAGACAACGTATTGATGATATTCTTTGACCTCGACCAATGTTGTGTAAGGGCTTTAAAGGCCCTATACAACATTGGCAAAGGTCAAACGATTGCCACTGACAGTATGTGTGTTAAACATCAAAGCATTCCCCCCAAACAATCCTACGAAGGTTTTAGCTCAAATGGTAAACTGAGAAAGGAGCAAAAAGGCAAAATACCGCCACGGTTTTCGCACCGTTCTGTGTAAGTGCAGTGTAAGAAATAGTTTATTACCCGCGAGTAATAAACAATTTGTCGATGCTTGAGTGAATATTTCTCGGGAAGTACAGCATCCTAGACCGTAAGATTTCAACAATCATGAGGATTCTATCATAACCATCTACAAACTGTGTATTAAAATTAGAAGAAAATCCGTGCACATCGATGTTTTCCGATCTTTCCAACGTTGTATCGGCCCTTGACGCTTGTTTTCGTCAATAATCAATTTGATAAAATGTATTACTTTTCACATCGTATTTTAGAATTGGTAAATATATATTTGCTTTGGATAGTTCAAGAAGATTTCTGTCTAGTGGTAATTACTTTTCGAGAGCCATCTGCCGCCGCGCCACATATGACTGGTCCAACAACAAAAACGATGAAATAATTTGCCGCCTGTAATCTCAGCCTGGAAGCTGATCACTCCATCGCACAAGGAGGGGGGGGGTGAGGGGAGATGAAATTGGATTTCAAAATCGGTTCCCTCCATTCGCAGAAATCTGACCACAAAAACGAGACAGATAGGCCTTATGCCATTTTGTTTTAAAGAATTGATTATAAAAATGGGAATATCACACTAATTGGATAATTGTTCGGTTGGGTGGGTCTCTCAGTCCCCGCACCCCCCCCCCCCACCCTCAACTCCGAGCCCAACTCCCGGTTCGTTCGGATAACTAGATACCCCAGCCTGCTCGGCGGGCGACTGGTTCCGATTTTAATTCCAATCGGTTGAAACTCCCTCCATCCGTGTCACCGCAAAAAAATAAAATAATTGGTAAACGGATTGTTGCTCCTGACCGCGCGCACGCACGCGAACACCTGGCGTCATTGCGCAGAATCTGCTAGACCCCAAAAAATTGAAAGAAAAAAAATAGAGAAAAAAAAACAAAGATTGAAATGAACCAGAAACCGTAACCAAGGTTACGGAGCTAGAAAGAACACCGCCTAGCGCCGGATTTCTCGAGAAATTTGCAATTAATTACCGTTTATTTTTGCTATCATCAGGATGGGATTTTTTTCTTCTTTGAATTTTTTCCTTTGTAATTCTAAAGCATTAACCAGCCAGCAAGCGCCTGGGTAGCATTGCCCAGTAATTACGCACTGGGTTGGCTTTCATTTTCTCAATTGATAGGGGTGCTTGAATATACATTGGTAGAAACATTGCGCCAAAGAGTGATGAGAAGTCTGGTTACCAGACTACATATTATCATCTGTCCCCCCCCCCAAAAAAAAGGGCGTATATTTGACCCGGCACAGCAACATGAGGAATATCCCACCAAAACACTTTTCGAGTAAACAACGCCCAAATTCAAAGTATCTTCTCAATTTGATTAAAAATCAATTTATTTATTTTTTTGTATTTTCGTAAAGTTAATGTATTGGATGAAATTTTGATATCATTTAAAAGTTAATGGTACATGTACACTCTTTCACATCATTTGAAAATCTCAAAATCTCAAAAGTGGGGGTTATTCCTCATTATGATGTGCCGGGTCACATATTTGTGAAGCATGGTCAAGTTCTACGTATAGTACAAAGCATACAGTACATGCTTGCATTAATGTTTATCATTTTCTGTGGATAATCCGAACCTTTTTTTAAAGCCCTTACACAACATTGGTCGAGGTCAAAGAATAGCATCCACACGTTGTCTGATCCAGCATATGCATGAAATAGCACACCTGTGAACATTTCAGCTCAATCCGCCGACCGAGTTGCGAGAAAAATCGTGAAAACCACTAAATTTGTTTCGCGAAAATGCAGGATTCAACGCCGTACTGTTCCGAAAAATAGTTTAGATTTTGTGAGACGTAAATGATTTCCTTTTCTCTTTTCTTCCAAAATACAACATTTCAGAAATATTTCAGTGAGAGGTTTCTACTATAACCATCTTCAAACTGTATACGTTTCATGTAAAATTAATCTGTGAACATTTCTGTTTTTCGATCCTACCAATGTTGTGTAGGGGCTTTAGGCCGAGTTTGTGTTTCCCCTCATAATGATTGCGTGCGTTTTGCGACTCGCATGAGTGACTGGTGTGTATGTGTGTTGGGTGGGGGGGGGGGGGCGGGGGAAGGGCGAGGTGACGGTGACGTCATCTGTTACATTGTGTGGGTGTTCCTCGGCTTTGTGGAGGCCAGGGATCGATGGCAGTTATCAGCCGACCTTGGGATGGACCTGGGCTCTGTCATGCGTGCGTGACGCATTATTACACACCGGGCCGTCATTAGCCGTCTAATTGACCGCGACCCGTCCCGTCAGGCTCGGCGAGATCTATGGGCTCGAATGCCCGGGGGAAAGGCTGACTGGTCGTCAGGAAATGCCGGATTGAATGTGACTTGCCCGGTGGGAGTTTGCACCTGGGTTATTTTCATTTGATTTCTCCTGTAGATAAATTGCCCTGCCCTGCCCTGCCCTGCCCTGCCCTGCCCTGCCCTGCCCTGCCCTGCCCTGCCCTGCCCTGCCCTGTCCTGCCCTGCCCTGTCCTGCCCTGCCCTGCCCTGCCCACCCTGCCCTGTCCTGTCCTGTCCTGCCCTGCCCTGTCCTGCCCTGCCCTGCCCTGTCCTGCCCTGTCCTGCCCTGTCCTGCCCTGTCCTGCCCTGCCCTGCCCTGCCCTGCCCTGCCCTGCCCTGCCCTGCCCTGCCTGTCCTGCCCACCCGCCCTGCCCTGCCCTGCTCTGCCCTGCCTGCCCTGTCCTGCCCGCCCGCCCTGCCCTGTCCTGCCCTGCCCTGCCCTGCCTGTCCTGCCCGCCCGCCATGCCATGCCCTGCCCTGCCCTGCCTGCCCTGTCCTGCCCGCCCGCCCTGCCCTGTCCTGCCCTGCCCTGCCCTGCCCTGCCCTGCCCTGCCCTGCCCTGCCCTGCCCTGCCCTGCCCTGCCCTGCCCTGCCCTGCCCTGCCCTGCCCTGCCCTGCCCTGCCCTGCCCTGCCCTGCCCTGCCCTGCCCTGCCCTGCCCTGCCCTGCCCTGCCCTGCCCTGCCTGCCCTGTCCTGCCCGCCCGCCCGCCCTGCCCTGCCCTGTCCTGCCCAGCCCTGCCCTGTCCTGCCCTGCCCTACCCTACCCTGTCCTGACCTGCCCTGCCTTGCCTTGCCCTGCCCTGCCTCGCCCTACCCTACCCTGGCCCGTCCTGTCCTGCCCTGCCCTGCCCTGCCCTACCCTCCCCTGCGCTGCCCTATACCCTACCCCGCCACGCCCCACTCTGCCCTGCCCCGCCCTGCCCCGCCCTGCCCTACCCTACCCTACCCTATCCTGCCCTGCCCTGCCCTGCCCTGCCCTGCCCTGCCCTGCCCTGCCCTGCCCTGCCTTACCCTGCCCTGCCCTGCCCTGCACTGCCCTGCCCTGCACTGCCCTGCCCTGCCCTGCCCTGCCCTGCCCTGCCCTGCCCTGCCCTGCCCTGCCCTGCCCTGCCCTACCCTGCCCTACCCTACCCTACCCTACCCTACCCTGCCCTGCCCTGCCCTGCCCTACCCTGCCTTACCCTGCCCTGCCCTGCACTGCCCTGCCCTGCCCTGCCCTGCCCTGCCCTGCCCTGCCCTGCCCTGCCCTGCCCTACCCTACCCTACCCTACCCTACCCTGCCCTGCCCTGCCCTGCCCTGCCCTGCCTTACCCTGCCCTGCCCTGCACTGCCCTGCCCTGCCCTGCCCTGCCCTGCCCTGCCCTGCCCTGCCCTGCCCTGCCCTGCCCTGCCCTGCCCTACCCTACCCTACCCTACCCTACCCTGCCCTGCCCTGCCCTGCCCTACCCTGCCCTACCCTACCCTATCCTGCCCTGCCCTACCCCGCCACGCCCCACTCTGCCATGCCCGCCTCTGCCCTGCTCTACCCTGGCCTTGTCGGTGACGATTCCACACCCACTTCTTCTTCCCCCTTCTCCCCATGACACCACAGACGCCCTAATTGGGTACGCGTGTGACAACGACGCTGTCAAGCTGTGCTGCAACGATGCCCAGCGCCTGAGCATCAGCCAGGCCTCCTTTCACCTGACCATGCCGGACACCTCCAGGTGCCCGGTACCCGACGGTGCGCCGCCCGCCGGCAACTGCATCCTGCCCGGCTCCCTCAGCACGCTGCTCCTCGCGGTAAGAATGGGGTCCGCAAGGTATTATCCTCTCTAGAGCACTCCATTCATTGGGCTCTAGACCAACAACGAATGTTTGTCAACAGAACAAAGGAGAATGGCTTATCTGTATACCAACGAACAGTCGCTAGATCAAGGAAGGTTTGTTGCACTGTATAGGCCCCTACCTAACAGTCGCTATAGACCAAGGAAGGTTTGCTTATCTGTATACCAACGAACAGTCGCTAGACCAAGGAAGATTAGCTGATCTGTATACTAACGAACCGTCGCTAAACCAAGGAAGGTTTGCTGATGTGTATACCAACGAACAGTCGCCAGACAAAGGAAGATTAGCTGATCTGTATACTAACAAACAGTCGCTAGACCAAGGAAGATTACCTGATCTGTATACTAACAAACCGTCGCTAAACCAAGGAAGGTTTGCTGATGTGTATACCAACGAACAGTCGCCAGACAAAGGAAGATTAGCTGATCTGTATACTAACGAACCGTCGCTAGACCAAGGAAGGTTTGCTTATCTGTATACCAACGAACAGTTGCTAGACCAAGGAAGGTTTGCTGATCTGTATATAACAAAGAATCGCTAGACCAAGGAAAGATGCTAGAGCAATGATGAATTGTGTATCTTTAGAGCAATGAAGAATGACTGATTTTTAAAGCAACGCAGAGTGGTTGCAAAGGAATGATGGTTGACATTTTATCAATAAAGCGACAAAAGAATGGTTGGTTTCAAGACAAAGTAATGATGCATTGGTCCGGGTTTTAGGGTTTGGCGTGTTTGTTTTTTACATTTGCCGATTCAGTATAATTTAATACAAAATGTGAGTAAATTTGAGATATTATCGCTCAGATAATTGGTAATTTAAGGTTTTTGTTTCAAATTGAAAGTCACCTTAGCATCGTTGCATGTGATTTTTGTGTAGGGGGTACTATCATATTGCTCCGATGACGTCACAAAGGTCCCGTATCACGTGATTTTGTCAACAGGTACTGCAGGGTCAGTGCAACGGTCGGAATAACTGCAATGTGAACGTGACTGAGCACGTGCTGTCTATGTACAACCAGTGCCAGTCCAGTAGCAAATATGCAAAGATTGAATACACGTGCACAGGTTGGTATCCCAGAGAGATAGGGGTGTTATCCCAGAGAGATAGGGGTGTTATCCCAGAGAGATGGGGGTGTTATCCCAGAGAGATATGGGTGTTATCCCAGTGAGATGGGGAGGTATCGTAGAGAGATTGGGTGGTATCCCAGAGGGATGGGGTGGTATCCCAGATAGATTGGGGTGGTATCCCAGAGAGATGGGGGTGGTTGTTCCAGAGAGATAGGGGTGGTGTCCCAGAGAGATGGGGTGGTATCCCAGATAGATTGCGGTGTTATCCCAGAGAGATAGGGTTGTTATCCCAGAGAGATAGGGGTGTTATCCCAGAGAGATGGGGAGGTATCCTAGAGAGATTGGGTGTTATCCCAGAGGGATGGGGTGGTATCCTAGAGAGATTGGGTGGTATCCCAGAGGGATGGGGTGGTATCCCAGATAGATTGGGGTGGTATCCCAGGGAGATGGGGGTGGTATCCCAGAGAGATGGGGTGGTATCCCAGATAGATTGGGTGGTATCCCAGAGAGATGGGGGTAGTATTCCAGAGACATAGGGGTGGTATCCCAGAGAGATGGGGTGGTATCCCAGATAGATTGGGGTGGTATCCCAGAGAGATGGGGTGGTATCCCAGAGAGATGGGGGTGGTATCCCAGAGAGATGGGGGTAGTATTCCAGAGAGTTTGGGGTGGTATCCCAGAGAGATGGGGTGGTATTCCAGAGAGATGGGGTTAGTATCCAAGAGAGATGGGGTGGTATCCCAGAGAGATGGGGTGGTATCCCAGAGAGTTGGGGTGGTATTGGGTGGGGTACAAGGAGGTTTGTCGTTTTATAGTAGGTTGGTGGATGGGTAACTGGGTGGATGGGTTACTTGGCTGGATGGGTAGCTGGATGGGTGGCTGATTGGGTTGGTCTGAGATTATATTAAAGGTGGCACAGGAATCAAATTGGCTAATCTAACCCATCCTACTACGGGCTGTGATACCCCACCCCAACCACTGCAGATACCTACGTGGTCCATACCGAGGTATGCGAGACATCCGTGGCGGAGTTGTCGTGTGGGCAGTCGCTGGCTGAACTGCCGTACATCCGCGTCGAGATGGCCGTGTACGGATGGATCCGACCCAGCGTGGTCTGCAGCGGGAGCACCCAGGAACCATCGGGGGAGTTACCCACGGCATGCCGGGCCATCGCCTCGCTGGATGTGGCCGCATCTCGGTAATGATGGGCGGATGGGTGGATGGGTGTGTGGACAGAGGGATTGACGGACGGAGGGATTGACGGATGGAGGGATTGACGGATGGAGGGATTGACGGACGGAGGGATTGACGGATGGAGGGATTGACGGACGGAGGGATTGACGGATGGAGGGATTGACGGACGGAGGGATTGAAGGACGGAGGGATTGACGGACGGAGGGATTGACGGATGGATGGATTGACGGACGGAGGGACTGACAGACGGAGGGATTGACGGATGGAGGGATTGACGGACGGAGGGATTGACGGACGGAGGGATTGACGGACGGAGGGATTGACGGATGGAGGGATTGACGGACGGAGGGATTGACGGATGGAGGGATTGACGGGCGGATGGATTGACGGATGGAGGGATTGACGGATGGAGGGATTGACGGATGGAAGGATTGACGGATGGAGGAATGGATGGATGAAGAGAGGGAAGGAGTGACGGACAGACGGACATACGGAAGGACGGACGGACGGGTGGAGCGATGGACGGACGGACAGACAACTTGCAAGAGCCCGTTTAATGATATCTAGCTCCCTCCTTGCTTTCTCAATTGCAGGTGCAATGGCTTATCGGAGTGCGACATTTCGGCCTCGCACGATTTCTTTGACGACCCTTGCGTCGGTGTGTACAAGTACCTGGACATCCGATACCAGTGTGTGGCCAGTAAGTTGCTGCCTCGTCTCTCAATGTTTGGTTTGCCATAGTTTAATACCAATGGTTTGATAGTTAGAGCATCGCCTTGTGGAAAGTTAGCGGCGATGACTTAACAATGCGGACGCTGTGAACTTCTGCCCGTCGTCAGGAGACTGCTGGAATGAGCGGAGGTCTGTCAATACCAGTCACAATTCTCCGATATATCTGATCAAGCTACACCGAGTGTTGGCCAAACTGTTTTGCCCACGTATAGTTATGAGAACAGGGTTGGATTTCACAAAGCCTTATACGATGCATCGTAACTCAACTTACGACGGATAACCCTTCGTAAGTTGTGATAGGCTGTATGGATTCTGTGCATCGCTCGTCGCCTTGCGATTGATCATAAGCTACGATGGGTTTGGTGAAATCCACCGCAGGTCAAACTTTCCCAATGTCAAAGTCAGTGTCCACTTTTCCATCACGTCCAAAGCTCGACAATGGCCAGTGAAAGTATAGCAATCTATATTTGAGACGCTACAGATACTGTATACAGATAGGAAGATGAACTTCGCATGCGAAGAAAGGTATTTGGAAGGACGTTGTGCTGACTGTTCTCATTGCTGGCTTGTAGAGTCACCTCGGATTAAATCTTGTCCGTCCGACCTTGGCAGGAGCGCGGGATGAGAAGGTTTAGCCTGATTTCAGGATTAGCCATCGGGATTAGCCTCTTTCTCTCCCTCTATTTTTCTCTCCCCCCTTTAATACTGTATCTCTCCTCTCTCCCCTCCTCCTATATCTCTCCCTCTCCACCTATCTCCCTCTCTCTCCCTCTCTATAACCCCTTCTCTATTTCTCCCTCTCTCCTTTCTCCCATCTCTCCCTCTCTCCTTCTCTCAATCTCTCTCCATCTCCCCCTCTCTCTCTCTCTGTCCCTCTCTCTCTTTCTCTCTTTCTTTCCCCTCCCTCTCTCTTCCTATCTCTCCCCCTCTCTCTCTCTCTCTCTCCCCCTCTCTCTCTCTGTCTCTCTCTCACTATCCATCTCTTCACATCTCCCCCCTCTCTCCCCTCTCCCCCCTCTCTCCCCTTTTCCCCCTCTCTCCCCTCTCTCCCCACTCTCCCCACTCTCCCCACTATCCCCTCTCTCCTATCTCCCCTCTCTCCCTTCTCTCCCCTCTCTCATCTCAATCTCTCCATCTCTCCCCCCCTCTCCCCTCTCTCCCCTCTCTCCCCTCTCTCCCCTCTCTCCCCTCTCTCCCCTCTCTCCCCTTTCTCCCCTCTCTCCCCTCTCTCCCCTCTCTCCCCTCTCTCCTCTCTCCCCTCTCTCCCTTCTCTCCCCTCTCTCATCTCAATATCTCCATCTCTCCCCCTCTCCATCTCTCTCCCCCTCTCTCTCTTTCTCCCCCTTCCTTTCTCTTTCTCTCTCTCTCTCTTTCTCCCCCCCCCTCTCTCTTCCTATCTCTCCTCTCTCCCTCTCTCTGTCTCTCTTCTCCCTCCCTCTATCTCTATCTCTCCCATTCCACTCTCTCTCCTTGACCGACATTAAGCGTGTCAAATGTACACCATGCAATGCGGGAAGAACTTAGTGACGTCAACGGTAAAGGGGAAAGGATTAAAGAATGAGGGCGAGAGAGAGAGACAGGAATACGGAAGCGTTTAAGTGCCATTCTACTTGACGACTGGGCGAGATTGTCAGGTCGTCGAGTAGAATGGCACTTCAACGCTTCCGTACAGGAAGACAAAGCGGACTCCTCCACCTCTTCTTCTTCTCTTCTCTCCACTTCCACTCCCTCCACCTCCCCCATCATCTCCCATCACTCTCCCCGTCTCTTCCCCCTCCTCCTCCCCTCTCCCCTCTCCGTCCCTCTCATGAACTGCCAACGTTGACGGTCTTTCGCGAGACACTTTATTGCAGCTGTTCCAATGTTTCGCTAGCCAAGATCTGCGAGCGGTTCATTGATTTGAGTCGCTCTCGTCAGCTCGCAAAGCTGTGAAGGGAACGTACAACAATGATTTGCCCACAAATTAATTAGCACTGGTGCCCCCTTTGTTCGTACTCAAATGCCTCTTTTTTCAATGAACTAAAGTCTGAACTCCTATCTATAGGGTTTCGTAATGAGTCAAAATTTCTCAATTGTTTGTTGGTTGGTTTTAAAGGCCCTATACAACATTGGTAAAGGTCAAAAGATTGGCACAGTTTCTGTGTTAAACCATTATAGCCAACATTCCAAAAAAGAAAATCCTGCGAAGGTTTTAGCTCAAATGGTATTCTGAGAAACTAGCAAAAAGGCAAAAAACCGTCACGGTTTTCGCACCGTTCTGTAGTGCAAGAGATCGTTTATAGCACGCGAGTAATACACTATTTGTCGATGTTTGAGCGAAGATTTCTCGGAAAGTGCAGCATCCCAGACCGTAAGATTTCAACATAAGGATTCCATCATGACCATCTACAAACTGTGTAAATTAGAAAGAAATCTGTGGACATCGATGTTTTCCGATCTTCCCGATGTTGTATGGTGCCTTTGCACAACAAATCAAGGAAATACAGGGATAACTGACAGGGAACTTTTGAATTGGCAATTGAAACGTTGATTGAACCGGGTCTTGGATCGATACGTCTGGTTTTCGTATCAACAAAAATCCCTGAGGTCTCGGGTTCATGTCCTTCCAGTCACAGTTTTTTGTTCCAGCCCTTTTCAATTTTGTTTTTCACTGAGATGTGATTTTACTTCCCCTTTTATTCACAAATCAACACAAATTACATTTATGTGATTTACGGTCTCCCAAAAACCAAAAGACAGATCTTGAGGCCAGTTCTTTGTTATGGGTTAAGGAGTCCACGTTTTTAATAAATTAAATATTTAATAAATAAATAAATCTTAAAATTATACAAATTTCATTTTAATTCAGTTGTTCAGCCAAAATTGTCAATGAGACTTCTGATCAACTGAATACTTAAGGTTTGAATATTAATTTACACTGAATAAGGTTGCTTTAAACAAAATTTTTATTCCATTCATAAAGTAATTAAAAACCTTCTTTGTGACAGTCTATTCTTTAGAATAACAGATTATGATAATGCTGTACTTTTTTAGAGGGCAAAAATCCGCCATACTCAAAAACGAAAACAAAATTAATAAGTCCAATTAATCACATACCAATAAAGCATAACAATAATGTACGCAAAGCATGGGTTGCTGATCACGGGATGGGCGAAAACCCCGCAAAAAACCTACAAGGGAAAAAAAACACGGGGAAATTCCCAATCCGGCTCCAAGTTCCTTGGCAACCAAGTACTGTATAAAACTCCGTATTTCAGAACCCATGAGTCCCATGAGGTAGGCAGCAGACCGGCAGGTGTGGAGGGAGGAGGTGAGGCAAAACTGATTGAATTGTTGGTGTGCCTCTGAGTGTAGTCAAGATAAATAAACTAGAGTGCGCACTCCCCTATCAACGCGCGGTACGAACGTGTGCCGACATGGACGCGCATCCGCCATTACCAAAGAGGGCAACTACAGCTCAAAGTGCCCGGATGTCAGTATAGCAATCGCGCGTAATATGAATGGGGGAAAGTATAGCCGAAAGGTTGTGAATGCGGAAACTAAAATGCTATAGAAATGGTTTTTTAGTAATGAAAGGAAAGGCCACCAATACCTTGAGGGATTGGCGAATTTTAATGCCCTACTTTCTTTTGTAAAAATTGGGATTAGTTTGCCCCATAGAGATCCATGCATTTGCCCTCTTTGGTAATGGCGTCGCAGTCCCCTTGTCAGCACGCGTTACGCGATGAGTACGCACTCTAGTTTATTTAGTAATGAAAGGAATGGCCATCAATACCTCAAGATTGAACTTGAGGGCGTTTTCTTCCTTAAATATCTGCCCCTCTGCCGCCCCAAAGGCAGTGGACTACTGAATCCTTACAAAAGGCCTGAGCGAGTTTCACAAAGCCAGTTTATGTAACCACTACCGCTTTTTCTCGACTAGTAGCTTGCACTATTGTCTCCGTTAAATTCAGGCAGGTTAATTCAGCCAGACCGACTCATGTCACATAAAAGCGATTTATCGAGATTAATCATATACCAAAATTGAAACTTAAAACTCTGTTCTTAAGCTGATTTTTTCCCGCTTCATTTGTTTCTTTTGTAGATTCGTCCATAGCCACTGCCTCTTACCCATTGACGTACGGCATAGCCACCCTATCACCGCCTGTCTTCTGCCCGAGCACTGAGCGTTCCGGCGTGGAGTGGGCGAGCACCAAGGAGGGTCTTACCGACTGGCAGCAATGCCCAGACGGCCAAGAAGGTAGGACCATTCACGGTCTAGTTGGCTTGGTGAGTCGTCTTCTGCCGTAAACCTTCCTATCACATTGTCGGTCAGTCGGTCGGCAGGTTGGTCGTCAGTTAAATCGGGAAAGCAGTCGGCCGTTCGGTCAGTGTAGTCGGTCGGTTGGTTGATCGGTTTGTCAGTCGATCGTTCGTTCGTTCGGTTGGTCGGTCGGTTGGTTGGTTGATCGGTTTGTCAGTCGATCGTTCGTTCGGTTGGTCGGTTGGTCGGTCGGATCGTGGGATGGTCGGTTGGTCAGCCAGTCAGCCGATCGTTTGGTCGGTCGGTCGGATGGTTGGTTAGTCGATCGTTTGGTTACTTGGTCGGTCGGTGGGTTGGTTGGTTAGCCGATCGTTTGGTCGGTCGGTGGGTCGGTTGGTTAGTCGATCGTTTGGTTAGTTGGTCGGTCGGTCAGTTGGTTGGTTAGTCGATCGTTTGGTTAGTTGGTCGGTCGGTCGGTTTGTTGGTTAGTCGATCGTTTGGTTAGTTGGTCGGTCGGTGGGTCGGTTGGTTAGTCGATCGTTTGGTTAGTTGGTCGGTCGGTGGGTCGGTTGGCTAGTCGATCGTTTGGTTAGTTGGTCGGTCGGTCGGATGGTTGGTTTGTCGATCGTTTGGTTAGTTGGTCGGTCGGTGGGTTGGTTGGTTAGTCGATCGTTTGGTTAGTTGGTCGGTCGGTGGGTTGGTTGGTTAGTCGATCGTTTGGTTAGTTTGTCGGTCGGTGGGTTGGTTGGTTAGTCGATCGTTTGGTTAGTTGGTCGGTCGGTGGGTCGGTTGGTTAGTCGATCGTTTGGTTAGTTGGTCGGTCGGTGGGCATGGGTTGGTTGGTTAACCGATCGTTTGGTCGGTCGGTCGGTTGGTTGGTTAGTCGATCGTTTGGTTAGTTGGTCGGTCGGTGGGTTGGTTGGTTAGTCGATCGTTTGGTTAGTTGGTCGGTCGATGGGTTGGTTGGTTAGTCGGTCGTTTGGTTAGTTGGTCGGTCAATGGGTTGGTTGGTTAGTCGATCGTTTGGTTAGTTGGACGATCGGTGGGTTGGTTGGTTAGTCGATCGTTTGGTTAGTTTGTCGGTCGGTCGGTTGGTCGGTTAGTCGATCGTTTGGTTAGTTTGGTTAGTTGGTCGGTCGGTGGGTCGGTTGGTTAGTCGATCGGTTGGTTGGTTGGTTGGTCGGTCGGTCGGTTGGTTGGTTAGTCGATCGTTTGGTCGGTTGGTTGGTTGGTCGGTTGGTCGGTCGGTCGGTCGGATAGTTAGTCGATTGGTCAGTTTGTTCGTATAAGTAAGTCGTGAAGGCAGTCAGTCAGTTAGTAAGTCATTTTGGCCTGTTTCTAGTTGCTCAGTCAGTCAGTCGGTGTGTCGGCTGTAAAAACAAGACACAGAACCGGTTTCGTTTCACGTTATCGCTTCAAATGGATCGCTAGTCCAAATGACTGCAGTGAGTGGTGCAAAGAGTGAACCAGTAGTATGCCGTTGACCAAATTCCAGATATGCATTGGCTTGATAGACCTGAACTAAACCACACACGGTTTGATTGCTCCCCCCATAGAGCTCTATAAATAAACTAGAGTGCGCACTCCCCTATCAACGGGCGGTACGAACGTGTGCCGACATGGACGCGCATCCGCCATTACCAAAGAGGGCAACTACAGTTCGAAGTGCCCGGATGTCAGTAGCAATCGCGCGTAATATGAATGGGGAAAAGTATAGCCGAAAGGTTGTGAATGCGGAAACTAAAATGTTATAGAAATGGTTTTTAGTAATGAAAGGAAAGGCCATCAATACCTCGAGGGATTGGTGAATTTTAATGCCCTACTTTCTTTAGTGAAAATTGGGATTAGTTTGCCCCATAGAGTTCCATGCAAATGCCATTTGGTAATGGCGTCGCAGTCCCCTTGTCAGCACGCGTTACGCAATGAGTGCGCACTCTAGTTTATTTATAGAGCTCTACGCTTCTCCCTTCTCCCTTGTCTGTGCACATTAGGCTTAGCCACGTGGCACTGCGACAGCCAGCCTCCCGTGGACTGGTCAGCGGCCGGACCAGACATGAGCCAGTGCATCTCGCAATGGGTCAATGACCTCTACGAGAAGGTATATATAATTATATAGCATGGCTGTGCCCATCAGTGAGCGATCCGGGCTGGCCAATATCGGAGCTGCCATAACTGGGGGCCATTGGACTGACATTATCCTTAATAAAGGATGACGATTTATGTAGTCACAAGCCCACGCTTGATACCTTCAAGGGTTGACTACGGTACTGTGCTCTGCTTTTTTTGGTAACCAGCCTCAGGACCGTGGTTTCTTCCCGTTCGCGTAGCCTCATCTTGACCCAAACCCAGGCTGGTCGACCCATTGGTTGACTACTGTGGTCTGCCATTTGGTAAACAGCCTCAGTACCATGGTTTCTTCCCTGGTCCCAGTAACCCAATCTTGACCCAAACCCAGGCTGGTTGACCCATTGGTTGACTACTGGGGTCTGCCATTTGGTAACCAGCCTCAGTACCATGGTTTCTTCCCTGGTCCCAGTAACCCAATCTTGACCCAAACCCAGGCTGGTTGACCCATTGGTTGACTACTGGGGTCTGCCATTTGGTAACCAGCCTCAGGACCATGGTTTCTTCCCTGGTCCCAGTAGCCTCATCATGACCCAAACCCAGGCTGGTCCACCCATTGGTTGACTACTGGGGTCTGCCATTTGGTAACCAGCCTCAGGACCATGGTTTCTTCCCTGGTTCCAGTAGCCTCATCTTGACCCTAAACCCAGGCTGGTCCAGGCCACCCATTGGTTGATTACTGTGGTCTGCCATTTGGTAACCAGCCTCAGGACCATTGTTTCTTCCCTGGTCCCAGTAGCCTCATCATGACCCAAACCCAGGCTGGTCTACCCATTGGTTGACCACTGTGGTCTGCCATTTGTTAACCAGCCTCAGGACCATGGTTTCTTCCCTGGTTCCAGTAGCCTCATCTTGACCCAAACCCAGGCTGGTCTACCCATTGGTTGACCACTGTGGTCTGCCATTTGTTAACCAGCCTCAGGACCATGGTTTCTTCCCTGGTTCCAGTAGCCTCATCTTGACCCAAACCCAGGCTGGTCGACCCATTGGTTGACTACTGTGGTCTGCCATTTGGTAACCAGCCTCAGGACCATGGTTTCTTCCCTGGTCCCAGTAGCCTCATCTTGACCCTAAACCCAGGCTGGTCCAGGCCACCCATTGGTTGATTACTGTGGTCTGCCATTTGGTAACCAGCCTCAGGACCATTGTTTCTTCCCTGGTCCCAGTAGCCTCATCATGACCCAAACCCAGGCTGGTCTACCCATTGGTTGACCACTGTGGTCTGCCATTTGTTAACCAGCCTCAGGACCATGGTTTCTTCCCTGGTCCCAGTAGCCTCATCTTGACCCCAAACCCAGGCTGGTCGACCCATTGGTTGACTACTGTGGTCTGCCATTTGGTAACCAGCCTCAGGACCATGGTTTCTTCCCTGGTCCCAGTAGCCTCATCTTGACCCCAAACCCAGGCTGGTCGACCCATTGGTTGACTACTGTGGTCTGCCATTTGGTAACCAGCCTCAGGACCGTGGTTTCTTCCCTGGTCCCAGTAGCCTCATCTTGACCCCAAACCCAGGCTGGTCGACCCATTGGTTGACTACTGTGGTCTGCCATTTGGTAACCAGCCTCAGGACCGTGGTTTCTTCCCTGGTCCCAGTAGCCTCATCTTGACCCAAACCCAGGCTGGTCGACCCATTGGTTGACTACTGTGGTCTGCCATTTGGTAACCAGCCTCAGGACCGTGGTTTCTTCCCTGGTCCCAGTAGCCTCATCTTGACCCAAATCCAGGCTGGTCGACCCATTGGTTGACTACTGTGGTCTGCCATTTGGTAACCAGCCTCAGGACCATGGTTTCTTCCCTGGTCCCAGTAGCCTCATCTTGACCCCAAACCCAGGCTGGTCGACCCATTGGTTGACTACTGTGGTCTGCCATTTGGTAACCAGCCTCAGGACCGTGGTTTCTTCCCTGGTCCCAGTAGCCTCATCTTGACCCCAAACCCAGGCTGGTCGACCCATTGGTTGACTACTGTGGTCTGCCATTTGGTAACCAGCCTCAGGACCGTGGTTTCTTCCCTGGTCCCAGTAGCCTCATCTTGACCCCAAACCCAGGCTGGTCGACCCATTGGTTGACTACTGTGGTCTGCCATTTGGTAACCAGCCTCAGGACCGTGGTTTCTTCCCTGGTCCCAGTAGCCTCATCTTGACCCAAATCCAGGCTGGTCCACCATGGGTCTACCTAATTGCTTAGAATATCGTTAGTAGACAAGGTGTCGATGTACATTTGTACGCTGGTTAAGATATCCATTAATTGGGATTAATTTCATTAAGCTGTTTAAGCACAAAATTGCCAATCATGAAATGTATTCCTTCGTTTAACAGGATAATCATCGTCTTACGATGTCGTTTGGTATTGACTTGGGTTTGGCTACCTTCATTGAGACGAGGTATTTTTTTAAGCTCATGCAAGGATTTCGAGCTGTTTGTTGGTTAATTCCCCCCCCCCTTTTTAATTTATTTCAGGTGAGGCAGGCCTCAACGCCAGCCAATAATATCGCCGAGCTAGTGCTGCAACGAACAGCGGCCGATGAGACTTTACACGGCAGGTAATGGCGTGTATCCATCGCACAAAATAAATTAGTTTTGTTTGGCTCTTAAGCCTCACTTCACTGGTCACACACCGGTACTCCCCTGCATTCCGCGCAAGCTCTTGGTCATTGGCATAACAATGCATTTGTCGGGTATATAGTGGGGTGTGTCGCCTGTCGGCCTCACTTCAGGCTCGTGCACTCATAATGCTGTATGCTGTTTTCCCCTTATCCGGTTTCAGTCTGCATCTCTGTGCATGCAGGCCTACACATCACATGTTGTAAGATTAAATCCATCATGGATACAATTTCTTGTTCTCTTTGTTTCATTATTGAGGTTGTTGTATGAAACCGGAACTGTTTTTCATGCGTATGAGCGCAGCGAAGTAGCATGAAATAGCACGCCCGGGTTTATGATAGCACAAACCTGGACAACTTATTGGGCACATTTGTGACCCGGCACAACGACATGAGGAATATCCCACCAAAACACTTTTTGAGTAAACAACGCCTGAAGTTAAAGTATCTTCACAAGTCGATTACAAATAAATTTCCTTTTTTGGGTATTTTGGGAAATTTTAAGTATTAGAGGATGTTATACTTTTATATCATTTGAAAACTAATGGTATGCTCTTTCACATCATTAGAAAATCTCAAAATCTCAAAATTGGGTTATTCTTCATTATGCTGTGCCGGGTCACATTTTGACACCAATTTTAGTAAAATTGGAGGTGCCGTTCTCTGACAATGAACATTTTTTCAGGGCCATGGTGTAGTTTGATGAAACGTTTTCCATTGACTTACACTACATAAAAAGCATAGCATCCAAAGTACATAGGCATAGTGTTTTTTTTTTTAATTAGCTTAAAAATATGGCTGTATGTAATTGTTGGTTTTTCGTGTTTCATTTTCATTGTAAAATTCTTCCAAACACTGCAAACAGATTCTTTGATATGGGAAATTCAATAAAAAAACAAAACAATAAAAAGATGCCCCCAAAAAGGAACCATGAATCATTAACAAGCTATAATTAGACAAAATATTAATCTATTCAAATAAAATTTTACAAAAATGTTCATTATGTAATTTTGTATTGCCTTGCAAAAAAATCATTGTAATTCATCATTGAACGATCGAGATATGAGGAGGGGGGGAGGCGGAGTCCCCCTCCCACCGGCAGTGGGATGGTCAAAAGAACCCGGCTCTTTGAGGGTTAAGAGCGAAACAAAGGACATGGGAAAGCTGGAGATAGAAATCGACATTCCTCTTTAAAAGGGTCAGATCGTAAGCAGGTGGGAAAACATGAACCAGGAAGGGAAATCCAGAGATAAAGTCAGAACGTGGGAAGAAGCTGTTCTGATATCTCTTTGTTCTACAGGCCAGCCCCACCCAACGTAGAATAATGTTACAGACTGCCTACTGCATGACTCAAAATACCGAATTACAAATCTAAAACAATTCAGAGGGCCTGACATTTTTTAAACGAGTAGAACCTTTCTCAGAGGTAGATATGATATGGCGGAGACAGAGAGGATGTTTTTTTCCTTCTCCATATGTGACCCGGCACATCATAATGAGAAATAACCCCCACTTTTGAGATTTTGAGATTTTCTAATGATGTGAAAGAGTGTACCATTAACTTTTAAATGATATCAAAATTTCCTCCAATACCTTAACTTTCCGAAAATACCAAAAAATAATAAATTGATTTTTAATCAAATTGAGAAGATACTTTGACTTTAGGCGTTGTTTACTCGAAAAGTGTTTTGGTGGGATATTCCTCATGTTGCTGTGCCGGGTCACATATAGTGCTACGCCAGTTGGTCTTGAGTCCGTCTGAGACTTCCCTTCGATCAGAGTTCCCTCTCTGCCTTTCGTCCATGGAGTCATTGGTAGATTTAACCCTCGAATAGCTTCAGAAAAGAAACACAGCAGTCGTTCCATCTGAGTTCTCTGAAACTCCAGAGAGAGGTCGGTTTGCCAGCGCCACTGCATGAACGATCTTTGATCCTCTGTTCTTTCTGCTGGCCAGTGATTTACAGAAAACCGTGGAGTTGATGGACGATCTGCTAGATCTCCAAGCCATGCAACTCTACGGCTTGGACAGCGACGAAAAAGAAACCAAAGTTCAGACATTTGGAAAGGTAAACTCTCGTTAGGTTTCTTGTCAAAAAGATCATCGGTTGAGTGCCGGTTGAATTCATCCGACCGATACAAATTTCCCCCGGTAGAAAGCCGATTGTACTGGATTCTGGGGTGAGAAATTCACGATGGCTATCCGGTGGAAACGTCATCGGACGGGTCAAATCATCTGATACCCAACCGATAATCTTTTTGACAAGAGGCCTTAGATGGATGTCATATATATAGCCTCTGCTTTCTTGTGTCTTATATTCTTGTTAACCCTGTCTTTCTCACTTTCTCTCTCTCCTTGTCTCCATCCTTCCCGTTCTATCTCCCCTCTCTCTTCGTCTCTCAACCATTTCTTACTCTGTCTCCGATCTGCCTCTCTGCCTATCGCTTTCTATTTCTTTCTTGTTCCGTATCTCCCTCTCTGTCCACCTCTCCCTGTCTTTGTTTGTCTCTCTCCCTCTCTCTCTCGCCTCTATCTCTGTCCGTCTCATTCTATATCCCCCTCTCTCTCCCTCTCTCAAATTTCTCTCTTTGTCTATAACTGTGTCTCTCTATCTCTCTGTCTTTATCTGTGTCTCTCTATCTCCCTCTCTTTCTCTCTCTCTCCCTCTGTATCCACCTCTCCCCCTCCCTCTCCTTATTCTCTATATTTATCTCTCTCTATCTCTCCGTACCTCTCTATCGCCCTCCCCTCTCTCTCCCCTCCCTATCTACCTCTCCCCCTCTCTCTCTGTCTCTCTTTTTCCTCTCTATCCCTACCTCTCTATCGCCCTCCCTCTTTCTCTCCCCTCCCTATCTACCCTCCCACTCTCTCTATCCCTACCTCTCTATCACCCTCCCTCTCTCTCCCCCTCCCTATCTACCTCTCCCTCTCTCTCTATCTCTCTGTGTGTCTATCCTACCTCTCTATCGCCCTCCCTCCCTCTATCTCCTCCCTATCTACCTCTCTCTCTCTCTCTCTCTCTCCCTCTCCCTCTCTACTCTCTAAGTCTCCCTCCTCGCCTACCATGACAATAACTGAATGGTGTTTGTTATCTGTTAACCCATGGTTCACCTCAGACGCTGCTGGAGTTCGGGAGCAATGTGTTGGACACGAGCAAGCAGTCAACGTGGGCAGAGGTCACCAAGGTGAGAATGTCCTTGAGGATGAAGACCCTCGCCCTCAGGGTTGCATTGGCCCATAGGCGGTAGAGCATCGCCGCACTATACCAGACACATAGATCCACACATAGATCCCCACATAGATCCCCACATAGATCCACACTTAGATCCACACTTAGATCCACACATAGATCCACACATAGATCCACACATAGATCTACACTTAGATCCACAAATAGATCCACACTTAGATCCACACATAGATCCACACTTAGATCCACACATACATCCACACATACATCCACACATAGATCCACACATAGATCCACACTTAGATCCACAAATAGATCCACACTTAGATCCACACATAGATCCACACTTAGATCCACACATAGATCTACACTTAGATCCACAAATAGATCCACACTTAGATCCACACATAGATCCACACTTAGATCCACACATACATCCACACATAGATCCACACATAGATCCACACTTAGATCCACACTTAGATCCACACTTAGATCCACACTAAGATCCACACATAGATCCACACTTAGATCCACACATAGATCCACACTTAGATCCACATATATCCACACATAGATCCACACAAAGATCCACACTTAGATCCACACATAGATCCACACTTAGATCCACACATAGATCCACACTTAGATCCACACATAGATCCACACTTAGATCCACACATAGATCCACACTTAGATCCACACATAGATCCACACTTAGATCCACACATAGATCCACACTTAGATCCACACATAGATCCACACATAGATCCACACTTAGACCCACACTTAGACCCACACTTAGACCCACACATAGATCCACACTTAGATCCACACATAGATCCACACATAGATCCACACTTAGATCCACACATAGATCCACACTTTTCACCTTCCTCGTCGGCAGCAGACTCCCCGACCCCCCTCAACTCACAGCCATCTCACCAGACACTATAGATTACCAACGAGTGCTGACCCTTCCTCGCAAAAGACTGGACAACCCCGGACCGGCTATACGGACGGGAATTGGCCGTTTGAACGCTTACACGCACCGCTGGGCTCTGCGTCCATCAGCAGCCTGCCCGTGCGGAGCCGAGGAACAGACCGGCCACCACATCATCCACGAGTGCCCCACTTATCCCCTGCACCCAACGACTTGGACCTCGAAAACCCAAACCACGACACAGTGATAGTCAGCTGCAGAGGCTGAGCGACACTACGCACACTGTAAAAACGAACTGCGCCTCATGCACTTCTGCAATGGCACATATTTGTCCCAGAATCATGAACACTACTGTATACTACATGCACATGAAATACTGTAGCTCAAGCACATGGGGCATTGCCGTCACTCGAGCAAAAGTCGGATGAGGTGCATGAAGTGCTTCATGTACAAGAACATCTCCCTATTTACTGTACCTCAAGCACATGGAGTGAAAGGGAGCATCACCTCGTGCGCATGTATTGTGCACCGTGTGCCTCAACATACTTCATCCATGCCTGTCTCGTGCGAAATAAGCAGTTGTTCATCTTCTTTCCTCTCTTATCCACCGTCTTGCCCGACCCAGGCCGACTCGCCATCAGCAGCGGCCGACACGACAGTCTCCCCGACCTTCGTGACGGATAATCTGGAAAGTACGGGATTCCTGATCGCTCAGAACCTCAACCAGAACACCACCTCCGTCACCATCAGCTCCCCAAACATCCGTAAGACTATAATCTGACCCGGCACAGCAACATGAGGAATATCCCATTAAAACACTTTTCGAGTAAACAACGCCTAAAGTCAAAGTATCTTCTCAATTTGATTAAAAATCAATTTATTCCTTTTTTTTTATTTTCAAAATAGTTAATGTATTGGAGGAGATTTTGATATCATTTAAAAGTTCATGCTACACTCTTTCACATCATTAGAAAATCTCAAAATCTCAAAAGTGGGGGTTATTCCTCATTTTGATGTGCCGGGTCACATATATACACCCGTCTTCGTTGTGCATGCGCCACAATAATTAGAACAGCAGTTCACGAATTTATTACAAACCCGGTAGATGTCTCAGATCATCAGATACTTATCTGCTTGCAGTCCCGCACATTCATAATTCATGGGGTGAGCGGGCTTTCTCCCATGCTGGTCCTACCCTCTAGAATGCTCTTTCACAAGAAGTTCGTTATACTATGTCCTCCATATCTGACTTCAAATCCTCTCTGAAAACATATCTGTTTGATCGTAGTTCTCCTAAATAATGATAGATTTTGTCTTTGATTCTGTACAATGTTGCGTCTTGGGTGTCTTTGCAGACGGATTCTGGCGCTCTAGATATGTTCTGTAACTCAGTATTATTACAATTTGTATTATTCTGTGAGAAAGTTTGCCAGTGATGGATAACTTGACCATTCATGCGGCGAGTCAGTAGCAAGAATTAGTGGGGACCAATTTCTCAGTTAAGTTTGAATCTTTGAGAGTCATCATATCGTCTATAATTTGCTGAAGACATCAGTGCAGAACTTTGCTTCTGAGAAAGCTCCCGCCTTGATAAAAATGCCAAGCCCTCTAATTGGTTTAAAATTCAGATTTTTAGTCATTTACTTCAATCCATAAGGAGTTTGAAACAGTAGTGTATCATTTAGGTTTTTGAGTTTGAACTCAGGCTATACTCATAACTGCACTAAGATCAAAGTGTCGAGCCTTCCAAATGTTTGATGAATTTAAAAAAGAAGAAGCAAAAATTGTTTGCTCAAAGTGTCACTGCAAACTAATCTTCAATCGTTTCATCTTCAGGGTCAGCTGTAGTAGTCCTTTATTTGCCCTGGTTTCTCCCCGAGTGCTTTTCGTTTGTGTTCTGTGCCATTTTGTGTGAGCCAAGTCGGCATGCACTATTTTTAGTAAGGTTACTGCGTGCGTAACACCAGGGGCTGGCCTTAATAAAAGGTGGATGCACAATTGCTCCGCCTTGCTTTTCACATGCATCGACACTCGGTCGAGGCCACACCAAGGCAGCCCCTTCAAGCCACTATCTCCAGCAAGCACACCATCTATCCAGCTGCACGGTCGCCGTGGTAGATCCATTTGGCAGTAGTATACAGCCAATAGGTAAGCCACGGTGATCGCTGCAGCACTGGTAAATATTTAGCTTTAGGCGAAAGCCCGCCGCAATCTATTTCACCTTTATTTTCTTCTGGCACGTAGTAAACCAGCGTCTCAAATAAGCTGTATTATAATTTCCTCCTGGCGAAGTAGCCATACTTTCATTTACGCGTTTTTATAAGTTGCGCAGCTAAAAAAAAATAAAAAAATATATGTTTTGGTGCTAACAGGACCTTGCACAGAGGCAGTATGGCATTCTCCCCTGCCGTCGGTGAAATAACCCGAACATTGTAATGATGTCACTTCGTCTTTGTCCTGCCATGCAGTGATGAACGTGGAAGCCCTGTCGCCCGGGGAGACGGGCAAGGAGGTCCTGTTCCAGGACAGCAGAGAGGCGGAGGACGGCGATGGCTCCGTCAGGCACGTCATCGTTCTGCCCCCGTCTGCTACCGGCAACAAGGACCGCTCCCCATCGTCCAGCGGTGAGCCCATAGCTGCTTCCGGTAGCCACTTCAGTATCAGTATCTGTCTATTGTCCAGTAATAGGCCTACATGAGTCATCATCATCCTCATCATCATCCCCATCATCATCATCATCATCATCATCATCATCATCATCATCATCATCCCCATCATCCTCATCATCCTCATCATCATCATCATCATCATCATCATCCCCATCATCATCATCATCATCATCATCATCATCATCCCCATCATCCTCATCATCATCATCATCACCATCACTATCACTATCACCATCATCATCATCATCATCATCATCATCACCATCATCATCATCATTATCATCATCATCATCATCATCATCATCATCATCATCATCATCATCATTCCCATCATCCTCATCATCATCATCATCCTCATCATCATCATCATCATCATCATCCTCATCATCCTCATCATCATCACCACCATCATCCCCATCATCATCCTCACCATCATCATCCTCATCATCCTCATCATCATCCTCATCCTCATCATCATCAACATCACCATCATCACCATCATCATCTAATCATCGTCGTCGTCATCATAGTTTTCCTTCTTCATTAATTTTGATGTTCATCCATTATCATGTCCAGATGCCACCAGAGTGGTCTTCTTAGTTTACGAGACGCTGGGGGAGTACCTGACGGATGTAGCGATCGAAAATGACCCGGAACCCACTAGGTATGCGTGGCCTTCCCAAATAGTCAACTATCTTTGCTGTGGCTTAACGTACCATACCAGCGCCCTAACCATCTGAGCTTTTCAGCCCTTAGATGGCGGCCTTCCCAAATAGTCAACTATCTTTGCTGTGGCTTAACGTACCATACCAGCGCCCTTACCATTATGAGCTTTTCAGCCCTTAGATGGCGGCCTTCCCAAATAGTCAACTATCTTTGCTGTGGCTTAACGTACCATACCAGCGCCCTTACCATTATGAGCTTTTCAGCCCTTAGATGGCGGCCTTCCCAAATAGTCAACTATCTTTGCTGTGGCTTAACGTACCATACCAGCGCCCTTACCATTATGAGCTTTTCAGCCCTTAGATGGCGGCCTTCCCAAATAGTTAACTATCTTTGCTGTGGCTTAACGTACCATACCAGCGCCCTTACCATTATGAGCTTTTCAGCCCTTAGATGGCGGCCTTCCCAAATAGTCAACTATCTTTGCTGTGGCTTAACGTACCATACCAGCGCCCTTACCATTATGAGCTTTTCAGCCCTTAGATGGCGGCCTTCCCAAATAGTTAATTATCTTTGCTGTGGCTTAACGTACCATACCAGCGCCCTTACCATTATGAGCTTTTCAGCCCTTAGATGGCGGCCTTCCCAAATAGTTAACTATCTTTGCTGTGACTTAACGTACCATACCAGCGCCCTTACCATCTGCGCTTTTCAGCCACTAGATGGCGGCCCCTAGATTGACTATCTTTGCTATGGCTTAAAGGCCCGATACAACATTGGGAAGATCGGGAAAAATCGATGTCCACAGATTTCCTTCTAGTTTGCACAGTTTGTAGATGGTCATGATAGAATCCTCATGTCGAAATCTTACGGTCTGGGATGCTGTACTTTTCGAGAAATCTTCACTCAATCATCGACACACACAAAAAAAGTGTATTACTCCCGAGTAATAAATTATTTCTTACACTACAGAACGGTGCGAACATCCTGGCTGATTTTTGCCTTTTTCTACTTTCTCAGATTACCATTTGAGCTAAAACCTTCGCAGTATTGCTTTGGAATGTTTTATGGTTTGACACACAAACTGTGACAATATTTTGACCTTCACCAATGTTGTATAGGGCTTTTAATGTACCAGAGCTCTTACCATCTGAGCTATCTAGCCACTAGATGGCGGCCTTCCCAAATATAAAATATTGGGTCATCGAAATCAGTATGCCTTTTTCAAGGCGAAGTGTGTGGATCCAAGTTGCTACCAAAAATATGTCTTGCGTTCAAATAATTGGAGTTTTAAATTCTATAATATTCACTCCATGCAGTCCGACCAATGGCAGCGACTACGATTCGGTGAACGGGACCCAGGCAACGCCGCCCCCACCCCCACAGCTCAACTCGGCCGTCGTGTCTGCCTCGGCCAAGAACTCCGGCCAAGATGTCAAGAAATTCGAGGGCGAGGAAGAAGTGCTTCTTACCATCAAACACACCTCGGTAAATACAAAAACAAAAATAACGGGTAACAAAAAGGAAAATCTTACCAAGTTCTTCTGACCATCAAACACACCTCGGTAAATAAAAACAAAATAATGGCAAAAAAGGACATTCTTACAAAGTCCTTTTGACCATCAAACACACCTCCGTAAATACAAAAAAATTAACGGCAAAAAATAGACAATATTACAAAATGCTTTCGACCATCAAACACACCTCGGTAAATACAAAAAAAAATTAACGGCAAAAAATAGACAATATTACAAAATGCTTTCGACCATCAAACACACCTCGGTAAATACAAAAAAAAATTAACGGCAAAAAATGGAAAAGCTTACCAAGTTCTTCTGACCATCAAACACACCTCCGTAAATAAACAAATATTATGGCAAAAAAAAGACAATATTACAAAGTGCTTTTGACCATCAAACACACCTCGGTAAATACAACAAAAAATAACGGCAAAAAATGGAAAAGCTTACCAAGTTCTTCTGACCATCAAACACAATAAAACAATATTATGGCAAAAAAAGACAATATTACAAAGTGCTTTTGACCATCAAACACACCTCCGTAAATAAATTTTAAACAATAATGCAAAAAAAGGACAATCTCACAAAGTCAGATGGCTGAGATTTCCATTGGATCGTAACGAGAAGGTTCTCAAAGGAAAGATCCCTGCTCCGATAGAAATGCCTTTAGTTTTGAGAAAGGTCCTGCTAGGATTGAGACACCAGGCCCTCATGTTTTTCTTTATCTTTACATTTTGTGCATATTAATCAGCCAGCAGTTTGCAACATTTTTGCATATCACTTTTTTTAATCTAGGTGATTTTAGTCAGTGATATACAAAAATGTTGCAAACTGCTTACTGACTAAAATTACCAAAATGCAAATCTCCAAATTTAGTGGGTCTGACGTTTCGATCCCAGCAGGACCTTTCTCAAAGCCCTTTGAGAAAGGTCCTGCTGGGATCGAAACGTCAGGCCCACTAAATTTTAATTCTAGTCAGGTCTTCAGGAAAGACACCCCTCTATCCCTTCTCCACCCTCGGACAATTTGTTTTTTGCTTCAAGCGGAATGCAGTGATGAGCTGACGATGAGCCGTTCTATCTGTTCAGTGCGTCTGCCCTTTTTGTTGTTTCAACGGTTAACCTTGAGCGGCTTTTAAACCTTAGAAGGGCAAATTTACTCAAGATAATTAGTTCAACACAGCGGCTACGAAATGGGTTTACATAGTTATGGATTGTAAATTGGAATTCCAGCGATACACGGGGGTATTGAATGGGATAGTGCATGTCAGTGAACAAAATGAGGAAGGTTAGGGATCAAATAACACGCTTACTATAATCACGCTCATTCAGGGTCATGTTGAACCATTATAAAGATTGAAGGAGATCATTTTATATTTGTTTGTGATGTGTGTGCTACGAATTGATGTTGATAATAATGGATGTTTGATAATTGTGCTGGTATTTTTCCCCAGACGAATATCACTGGAAACGTGAGCTGTGTGTTCTGGAATTCGTCGAAAAGGTGAATGTAATGCTTGAATCGTTTTAGTTCATGGTTTGCAGCAATTATTCATTAAAGACAATAGCTTAACTGTGTAATGGACTAGTCGGCGGAGGTTGGGTTGGGTTGGGTTGATATGGGTTTGGTTTGGTTTGGTTTGGTTTGGTTTGGTTTGGTTGGGTTGGGTTGGGTTGGATTGGGTTTGGTTTGGTTTGGTTTGGTTTGGTTTGGTTTGGTTTGGTTTGGTTTGGTTTGGTTTGGTTTGATTGGTTTGGTTTGGTTTGGTTTGGTTGGGTTGGATTGGGTTTGGTTTGGTTTGGTTTGGTTTGGTTGGGTTGGGTTAGGTTGGGTTGGGTTGTGTTGTGTTGTGTTGTGTTGTGTTGTGTTGTGTTGTGTTGTGTTGTGTTGTGTTGTGTTGTGTTGTGTTGTGTTGTGTTGTGTTGTGTTGTGTTGTGTTGTGTTGTGTTGTGTTGTGTTGTGTTGTGTTAGGTTGGGTTGGGATGGGTTGGGTTGGGTTGGGCTGAGTTGGGTTAGGTTGGGTTGGGTTGTGTTGTGTTGTGTTGTGTTAGGTTGGGTTGGGATGGGTTGGGTTGGGTTGGGCTGAGTTGGGTTGGGTTGGGTTGGGTTGGGTTAGGTTGGGGTCGGTTGGGTTAGGTTGGGCTGGGCTGGTTAGTTATGTTCGTCTACGTTGGGCTGAACTGGATATGACAGGACTGGGCAGGGTTAGCATGGGCTAGTTTCCTCGGTGTGGCAAGATATTAGATTAGGCAATATGAAGGAACTCACAGTTTTCAGCCTTTTCTCCCACAGCCTTGGTAGAAATGGTGCGTGGTCCGACAAAGGCTGTCGACTCGTGTACAGCAACGAGAGCTACACTATCTGCGCATGCAACCACCTCACGAACTTCGCCATCCTCATGGATGTCAGCGGTAGCCACAAAAAAGTGAGTGCAATCCAAGCATGCACGCATCCATCCATTCATTTATCCATGCATGCAAGCATTCATCTATTCATTCAACCATGCATGCTTGCATCCATCAATCTATCCGTCCCAAATCATTTCGTTCCTCGGTAACATTGCGTGGTTAATTTTTTTTAAAGAATATTTAGGACATGATAGTGCCATCAAATTTTATGATAAGCGGCCCAATATTTCAGAATTTAATTTGATTGGGAATGTGACAATAGCAATAAGATGGAACAGGCAGGCAACCTAAACCAAATAAAAACCAGGAGCTGGAGCCACGTGTTCCAAAGACTGAAACAGGAAGATCCCTTCACGGTCTGTACGGATGCAAGCTAGGGTTGTTATCCCCCACATAGGGAGCCTGGCTAGCGTATTTTGTTTTTCCTAGGAAGGTTAGGGGCAATTTTCATAAATGGGCGTGTCGAATTGTTTTTAAAGAAAAGTACGACAGAAGAAGATTACGACATCCCATTAATGATAACTGTCCCTAACCCTCCTACGAAAAAAAAAAATACACGGCCGGCTATAAGTCCAGACGTCCTAACCTCCCCTTCGTAATTTCATTTTTTTTTCTTTTGAGAAAATGTGGATGATGTGTTTTCGGTCTATATTCAACCACATGGCCTCAACATCCAGGAGGGGAACGACTAGCACCTTGCCTGTTAACTGATAATCCTCCATTTGTGTTCACTCCTCCACACTTCTCTCTTTGATCTTTCCCCCTCTTCTCACTACCCCTACCCCACTCCTTGCCCTTCCCTTTGATCTCACCCTACCAGCTTTCCTCTTTGTCCTCTGTCATCCGTGTCATATACACTCTCTATCCCCTTCCTTATTGTATATGTTTGTCCTTGTCACTCTGCCTTTGAGAAAGGTCCTGCTAAGATCGAAACGTCAGGCCCACTCAATTTTGAGATTTGCATTTCGGTGAATTTAGTCAGTAAGCAGTTTGCAACCCTTTTCTGTATAATCATAGTCTAATTCTTTTGAACTAATTATGATTCATCATCTGCTTGCAGATTCCTAAGATCCATGAGCAGATCTTGACAGGGTTGACGTTCATCGGGTGCTCCTTGTCTATCGTCTGTCTGGGTATATCGCTCTTCGCCTTCTCGTTCTTCAAGTGAGTACCATCTCCACTGTCCGTCCACACCAGTATCCTTCAAACACAAATTGTATAAAAAAAAAACCCACCTGAACCACGTCATCATCTGGGCATACACTTTCAAAGTACAAATCTCCAATTCCTCTCGGTTACGCTATTTGCTTTGTCATTTAATCTGCAAGGGTAAAGACGATAGTCAACCCCAATCAATTTGCGTATGCCTTTAGGTTTTTATACTTGCCGTTTCAATTGGATTAGAGTGAAATGAGATTTGAAGGTTTGCATGGTAAGAATAGCAGGATAAATAGGTTTGCGGTGACACCATGTACAATTCTCTTTTGTGAGTAAGTGTGAGTAAGTTTAGAACAGTGTATACTCTGTTCGTCTTCGGGAGACTGCTGAAGACGAACTGAAGACGAGCAGAGTACACTGTTCGAAACGTCGAGTCCCTCCGGTTCTTTTCAGAACCATCCTTACTCACAAAAGAGAATTTACATGGTGTCACCGCAAACCTATTAAATTTTATCCTGGATTAGAGTGACAGTTAAAATGTCTGCATCTTTTGTATAGGAATCAATTCAACACACCATGACTCCAGGGTTACTGCTGACGAACAAACAAAGATGAAACAACAGCAGTTTGGAGTAAATAAAACCTGTTCCAAGAGCTAAACATCCTGACAAATACTGTGAAGTCAGGGAACCACACGGACGACTGCCGTAACAACAGCCACTGCGTATATGTTTTGCTCAGCACGTAGCTCAAGTCGCCACACACGATGAGTTTTCATCCACGAGAGGCGACAAAAATCAAACAGGACAGATATTGGTCTCACGGCCTCTTGAGGCAGAAATCTCACCAAAAGTTCAGCGCACACGGTGAGTTACGTGCTGAGCTAACGACCTCGAGAGAATGTTTGCTCAGCAGATAGCTGTCGTGTGCGGCGGCCTTCAGTGATGATCCGTCTAATGCTTCGCTTCTTTCTTTCTTTCGCCCGCCATTCCCTTGAAGAAACGTCTGGAGTCTGCGCGTGACCATTCACCGCAATCTCTGCTTCATGCTCCTGGTCTCCAACGCCCTCTTCATCGTGGGCGTGGACAAGACCCAGATCAAAGTGAGTACTCACCGCGGATCCCGCAGTCATTCCTGCGACACTATTTGTGACCCGGCACAGCGACATGAGGAATATCCCACCAAAAGACTTTTCGAGTAAACAACGCCTGTAGTCAAAGTATCTTCTCAAATCGATAAAAAAATAATTTTTTTTTTTTTTTTTTGTATTTTCGGAAAGTTAATGTATTGGAGGATATCATGTTCAAAGGATTTTTCGGAAATCCGTCTCTAAATGACGGGGAAGTGTTTGTGTACTGTTTTCATGAAAATGTAAAGTCCCTGCCTTTTTAAATGGCCGCTTTCGAGGAGTTAGAATGGTGCTGCTATATTGTGTCTGGTACCAAATGAACGAGCGAAGTCCCCTTGTACTATTTACAACAAAGTTCACACGGAAATAATTTTGATATCATTTGAAAGCTAATGGTATACTCTTTTACATCATTAGAAAATCTCAAAATCTCAAAAGTGGGGGTTATTCCTCATTTTGCTGTGCCGGGTCACATTTATTTATTTTTTGTCACCGGCAAAATTGTCTCTTGGGTCGAGTTTGGGCGGTCTGTTCTTCACCCGCGAGCCTTGTCCTCGAGCTCGAACCACACGAACACGATTCAAGTCGAATAGGTCTCCACAGGGAAATTGTAAAGGTGTATAGGTCTCCACAGGGAAATTGTAAAGGTGTGTAGGTCTCCACAGGGAAATTGTAAAGGTGTATAGGTCTTCACAGGGAAACTGTAAAGGTGTATAGGTCTCCACAGGGAAATTGTAAAGGTGTATAGGTCTCCACAGGGAAATTGTAAAGGTGTATAGGTCTCCACAGGGAAATGGTAAAGGTGTATAGGTCTCCACAGGGAAATTGTAAAGGTGTATAGGTCTCCACAGGGAAATTGTAAAGGTGTATGGGTCTCCACAGGGAAACTGTAAAGGTGTATAGGTCTCCACAGGGAAACTGTAAAGGTGTATAGGTCTCCACAGGGAAATTGTAAAGGTGTATAGGTCTCCACAGGGAAACTGTAAAGGTGTATAGGTCTCCACAGGGAAACTGTAAAGGTGTATAGGTCTCCACAGGGAAATGGAAAAAGGTGTATAGGTCTCCACAGGGAAATTGTAAAGGTGTATAGGTCTCCACAGGGAAATTGTAAAGGTGTATAGGACTCCACAGGGAAATTGTAAAGGAGTATAGGTCTCCACAGGGAAACTGTAAAGGTGTATAGGTCTGCACAGGGAAATGGTAAAGGTGTATAGGTCTCCACAAGGTTTTCACGAAACTGATATTTGGAAATAACTCAAAAACGTCAATATTATAACCATCATTTGGACCAGCGTTTTCCAAATAGTTAATACGAAGTAAAAATATAAAAAAAGTTGCAAACTGCTCACTGACTGAAATGACCTGCAATTCATAGATCTCAAAGAAAAAGGTCCTGCTAGGATCGAAACGTCAGGCCCTCTAACTTTTGAAAATAGTTTTGAAAATTGGTAACCTCACTATGGTACGGAAGCCCAACTGTTTCCTTCTTTTGCTTTCTGAGCTCAATCAAAAGCTGCCAGCATTCCCGATTCAACCAGACCAAGTTGACAAAGTATTTGCAAAACTCTTTCTATCTTGTGCGACTCTTTTGACAATACTGTGTATAGTCCCTAGAACCCAATCGTTCTACAAGTCTAACGTATAGTTCATATCCTGTTTGGTATTTGCTTGAGAGTGACGTTGCATCACAATCATCTAAAAGGATAGCCATCCAATTTCTCTGAAAAAAATGTTGTGACGTTCAGAAATCCACTTTCAGACCATTCTTCTCACGCCAGTAAAGGACGAGAGCGTTCTGTCGGTGCCAAAGTGGCAGTAACTTCCTTATTGATGTAGGGTACCTGTCAAGGGCGCGGCAATACATGGACGACATCGTTTAGTTTGGACAGCTGCCCCACCACTTTTGGATTGGAAATCTAAAAGCTGACATTGGCGTTACTCCTGGGGAGATAGACTGAGTTTCCAAGGCTCAGTTTCCCAAGTAAAGAGATTGCCAGATGGTCCTTTACCAAAATAATGAAGGCTTGGCCTTGGGCTGCGATTTCATTTCTGCTACCCGTCAAAATGCCGAAGGCACATTACACGACAGGCTTTTGCCCAAAGTTTGCGAGCGAATTCTTCGCTGGGCAGGACAACACGCCTTCGTTTTATTTTTGGAAACCGACCCTGTATTTCCAATGTTTGTTTGTGTGTGACGGGGACAAAGTCGGAGCCCGAGCCCGCGATGATGACAAGATAGCAACAGAAAGTGAGCATTGCTTATTTGGAGCACACTCAGTTGTGTAGTCTTCAAATCACTCACTCACGTCACTCACTCACTCACTCATCTCTCCGAAGTCTCACCGACCATTGGTGCACTGATGCACGAACCTCCTCCACTCTCCCCTAAACCTTGGCCTTCCCTATCCAGTCGTGTATATGGGGGTGTTAGCCCGAGCCACTGTCTCCCGGGTCACCTCTTTTGTTTTGACCCTCTTGCTATTGCTTCAAATCGAGTCTGGTTATTTCATTGCTTCCACTGTGTTTGGTCTCATCAGCTCCTATGCTCCGTGATTGCCGCCCTGTTGCACTACTGCTTCCTGGCTGCCTTCGTCTGGATGTCCTTGGAGGCCGTGCAGTTCTACATCATGCTGGTCCATGTCTTCTCGACTCACTCCAGACACTGGCCGTACTACTTGGCTGGATATGGTGAGCGGTTGCGAGGCAGCGTGAGGCAGATGTGCGGCAGATGTGAGAGAGCGTGAGGCAGATGTGAGAGAGCGTGAGGCAGATGTGAGAGAGCGTGAGGCAGATGTGAGACAGCGTGAGGCAGATGTGAGACAGCGTGAGGCAGATGTGAGACAGCGTGAGGCAGATGTGAGACAGCGTGAGGCAGATGTGAGACAGCGTGAGGCAGATGTGAGACAGCGTGAGGCAGATGTGAGACAGCGTGAGGCAGATGTGAGACAGCGTGAGGCAGATGTGAGACAGCGTGAAGCAGATGTGAGACAGCGTGATGCAGATGTGAGACAGCGTGAGGCAGATGTGAGACAGCGTGAGGCAGATGTGAGACAGCGTGAGGCAGATGTGAGACAGCGTGAGGCAGATGTGAGACAGCGTGAGGCTAATGTGAGACAGCGTGAGGCAGATGTGAGAGAGCGTAAGGCAGATGTGAGAGAGCGTAAGGCAGATGTGAGACAGCGTGAGGCAGATGTGAGACAGCGTGAGGCAGATGTGAGACAGCGTGAAGCAGATGTGAGACAGCGTGAGGCAGATGTGAGACAGCGTGAGGCAGATGTGAGACAGCGTGAGGCAGATGTGAGACAGCGTGAGGCAGATGTGAGACAGCGTGAGGCAGATGTGAGACAAATGTGAGACAATGTGAGACAAATGTGATGCAGATATGTGTAGCGTGTGACATTAAAGTGAGACAAAATGTGAGCAGCGTCGGCCAAACGTGAGTCACTGACACAAGGTAGCCCAATACATTACAATGAAGGGCATCTGAAACCCCATCGTCATCAGATGCATACCAGGAAGCACGTCGGGTAATCTGTATCTAAATGCTTTTAAAATTCCCTTTCTATTCGGTTCAATGGCAGGACTTCCGGTCATTGTAGTTGGTGTCTCCGCAGCCGTCAACCATTCTGGATACGGGACTGAAAAGTAGTAAGTTTCCATAGCAATTGCTGCTCGTTCAAATGAAGTGAATTAGGCTACATAGGCTATTGCAAATTAGATCACAGTGTGTTGAATAACTTCAATTTCAAACAATCTTGTCATTTGATATACAAACATGTTGCAAACTGCTTACTGACTAAAATTAACAAAATGCAAATCTCACAATTTAGTGGGCCTGACGTTTCGATCCTAGCAGGACCTTTCTCTCCGCCTTTGAGAAAGGTCCTGCTAGGTCCGAAACGCCGGGCCCACTAAATTTTGAGATCATTTTACCTCTATCACGTATCTTTGATGAGACGTAAAAAGTAATGATAACGTGTTGCAAAATACTTTTTGACGTTGACGACCTAAATAGAAAATCTGGACCATTTTTTGAGAGGTCCAACATGTTGATCCTAGGAGTAGGAGGACCTCTCTCAAAGGCAGAGCGAAAGTGACAAAGTTTGACAAGGGGGGAGGCAAAACGACATGGATAACATGATGATGGAAGAAAACTTGTCAGATCAATTTCTTCTGTATTTTCCATTTAGCTGTTGGCTCTCCACCGAGAATTACTTCATATGGAGTTTCGTGGGCCCCGTTGGCGTGATTATTGTGGTGAGTCGTCCTACAATCTTATAGAAGATCATTACCCAGTCACAGACAGCGAGACCATGGCGAGACTGAGGCCGTGTCCGAATCTGTTGTCTAGAGCTACGGCTAGATCTTCGCTCCATTGGAAACACACAGGGATGCGAAGACAATAGCCGTAGCCGTAGCTCTGGAAGCCCGTTTCGGACACGGCCTAACATATGCCGGTCCTTGCGGTTGTTCTGAGCTCCATGGGCCCCTTTCCAAAACCCGGCTTAGGCTTCGGCTCCGGCTTCGTCTCTCCGGGTTCGTTTTCCAAAATCACAGGTTGGAGTTCTTTGTTGAGGGCTGAAGCTTGGGATTCTTTTTCAAAACGCAGTATAACGTTCCAAAAGAAGCCAGAAGTCTCCCGTTTTCAAGAACTAGAGACAAAGCCGGAGCCTGAGCCTAAGCCGGTATTTTTTACAAAGGGTCGTTGTAATTCTGTTCTTAGGGTTTTTACGCACTAGTTTTTTCTTCTTCCCAGAACCACACCTAATTGAAGAGACACGTCACAAGATGCACCAGCATACCCAAAGTTATAATGTATTTCATCCACCATTAAGCCACGCATCGTGCTCATTCAATATAAGACCTACCCGTTTCCAGGAGCGACTGGAATAAGTCTTCGAATGCCCTTCCAATGAAAGGTTTCATGAGGGCATTCCTAGGAACGATAAATTGAAGTTCCCTGGGATGCAAAAATCATAGGTATAACATGATGTTTGCGTCAAGGAGAATGTAATTCAGTGAGCGTTTGCCCTGCTCGACGTAATAAGCACTGAGTGCTCAGTGTTTGCCCGATGCCTGATGAAAAGAGGTTGGAGATTGAAGTTGTTTCTGGTGTTCCTCCATCCAGGTGAACGTGGTGCTGCTGGTCGTGTCTCTCCGCATAGCCTACAACTCTAGGTCGTCTGTGGGCCCAAGCAAATCGCAGACCAACATCAAGTAAGTTGCCATTGGGAAGGGGTGATAGTTGAGTGAATTGAAACCACAATCCCTCCCATAGGTTCCAGAATAATTATTACTACATAGCATCAGAGTTATACAGCATCTAGTGCAGTCAAACACACAGAGGACAAACTGACTGCAAACTCATGGGAAGATAAGAGTTGAAGGTTTGCATGGTGGAAGTACCAAGTGGAAGGTTTGCAGTGACCTTATGTTAATCTCTTGTGAGATGGAGGGTGGCTTTGAAAGAGAGCCGGTAACTCAACGTTTCAAGCAGCGTAAACTCTGCCAGTCTCCCGACGACGGGAAGCACACACTGCCCAACACGTTGAGTTACTGGTTCTTCTTTTCAGAGCCGCACTCCATCTTTGCGTCACCACAAACCTTCCACTTAAAAATCCAGGTCGGATAAGTCAGGATGTATTCACGGTGATGGTAACAAGTCAAGAATAGATTGCGGAGTCACCGTGGCCAATGAAAATTGCTTGCGTGAGTTTGTGGTTCCGATTGTGTTGCCATCAGCCATTATTATGGTTTGTATGTCACCGAGGTGGCACTAACAGTGGAACTTTTGGTCGTCATTACACTGCTATCGTAGAGGCTAAGAACGGATATAAATGGTCTGCTCTGATTTCATCAGGCAGTGGGTAGGCGTAGGGGAGGGGCAAGCATTTGGATTGTAGCTGAACCTTGTCAGAGGTTGGTGAGTAGCCTCGTCACGGGTACCGCTTCTGTAAATCCCGCGTATACACAGGGGAGCTATACTCTAGCGTACCTTGTGCTTGTAGGCGTTCGTTTGACATCTCCTTGACTTGCTCGCAATACGGGCGATTGCCAATAGTGCGCCCTCAAGAGTTTGCCACGCGTTGGCCAATCAAAATGCGCGGAATCTGTCGAATCCATTGTTCTCCATCTATTATGGAGATCAATGGTCGACACGTGCTTTGGGTTGGCAGACTCCGCGCACTGTGATTGGCCAACGCATTGCAAACTCTTGAGGGCGCTCTAGGGGCTACTGCGAATCACCCGTCGTTCGTTCCCGCTCCCATCAGGCCGTGGATCAAAGGCGCCATGACGTTGCTGTTCCTTCTCGGCGTCACGTGGGGCGTGGGGTTCTTCTTCCTCAGCGTGGAATCGCTCGTAGTGGCTTACATCTTCACCATCCTCAACTCGCTGCAGGTGAGACAGGGTCACATCCCGCTGCTTGTGCTTCGCCCCCACTGCACTGCGCCGGGACCTCCGTTTTTAGAGCGCCAGTGGTGTTGCTATGCGCCGGGTAATCCGAATCCGGGCACCGCTATCGTCCAAGTTTCAAAACAATATGTAGCGTGACAAAAGCCGCACAGACGTCTGTGCAGTTCCTCGGTGTCAACACGCTCTTCGAAGTCAACATGCTCCCTAGTCCTCCAATACTTTGGTCAGGTAGTACCCAGGCCGCGCAGCGAGCGCGCTTGGTCCGCAAGGTCCGACAATAATGTTTAGGCAGCTAGGGGAGCAAGCATGTTGACACCGAGGGGTGTGTTGACACGGTACCGAGGAGCTGCACAGACGTCCGATTGTGCCAGGTTTGACTGGCTTGTACACACAGTGTACTCTTATCATTGATTTATTTCACAGGTATCCATTGTTCCTGAAAGTTTAGTGAGTCTTGAGGCTGGCCCATTATTCAACGAAAAACCCGTGTGGCGGTCATAGTCACTGAAGAATCGCTCGGTGCGAATAATATGATGAAGGGTGTGTGTAGGAGGTGGGTTCTTTTGAGCCAGCCAACTTACCAGTCAAACCGTGTCAACATACAGTAGATATAACATGATGTTTGCGTCGAGGAGAATGTGATTCAATGAGGTTTTGCCCTTGCTCGACGCGATAAACACTGAATGCTCAGTGCTCTGCCTGGTGCCTGATAATAGCACTGTGAATACTCAGTGTTTATCCCGTCCAGCAAGGGCAAAATCTCATTGAAAAACCGTGTCAACTTCAACACTTTATAGGTGGTCTCTGGTTTACACACTCTGTGAATCTCTGTCTCCCTCTGTCTCCCATTGCCTCCCTCTTCTTTTCCCCTGCCTCTCTCTGTCTCTCTGTCTCTCTGTCTCTCTCTCTGTCTCCCTGTCTCTCTGTCTCTCCGTCTCTCTGTCTCTCTGACTCTCTGTCTCCCCCTGTCTCTCTCTGCCTCTCTCTGTCTCTCTGTCTCCCTGACTCTCTGCCTCCCTCTGTCTCCCTCTGTCTCTCTCTATCTGCATGTCTGTCTCTCTCTCTCTCTCTCTCCCTCTCCCTCTCTCTCTCTCTCTCTCTGTCTCCCTGTCTCTCCGTCTCTCTGTCTCTCTGACTCTCTGTCTCCCCCTGTCTCTCTCTGCCTCTCTCTGTCTCTCTGTCTCCCTGACTCTCTGCCTCCCTCTGTCTCCCTCTGTCTCTCTCTATCTGCCTGTCTGTCTGTCTGTCTCTGTCTCTCTCTCTCTCTCTCTCTCTCTCTCTCTCTCTCTCTCTCTCTCTCTCTCTCCCTGTTTCTCCCTGCCTTTCTCCTCTAGGGTCTCTTCATCTTCGTATTTTACTGCCTGGGCAACGAGCGAGTCAACAGCGAGCTGCGCAAGTTTGTGTCCCGTCAGAGTTGGCTTCCCGCCGGCATACGGGAGCGCTTCGGCAAATGTCCCACTTCTGCCAGCACCGTGGTGAGTGTGCACGGTTCCTACGTACGGATTTATCATGAAAGATATCTAGGGTTAATGGCACGGACGCCGGCAAAAAAGATTACTTCCGTGAAACAGATAAGCAGCAAGAGATCCATGCAAAGGCTTCAGATTTTACTCAGATGTACATTTGCCACAAAACCCACTAAACCCTTCCACAGCTTCTGTTATCAAATGGTAGGGCCTAATTCTTCATTTTTACAAGATGAGGATTATTTGAACTAGATGAGTCAGACTTCCGTAGGAAGAATTTTGTTATATACTTTTTTCTACCATAACTTGATTTTCCCATTAATGTAGAGGGCCTGGCGTCTTGATCTGAGCAGGACCTTTCTCTAAGGTCCTGATAGGATCGAGAAGGATCCTGGTAAGATCGAGAAGGATCCTGGTAAGATCGAGAAGGATCCTGCTAAGATCGAGAAGGATCCTGCTAAGATCGAGAAGGATCCTGCTAAGATCGAGAAGGATCCTGCTAAGATCGAGAAGGATCCTGCTAAGATCTAGAAGGATCCTGCTAAGATCTAGAAGGATCCTGCTAAGATCGAGAAGGATCCTGCTAAGATCTAGAAGGATCCTGCTAAGATCTAGAAGGATCCTGCTAAGATCTAGAAGGATCCTGCTAAGATCGAGAAGGATCCTGCTAAGATCGAGAAGGATCCTGCTAAGATCGAGAAGGATCCTGCTAAGATCGAGAAGGATCCTGCTAAGATCGAGAAGGATCCTGCTAAGATCGAGAGGGATCCTGCTAAGATCGAGAAGGATCCTGCTATTAAAGATCAAGACAAATCCTGGCAGGATCGAAAGGTCATGCTCTCTCTAAAATCACGAGTTTTGCATTTTTGGTCATCATTTTGTGTTAGTAGCTTAGCAGTTTGCAACATTTTATTTGAATAAGATTGGAAGGTTTGCATTGTGGAAGTACTATGTGACGCTTCTCTTCCGAGAGGGAGTGTGGCTCTCTGAAAAGAGCCGGCAACTCAACGTTTCGGGTAGTGTACTCTGCCTGTCGTCAAGAGATTCAGTCT
The DNA here is from genome assembly GCA_949987565.1 of Luidia sarsii. Taxonomy (NCBI): domain Eukaryota; kingdom Metazoa; phylum Echinodermata; class Asteroidea; order Paxillosida; family Luidiidae; genus Luidia; species Luidia sarsii. The sequence continues at coordinate 10,842,746 of OX465113.1, forward strand.
GCCACTTAACATTTTGTTTTTCCTTGCAGAGCACCAGAACGGTGTCCACTCATCAGATAAGTCGCCCTGAGGTTTACCAAAGTGAGTATTAACCCTAAAATTAAACGAGTCTAGAATTAGTTTGATTGGGATTCTTTCCGACCTATTGTGACGAACGAAAGAGATTACGTGTGACGTACTGCGTGTGACGTACTACTGCTCTCTGTAGTGACGTCACAATGGTGAGGTAGAACCATGTGCAAGCTATAAGGGATTTTGGATATGCTTCTGAGCGTTTGGGAGAGTCAGTTGATTTCATCCAAGTAGACTTGAGGATTACCGGCACAAGTATAGAAGCCAAGTCCAGTGGAAACGCGGCTTATCTCGCGGGCAGATGTATATTGCTTGTGTGTGTGTGGTGTTGTTTGTTTTTTTACATTTTCTGTCTCTCCTGTTATCCTCCTAAAAACGAACCACAGGAAAGGGAAGCTTCGACTGCTCCCCGATGTCCAACCTGAACGGCTCGGAGAGCGCCAAGTCCCGGTCGGAGACCGAGAACCACTTCGTCAATCCCATCATCGACGTGACCCTGACTGAGGGCGAGGGGGCCGGCGAAGGCGACGAGGAAGAAGCGAGGAAGCCGGAGGTCGGCCCCGGCACCAAGGCGGGCAGCTCCTGGCTCCACAGCAACTCCCTGAACAGCATCGTGGCCGACAACAAGAACGGCCACGCCCCGATCGACAGCTACCCCAAGGTGGATTACGAGTGAAAGAGAGCTCCGGATGACAGAGTGAAGAGTGGGGAGCGACGAATTCAAACAAACTCGTTGTTGCAGAATTATAATGTATTGATGGCTGAGTCCAACGACCGAACGCTCCCATCTCACACAAAGTTAGAGCGTATCAGGAATTTAGGGTATCAGGAAATTAGGAGGGCCTGACGTTTCGATCCTATAGCAGGACCTTTCTCAAAGGCAGAATGTTAGAGGAAAATCGCATTCCGATCACATCAGGACCAATTTCCAAAAGGGTTTTCAATTAGTTGCAGAATTGATGGCAGACACAGACTACCGAACGCGCCAATATCACAAAGTGAGAGCGTAATCAGGAATTAGAGTATCAGAAATTTAGGAGGGCCTAACGTTTCGATCCTAGCAGGACCTTTCTCAAAGGCAGAAAGAAAAGAGGACCTTTTCCAAAAGGCAGATCACCCTGCCAATTCCTTCTTCAACATTTATCACTCTGACATTTTGAAAAGCTCTCCTGATATAGATGATAACACGATGACAATCTAGATCTGCTTGCCAATCACCTAGCCACCCGAACTAGATAAAATCACTGAATCACGGCACGCTGTTAAAAATATCTTAGAAAAAAAGGTCAAATTTGTTGACTGTAATGATCGACATTTGAAATTTGCACGGAAATTTATCCTTGTCTTATATCACGACAGAACACCTGTCACATTTTGAAAAGAGTTTTAGACCAAAAAATAAATAAAACCATTTTCGTTCATCAATTCGTTCGATAACTTTGATTCGATAATTTTGATTCATTTATAAGAAAAAAAAGAGCTCTACTTTATCCTTGTATTTTTGTAGCAATATGAATAGTTATATTTAAGTATACCTCAAAAACATGCTTAGCGGGTCTAAGGGACAGATATCTACTCTTTCCGAGCTAAGTGTTTGAGATAATCTCTTGATGCAATAAATAATAAAGAAAAGTAGATCCCAGCTTATGGTCTAGATCTTTTGAATATATCCGAATACACTCTTGTAAATTAACATTAGACCTGTACAAAAATTGAGTATGAAATATGTGAACTTTTTCCCGTTTTCACGAACTGGCTTATCCATGCAAGCACGTAGTAGACAGGAGAATTATAGTGGACCTTTGAAAGCTATCAGTTTTTAAAAACTCTTCGACCGTTTCGTGTTGAGTAGTGTTAGAGCGTTCTTGCGATTCGGCTGTCTGTGGAGAAATATTATGAAGATGATACTAACTTTCTTGACTGAAGGCTTGCTATAATGTTATAAAAAGATTCGCCAGTTCGTGAAACCGCCGAGGAAATGTGGGGAGGGAAGGCAGAAGTTCGGACGACTTTTGCAATGTGTTAAAGATATAACTGGGTATAAACGAACATAACTATACGATTGTAATTAATGAATGTACATAATATAAGTGACATGTTTAAGAGCAGATTTGGGATGTTTTCGAAATGAAGGCTTAGGCTCGGGCCTAGGCTTGGTCTCCGTCTGACAAAACCTGCAATATCCAGGTTGTGGTTTGTCCCTCGAATTTGAAGGTTTGTTGGCTTGATAAGTACAGGGTATTCGCCTAGAAACTGGGAAACTTGTTTTGAGATGCCCGTGACATTATAACGGGTGAGAAATATGTGAATAAAGCCTAAGTCCGAGCCTAAGCCTTCATTTCGAAAACGGCCATAATTTATAGAGACACGCCAGGAATGTGACGGCACAGATCTCAAGCACGGAATGTTGGGTATTCTTAGCTATAATTAATGTACAGAATTAAATTTGTCCTTTTTCTCCTGCAGATTTTTTATTCGACTAAGAGGCCTGAAATCGGCCAAACTCTGCGAACTGCTAGACATTGAATCATAGAGTATATACGTGAATTCACAGCCCAAATTCTTAATTGAGTTTCAGTGAATTCATATCCTTTTTTCCTTATTCAAAGAAATTTAACATTAATTGTGTATGATTTGATTCGTTTTTATTGCTGGCAGAAAGTGCGTTGACCTCTGCAGACAGCTAAACTTTCATTCAGTAATTAGTGAGTGTCCATGAACACCAGAAATTCGTAGTTAATTAATGACTGTGAATTAATGCTCACGTCTTTCTCATTTGAGTAATCTAAATTTTTAATACACTTGACATCAAGTATACCAAGTGTGTTGTATTTTCGCATAATTATTAGACAGCGGCAAAACGTGCGTCGACTTTTGAAGACAATCAGTAAATATAATTATGAGTAAACGCTCGTAAAAAAAATTATAATCAAATTTCTTTCATTCGGTTTGTTTGATACAAGATTCTACATTAAAGGGGAATGGAACCCAGAGGAAAATGTTGGCTTATCTGATTGGGTGTTGAAAACAACCTACAATTACCCATGTGCTACTCAACTACGAGTTTCATAAAGAGGGAAAAATCATGGAATTCGGTGGTCGAATTCGCGTTCCTGCAAACCGCCAACTTTTCGACTGGCCCACCAGTCACTGCGGGGGGTATGACGTAATGACGGACAACTCCCGCATGGGCCCGGACAGATGTACCCCTACTAGTACTACATGTACACATATACCGCGTGCAGGTATACACTCGCTAGCTGAACGATGGTGTACTGGCAGGCTTTTGGATGTCAAACTGCATGTATACAAACATATTATATAATTTGGATGTATACAAACTGCACGCAGTATAGTAAGGGGTACATCCTTCTTGGCCCATGCAGGAGTTTTCCGTTGCGCTGTCATCGGATCGCCAGTGACTGGCGGGCCATTCGAAAAGATAGCGGTTTGCGGGAACGCGAGTTCGACCACCGAATTCCATGATTTATCCCTCTTTATGAAACTCGTAGGTGAGTAGCACAAAGGTAATTGTATGTTGTATTTAACGCCCAATCAGATAAGCCAACATTTTTATCTGGGTTTCATTCCAATTAAATGATTTACATTGTATTTTGATTGTTTGAAATAAAGCATCTATTGATGAATCCTTTGAAATGTTAAATTTAATATAATATACAACATTAAATTTAATCCTCAGAGATGTAACGTAACATTTTTCTTCTTCAAATTACCAATTAAGTACAAACCAAGCTATAAGTATCTGAAATTTCGACCAAAATGTCAACTGGTGCGCATGGCGTGTCGTGGATGTCCCAGGGTCTGTAACTTCAAGGTTTGCAGGTTCGATCCCCAGGGATGTAACGTAACATTTTTCTTCTTCAAATTACCAAGTACAAACCCAACCTATCAGTATCTGAAATTTCGACCAAAAGTCAACCGGTGCGCATGGCGTGTCGTGGGTGTTCCAGGGTCTGTAACCTCAAGGTTGCAGGTTCGATCCCCAAGGATGCAACAGTTACATTTTTCTTCTTCAAATTACCAAGAACAAACCCAACCTATAAGTATCTGAAATTTGAACAAAAAATCAACTGGTGCGCATGGCGTGTCGTGGGTGTCCCAGGGTCTGTAATCTCAAGGTTGCAGGTTCGATCCCCGGCCGGGGATGTGACGTAACATTTTTCTTCTTCAAATTACCAAGTACAAACCCAACCTATAAGTATCTGAAACTTCGACCAAAAGTCAACCGATGCGCATGGCGTGTCGTGGATGTCCCAGGGTCTGTAACCTCAAGGTTGCAGGTTCGATCCCCAAGGATGCAACAGTTACATTTTTCTTCTTCAAATTACCAAGTACAAACCCAAGCTATAAGTATCTGAAATTTGAACGAAAAATCAACTGGTGCGCATGGCGTGTCCTGGGTGTCCCAGGGTCTGTAACCTCAAGGTTGCAGGTTCGATCCCCGGGGATGTAACATAACATTTTTCTTCTTAAAATTACCAAGTACAAACCCAACCTATAAGTATCTGAAATTTCGACAAAAAGTCAACCGGTGCGCATGGCGTGTCGTGGGTGTCCCAGGGTCTGTAACCTCAAGGTTGCAGGTTCGATCCCAAAGGATGTAAGGTAACATTTTTCTTCTTCAAATTACCAAGTACAAACCCAACCTATAAGTATCTGAAATTTGAACAACAAATCAACTGGTGCGCATGGCGTGTCGTGGGTGTCCCAGGGTCTGTAACCTCAAGGTTGCAGGTTCGATCCCCGGGGATGTAACATAACATTTTTTCTTCTTCAAATTACCAAGTACAAACCCAAGCTATAAGTATCTGAAATTTAAACGAAAAATCAACTGGTGCGCATGGCGTGTCGTGGGTGTCCCAGGGTCTGTAATCTCAAGGTTGCAGGTTCGATCCCCGGCCGGGGATAAGACGTAACATTTTTCTTCTTCAAATTACCAAGTACAAACCCAACCTATAAGTATCTGAAACTTCGACCAAAAGTCAACCGATGCGCATGGCGTGTCGTGGATGTCCCAGGGTCTGTAACCTCAAGGTTGCAGGTTCGATCCCCAAGGATGCAACAGTTACATTTTTCTTCTTCAAATTACCAAGTACAAACCCAAGCTATAAGTATCTGAAATTTGAACGAAAAATCAACTGGTGCGCATGGCGTGTCCTGGGTGTCCCAGGGTCTGTAACCTCAAGGTTGCAGGTTCGATCCCCGGGGATGTAACATAACATTTTTCTTCTTAAAATTACCAAGTACAAACCCAACCTATAAGTATCTGAAATTTCGACAAAAAGTCAACCGGTGCGCATGGCGTGTCGTGGGTGTCCCAGGGTCTGTAACCTCAAGGTTGCAGGTTCGATCCCCGGCCGGGGATGTAACGTAACATTTTTCTTCTTCAAATTACCAAGTACAAACCCAAGCTATAAGTATCTGAAATTTCGACAAAAAGTCAACCGGTGCGCATGGCGTGTCGTGGGTGTCCCAGGGTCTGTAACCTCAAGGTTGCAGGTTCGATCCCCGGCCGGGGATGTAACGTAACATTTTTCTTCTTCAAATTACCAAGTACAAACCCAAGCTATAAGTATCTGAAATTTCGACAAAAAGTCAACCGGTGCGCATGGCGTGTCGTGGGTGTCCCAGGGTCTGTAACCTCAAGGTTGCAGGTTCGATCCCCAAGGATTCAACAGTTACATTTTTCTTCTTCAAATTACCAAGTACAAACCCAAGCTATAAGTATCTGAAATTTGAACGAAAAATCAACTGGTGCGCATGGCGTGTCCTGGGTGTCCCAGGGTCTGTAACCTCAAGGTTGCAGGTTCGATCCCCAGGGATGTAACGTAACATTTTTCTTCTTCAAATTACCAAGTACAAACCCAACCTATAAGTATCTGAAATTTCGACCAAAAGTCAACTGGTGCGCATGGCGTGGCGTGGGTGTCCCAGGGTCTGTAACCTCAAGGTTGCAGGTTCGATCCCCGGGGATGTCGAGTTTTGAATTTAATGTTTTTTAATTCTATTAAGGTAACCGAAGGTTTAAATAGATTGGTTTTTTAGGGGTGGGTGGGGGGGACTCATGAGGCTAGGGGTTCAGTGGCTCGACTGGGAACCTCAAGGCCGAGGGTTCGATCCCGGGTGGATGCAGGTCTTCCCAGAAACCCAGGCCTCCCCAGATGAACCGGCCTCCCCAGATCACCCGCCCTCTCCAGAATCCCCGGCCTCCCCAGATCACCAACCCGCGGCGGTTCGGAGACCTGTCGCACCCCCTCTACCCCACTAGATAAAATAAAATAAAATGGAATTTTACCCTTTTTGAAACAGATTAGATGTCGAAAAAAACGTTAAAAGGCTTTATTTATTTAATTTGAAACTCGAACAAGGACCCTGACATCGCCAGGACTCGAACTCGGGTCACCAAGTTTGAAGTTAGAGAGTGTATCCGCTACACCAACACATCCTTCTTACTTAAAAAACTTGGAACTAATATATATACCCTTTTTAAGAGAGGATAGAAGTCAAAACAAAAGTTAAAAGTTATTTATGTTTAAACTCGAACAAGGACCCTGACATCGCCAGGACTCGAACTCGGGTCACCAAGTTTGAAGTTAGAGAGTGTATCCGCTACACCAACACCTCCTTCTTACTTAAAAAACTTGGAACTAATATATATACCCTTTTTAAGAGAGGATAGAAGTCAAAACAAAAGTTAAAAGTTATTTATTTTTAAACTCGAACAAGGACCCTGACATCGCCAGGATTCGAACTCGGGTCACCAAGCTAGAAGTTAGAGAGTGTATGCGCTACACCAACACCTCCTTCTTACTTAAAAAACTTGGAACTAATATATATACCCTTTTTAAGAGAGGATAGAAGTCAAAACAAAAGTTAAAAGTTATTTATTTTTAAACTCGAACAAGGACCCTGACATCGCCAGGACTCGAACTCGGGTCACAAAGTTAGAAGTTAGAGAGTGTATCCGCTACATCAACACATCCTTCTTACTTAAAAAACTTGGAACTAATATATATACCCTTTTTAAGACAGGTTAGATGTCGAAACAAAAGTTAAAAGGCATTACTTATTTAATTTGAATCTCGAACAAGAACCCTGACATTACCAGGACTCGAGTCACCAAGTTAGAAGTTAGAGAGTGTATCCGCTACATCAGAAAGGGGGGATAACCGACTACCTGCGGGGGGAAAGAAAGGGGGAAGAAGGGGGGAAGAGAAGGGGGGGAGGAGAAGGGGGAGGAGAAGGGGGGGAAGGGGGGGGGAGAAGGAAAGGGGAAAAGGGAAGTTTTAAAGCCCTTTTTTCTCCGCAATTTCGACATTTTAGTAATTCCTTCAACTTTTGTCAACTTTCGGTTACTGTGGCAATTTAATTCATAATTTGTAATAATTTTTTCTCCATGTTTTTATGCACATTTTAGGGAAACTAAATATCTTTTGAAAATGAGCTTTTCAAATGTAACTTATCTGTTTAAATTTAGGTACCATTGCTATTTGGATCCGTAACGTTTATAATTGTAACTTTAATAGTTTGGATGGATGGACAAAGAAAATATGGACCAAAGAAAACAAATGCAAATCATTTGATCATGTAACATAATTGAGTATTTATTAATGACATTTCATATACTGTATTTCCAAAGAGAATTACAATTCTGACCACAATGTATACAAAATATAGACGTTTTTTTCCCTGCAACAAATATAACTGTTATGTATAGAACTTCCATACCCCCCCCAAAAAAAAAGAAATGGCCGAAAACAGAAATTGTAATGCTGTCCAATTACATGTATTTTCTGAAACATGCAAATCCAACTAAAATGTTTGCTCCTGGTAAGTAAAAATCCAAATCGTATGTTTCTGCATAACAAAAATAAATGTATAAAATATGTCATAGCAAGCAAACCAAAGTAAATTCTTTAATGAATTATCATATAATTATTAATGACAGCAAGTTTATGCAGAGTTGTTTCCTGAGGGAATGATCATGTTTAAACCCTGATACTTAAATTGTCCTGACAGTCCTGTACATTTGTATAGAATCTGACCATCCCACGTTTTTGCAAAATTACACATCCTGTACATATTCACATCATTTGTTATTGACAGCGTTAATGACAGCGTTAATTGCCAAACCAAATAGATACCAACCTGTCAAATTGTACAATAATGATCAAAGATGCTGTTATGTTAACATGGTTTCAAACAAGTCATTTTTAAAATTAATGTCATCAATTTCTTCTCTCTCTCCTTTACAAATCTTCTCTTCTTTAAATAGAAAGTACCGGTACTCGTACTAATGCTGTTGAACAGTAATAATAGTTGCATGAAAACATTTCACATACATATAATTGCACTAACAAAGTCCTTAAATACTTGCACCGAACTGCCTTCACATAAGACTGGAGGTTATAATGCAAATGCACCCACATTTCCAAGTTGTTTTCAGTTCAAAAGAAATCTTGAAGCTCAAACCATCTTACATGTATGACACTAATCATCTTGCATAAATAAATATATGTACATGAAAATTAAGAACGGAATAATGCATTGCCCGAGCACACCATGTTTTGGATAAATCACACATCCTGTACAAATTCACACCATTTGTTATGGAATGTAAAACCAAATACAGTAATGTTTGTCCACAGTACTGATGGTACATGTGAATTGACGTAGATGAGTGCTAAATCTAGAAGGACTCCAGTTGAAGGGGAATGGAACCCAGAGAATTTTTTTTGGCTCATCTGATTGGGTGTTAAAAACAAGTCAACCTACAATTACCTAAGTGCTACTCACCTACGAGTTTCATAAAGAGGGATAAATCATGGAATTCGGTGGTTGATTTTGCGTTCCCACCCGCAAACTGCCATCTTTTCGAATGGCCCGCCAGTCACTGCGGTAGGTGAGAAGCACATGGGTAATAGTACGTTGTTTTATACCCAATCAGATAAGCCAACATTTTTTTCTCTGGGTTTCATTCCCGTTTAACAATTATGTTAAAGGACTCATCAAATAAACCTGTTAAGATTCTGTGAAACAAGGAAAAAATGGGTTTCTTGCAAAACATACTAGTTACCAATCTGTGAAATTGCACAAATGCATATAAATCTGTTTTTGATTGTAAAACACGTGGAGGTTTTTCACTGTAACTTCTTAGTGATGACACATGTGAAGTGACATTGACAAATGGCTCAAATTATTGACTGACGATTCAAGGACCAAGGAAACCTGTAAAGTTTATGTGAAACGCATGCTAATGTAAAGGAAAGAAAATGCTTACTGACATCACAAAATCACAATCTGTGAAATTGCACAAAATGAATGATCAAAGTTGTTGTTATTTAAACAAAATACCTCTGATTTTTTTAACAGACAGTCCCTGTACTCATACGCATACCCCAGTCCTTGTAGTCATGTTCATGAAAACTTTTCCAAATTGCATGAACATTTTCCATTTACTTGTGCTCATCGTCATACTCATGGAAATGTACTTTTCATTGTAGAAATTTGTAGAAAGTTTTCATGAACATGACTACAAGGACTGGGGTATGCGTATGAGACGCATACCCCAGTCCTTGTAGTCATGTTCATGAAAACTTTTCCAAATTGCATGAACATTTTCCATTTACTTGTGCTCATCGTCATACTCATGGAAATGTACTTTTCATTGTAGAAATTTCCTTGACAAAACACCACCATTCTGTAAGTCTGAGGACATACAGATGTATATTGCAAAAAGCAAAATATGAATACTTACCCAAAGATTGCTACTTACCCTTATAATACTTACCCAAACTGTGATGTTCTGCAGTTTCTGAAATCACTGTACGGACGATGTGTCCTGATTCATAAGAAACTCAAAACAGCCTATTGTAAGAGGGTGAAAAACAAAGGAATGCTTTTGTTATGTACAGCCCTTATGACTGGACTTGAGACAGAAGGTTTCTGTAGGAAAGGTTTCTGTAGGAATAAACAGGAAAAGTAACCGCTGTTACCTTCTCAGAGGCTGTCTTTCCACTCTTGGAGTGAAAGGCCGGAAGCAGGGCAGTACCACTTGCCACGATACTGCGAGTGGCCTGCTTCCTTGGTCTTGGGTCTTTCGCACCGATGGCACATGTATGGCCCAGTCCTCCTCTTGTACCGCTTCTTTGCCGGCTCTCCCTTCTCCAAACGCCCTCTGTCCTCCACTGCAGCAACGTGCTGTCGCCACAAGCTCTGCCGAGTCGCTTGCGAAGACAGTGGCTGGGATGACTGCAGCCCTACATGAGGAGGAGGAGGGGGAGGAGGAGGAGGAGGAGGAGGAATAGAAGCGGGAGGACATGCTGGGAAATTGGGATTCCACCCGTACCATGGTGGGGGACTGTACCATCCATGGTGTGGTGGATACATTCCCTGCCATACATGTGCGTCTGCCGTGGTTGGTGGGGAGACCGTCGAGGTTGTTGCTGTGGCTGGTGCTGTCCGTGGCAGGCGCACTCGTCGCGACACTGCCTGTCCTTCCCTGTTTTCAGGTTCATCGAACAGGAGTGGAGTGTGCCCATGCTGCACCGGTGTGGATGGACGAGCTGACGCAGGCGGAAGGGGTTCGTCCGATACCTGGATCGTCTGCGGCAGGTCCACACCTCGCAGCAGGGCATCGCGATCTGTGCGCTTCTGCCGCGCATTCAGCCTGTTGAAAAGATTGTTGGTTTCTTTTAATACTATTTTCCTTCTCTGTTATGGAAACAATTTGATGCCAGTTTTCAGAACATTTCTTACCAAGCACTGACGGTCGTGATGTTGATAGTCACCAGCACCAGAGTCGAGTCTCGCTGCACCACCTGGCAGTCTTGGATGAGCTGCTGGATATGCGAGTATGTCTGCACAATAGACTGTGGCAAAGGCAGAACCTTGGAGTCCCTATCCTTTGGCCGATTCCGTTTCTGGTTGAATTCCTTTGCCAAGTGCAGACAGACACACTCGCATATCCTGGTGGTATCAGGTCTGTGGGCAGCCACCCCCCCGGACAAGAACAGCCTGAAATACAGATGCAAATTAAAGTCACATCAATTTACTTGCAGTGGTACAAGAACTGCTTCAAGTGATTTACTCTTATTTTAGCCACAACCATCAATTCATGTTTTCCTCACTTCTGGGGTATTCTCATTGCCCAAATTTCGTGTCAACTGGGATTCTGAACAAATCCTCGTCTTTGTAAATTGAATGAGCATAGTTTTGAGCTTAATTGTTGAATTTCCCGATTGCATGTGGGATCAACAAAATCAAATGCTCCAGTTTTAAATAATTGACAGAGAATCCCAAATTAAGTACAAATCGGTAGTAAACTTAACGATTGATTTGTGATGAGTTAACTGTCAAAATTAATACAGAAATAAATAAAGCATGACAAGTACCTTTCAGCCGCTTGCACACCGGGCGTTGAGCCACTGCGCTTCCGAGAAGCTCTCCACGGGCCGGGCAGGTGGCGTTTCTTCGACTTGAGGGCGTACTTGGGGGGGGTCTTGTCCATTGGATCCAGCCTGGTGAAGAGGGTCACCACTCGTTCAGCCTCAGATTTGGACAGGGCTGTGATGGTCCGGTTGAGGCCGACGAGGTACGCCGCAAGGTCACTGACAGCCCCCCAGCCAGGGAGACCTTGGGCATCAGGCCGGAAATCCTGGAAAAGAAAGGTTTAAAAATGCCATGCACTGAATTCAACCGATGTAAACAAAAAAATTGAAGGGAGACAATGAATTGAAGATTTGCGTGGTGGAAATGCGCGCCTCTGAAAAGAGTTACTGGCTCTTTTCAGAACTGCACACTCCCTTTTAGAAGAGATGCGTTTTATGGTGTTTGTGCAAACCTTGCACTTGACATTGACCTAAGTTTCAACTGCATCATGTGTGGAATTTAACCTACGGGGCAAAATGTCTCAAGTTTGTATGAACAAAACCTCATGCTTAGTGAAATGATTACCGTGGACGGAGATGTGGACTCAACTGGAGGTGACTGAATGGGAGATGGGGAGGTGGGAGAGGAAGGCGGTGATGGGCTGGTCGGGGACGGTGAGCGGCTCTCAGGTTGGGGTGGGGTCCTCGCAGGTGATGAAGGCAGATCCATGTTAATGTCCCCAGCCAGACAAACAGTGGGATCTGCAATTTCATCAACTGGTTCCTGCGCTGGCAGTTCTGGGAGAGTGTCACCTATCTCCTCGTCACGGACAGTCTTCAAGTCGCCCTTTCCAGACTGGGCAAGGAGATATTCCACAGCAATCCGCTCACCTGCATTTTTTTTAGAAAGAAAGAAAGAAAGAAAGAAAGAAAGAAAGAAAGAAAGAAAGAAAGAAAGAAAGAAAGAAAGAAAGAAAGAAAGAAAGAAAGAAAGAAAGAAAGAAAGAAAGAAAGAAAGAAAGAAAGAAAGAAAGAAAGAAAGAAAGAAAGAAAGAAAGAAAGAAAGAAAGAAAGAAAGAAAGAAAGAAAGAAAGAAAGAAAGAAAGAAAGAAAGAAAGAAAGAAAGAAAGAAAGAAAGAAAGAAAGAAAGAAAGAAAGAAAGAAAGAAAGAAAGAAAGAAAGAAAGAAAGAAAGAAAGAAAGAAAGAAAGAAAGAAAGAAAGAAAGAAAGAAAGAAAGAAAGAAAGAAAGAAAGAAAGAAATGAAGGAAAGAAAGAATTAAAGGAAAGAAAGAAATGAAGGAAAGAAAGAAATGAAGGAAAGAAAGAAAAAAATGTAAAAAATTGTTAACTCGGTAAATGGCAGCTCGGAGATCACACAATGTTTGCCATTGTTGAATGATTTATATATCTCACCAGTCGGCTTTCCGGGGGGGAGGAATTCAGGAAGGATGGAGGAGCCTAGACACTTCTTGCTCAGGGAATCGACCGTTGACATCAGCCGCACGTCGTACAATTTTGCACCAGACATGCCCCCCATGTCGAGTGTGGCTTGTCTACGGTCAAGATTCCATCTGGAGAGGCCTTCCAGCAGGTACATCTGTGTGTGCACAGCATTGCACCTGAAACCTGAAAAGCAAATGTTATACAAGTAAGTATGAATGAAGGGACACAAACTAACAACACGAGACCTCTAGTTGTGCGTACCGGCTCTCTAACCATCTGACTGGCTATCCAGTCCTTAAATGGTGGCCTTCCCAAATAGACAGACAACTAGTCTTTGCAGGGGTGGGAACGCAATTCAATCATTGACTGCTATATTATCTCCAGGGATCACGCCCTCAATTTCATTCAGATGCAAACAACCAATTGTAGCAAACCTTGCTACATAATAAGCATGTGTTAAACATTCACCTACGCTATGAAACTTACCAGGGATGAAGGAACACTGGTGGAGATGAAAGCTCTCCAAGGAGGAGGACCCCCTTCCGCAGCGAAGCACATCAAGGACCTTGCCGCCCTTTTCTATTTGGCCGGTCCTTGTATAGAGGCTGACCCCAGGAACATCCTGGATGCAGCCAAGGTGCTTCTGCTGCGTCGCCCACACATGTGCCATGGTATCTTGATTAACAAAGGGCAAACCCATGGAATCTGTCAGATACCACATGGCATCCAGCAGCCCCTGGATCATGGCGCGGGTGTCCTCAACTCCTCGTGTCTTCCGGCGACAGTGCCTCGCCAGCTCCCCCGTTGTGATGTTGGCCGTGATTTGGGCCTCTGTCGGCTCCTTCCCAACGTACTGCTTCCGCAGCTCCTCCTTCTTGGCACTGCGGAGCCGAGCGATGTCCTGCTCATCCCACTGGAAGATGCAGCTGGACATCTTGGAGCAGAACATTGGATAGAGAGGGTGGTGCTCCGTGGTGAGACCCAGCGTGAAGCGATGCATGAAGTGAAATGCATCAAGCTTCACGCTGCTCTGCCACGGTCGAAACCAGTGTAGGACTGGCGGGATTCCTGTGTAAAGTCAAGAAAAAAAGCACTATTCATTTAGATGCTTAGTGAATGTATGATAACACTACTAATTAACCTTTGATAATTTTTTGTAAACTTTGTATGATCCCTGATGATGACCACTGGCATCCCAACCCCGGCAAAGACTAGTTGATTATTTTAAGGTTTGAATAGCACAGATGGGACAGTGCTGGAATGCACAACCAGAGTTCTCAGGTTCAAATTGAGGTCTGTTCCATATTTTCTTGCCAGTTTTTTGGCATTCCTTAAGAAATACACATGATATTACAATATTTACACACCTGACCCACTGCAACAATCCCGGTCAACATATATTATGTCTGGCTCTGGCTCGTTGGCATCCTTGTACCGCTTGACGATCCCCTGGCCCAACTCCTCCAGACCAGCCCCCTCACCAGTGGTTAGCACCGAGTTCAGCACCTCGCCAAACTCGTTGCCAACGTTTGTCATCCACGCAGCAGTGGCACCGATATCTCCTGCCAGCTTTTTGGTGATCTGTGGAATGAAATAAAATGCATTTTTTAATGAAGTGAAAACACCGTTCAAGCTACCTGTCAATGAGGGTTAGATACAAGATGTAATGGGCTTGTGTTGCCTCCTTTCAACAATTCTACATGCCCATTTGTTTCTTTTTAAACTCTGTAGTTGTCAAGCTGGTTTTCTGTTTAGGGCTTGCTTTCCTCTCCCAACAAATCTTGTGTCTTTATTGGAAGACTTCTAGATTCCCTTTATTGAGAGTTACCCTTCCTCGCCACGCTACAATATCATAATAGTGACATTACTCACCTTCTTCGTGGAATCCAACTTGAGGATTCTACCATAGGTGGAGGTGATTATCCCCTGCATCTCTTGCATGTGTCCTAGGATTTCGATGGAGTGCATTGCTTCTAACCACTGGGCCAAAGGTATTGGGGTGTACGCTGGTGGTGGCTGATAAACAGGCTCTGCTTGTGTTGTCAGCTGCAAACCCTTTCTGTGCAGCAGACAGTCGGACAGGTAGTGTGCCGAGCGTCGTGCCCATTCCTCACTGTGAATTTCCTCGAGGACCGAATGCAGATAGCTGGTGGTATTGCTCTTGGTCCTCGGTTTCATAAGCGTGACGCATTTCCTGTCCAGGGCCAGCTTGGCGGTCAGGATGCAGGGAAACTGGCTCCGATGGTATGGATCCAGCTGCTGCAGCATCTCCGTGCTCCATGGACACACCGGTTGCTTGCACTTCCGGCATTTGAGGTAGTCAACACCGACCAAGTAGTACACCGAGTCGATGTCAATGACCCTCTTTACCCTAGGGTAAATGCCGCCTTGGTGCATGCTTACCTTGCACCTTGGGCACAGAAATGGGATGCTCCACATCCGCATCGGTGCCCAGAGGAACATGCGTTGCCGGAAGTACATGCTGGCATCAGGTGGGCTGGATTTGGGTTTTGGCGGAGATGGGGGATAGTGCCAATTCTTGAAGAAGTTTGACTTCAGTTGGCCCCCGCTGTCGTACAAGATTCTGGCGATCCACTCCTGATCTCCTTTCAGGATGACCTTCTTAAACTGACCGGGCAAGAGAGTGGCCCATCGAGCCGGCATCTTCCCAGGCACTAAAGAAGGCACAGCCTGCATGGGGGACGGCACAGCCTCGGAGGGCGGCACAGCCCGGATTGGGGACGGCACAGGCTGGGTGGACGGCACAGGCTGCATGGGGGACGGCACAGGCTGCATGGGGGACGGCACAGCCTCGGAGGGCGGCACAGCCCGGATTGGGGACGGCACAGGCTGGGTGGACGGCACAGGCTGCATGGGGGACGGCACAGGCTGCATGGGGGACGGCACAGCCTCGGAGGGCGGCACAGCCCGGATTGGGGACGGCACAGGCTGGGTGGACGGCACAGGCTGCATGGGGGACGGCACAGCCTCGGAGGGCGGCACAGCCTGGATTGGGGACGGCACAGGCTGGGTGGACGGCACAGGCTGCATGGTGGACGGCACAGGCTGCATGGGGGACGGCACAGCCCGGATTGGGGACGGCACAGGCTGGGTGGACGGCACAGGCTGCATGGTGGACGGCACAGGCAGCATGGGGGACGGCACAGCCTCGGAGGGCGGCACAGCCCGGATTGGGGACGGCACAGGCTGCATGGGGGACGGCACAGGCTGCATGGGGGACGGCACAGCCTGGGAGGAGGGTGGCACAGCCCGGATGGTTGACGGCACAGGCTGGGAAGACAGCAGCACAGGCTGGAAGGACGGCACGGGCAAAGGCCGGGAGAACGACCTTGGCTGGGAAGATGTGCTGCTGTGTCCTTCTAGGTCACTGTGCTGCGTCTCAATGTGCGCAACCAAATTTAGCTCACCCTTGATGCGCTTTCCACACTGCCCGCACTCGGTTTCAGCGTGGTAGTCCCCAAGATGGTTGACAAAATCATCAACGGGGACCACCTGCTGACACTGCGAACATTCCACACTTGACTCACTGGGAGTGGGCTGGCTGTGCGGAATGGCGGTGTGTGGCTGTTTGGGTGGGGCAGTATGGGGTCGCAGCTGGACTGGTTGGACATGCTATAGAATAGAAATTAGAATAGAAACGAAAGACATATTCATAAGACTTACACCCACATTTACATACTGTGAACTTGTGAAGATAGTGCACACTGCAACGATAGTTTCCCCTGATGATTGGATAGCGTACTGGGGCGGAATTATGTGTTGGGGACGATAGCAAAACCCTTGCCAGCCAGTAATTATGCTAGTGTTTTTGTCAAGCACAAATCACGAACAGTGGCCAAAGATCTGCCCAGCTTGGTGATTGACCTTAGGTAACCTTCTAGAAGGAAAGAGCGCCATCAATGGGCAGGAATTAGGAAGTCAGGATGTAAACAATAATACAGATACGATACCCCGACCTAAACAGTGCAAATGTACCGTAACTGATAAATGAAACTACGACTTGAAGCGTTACCTGTTATAACAGTATTGAAACTCTTTCCAAGTTGTGCAACATATTACAGTTGCCTTTTCTTGATATTTTGCATTGGAAATTTCCCCTTTTTAAAAAACTTGCTTATTTATTACATTGCAGTAAAAATTTACCTTGCTTGATGGTTCCGGACTATGGGATACTTGGGGCGGTGGGAGGGCATGCTGCAGACTTTCCTGGGCAGGTGGGTCTGGAGCTGGCTGTCTTGATGGGGTAGGCTGTGGTGGCAGTGAGAAAAAGTGATCGATTTATTTTCTTCTTGTTATATACATGATGTATTCAGAAAAAGGGTACATCACTCATCAGCCAAACGAGGTCTTGTGACGAGTTCAATCGAAGTAAAAACAAAAATAGGAGGGCCTGACATTTTGATTTTAGCATCAGAACCACTCTCATCAAAAGCCTTTGAGAAAGCCAGTCCTTCTTAATTTTCGATGTCTGCATTTTTTGGTTATCACGCTGTCATGTCAGGATATTTTTGGCTAAAATATTGTAAGGGACATCCTGACTTTTGTGTCACACTCCAACTACACTGTCTTGCAACACTATGGAAGAAAATAAGGAAGATTTCCTTCCATTTTGTTTCCAGTATTCAGCATTTAGTATCCAACATTTTGGCATATTAGTTATTACTAATGAACTGATGGCATACCTTATTTTTATGGTAGGTGCAATTGCAAAGGATTCTTCTACCCAGTAGGTCAGTCTCCTGGCTTGTCTGGTATCGGGGACATTTCTTGATCCTCTCCATGATGTCCTTCCACCGTTTACTTCCTGGGGTTTGCCCAATTTGGAATTGGTGCCGGCCTTCCGCAAATTTGCGCATCACATGATGCCATTGCGCATTGCCCTTGCCCTTTTTAGGCATAGCTGTAGCCATCACAAAAAGAGGAAGCATGTCAACGGAATGATGGATGGTTAAAAGCAGACAGTCTGTGTCAGTGGGTGTACTTTAAAAATTCAATACAATACAGTCAAGGACTGATTTTATAACAAGTGGCACAGGCCTGAAGAAACGTAACAAAATCCTCTGCCGACTAAAATGTGTTTTGTGCCCGATCTCTAGTTGTATTTTTATTTTTATTTTTTGCAAATTTCATTTCGAAGGCATAATTGTGCTTATTAGCAAATAAACAGAAAATGCAAGGGTCACAGGGCCTTTTGAACACAATTTTCAGGAAAGGAAGTAGAGATTAACACTTCATCTCAGTACTGCACAGTCCTATGGGCTTCATTAAGTATGCAAATCCCGTGGCATGTCATAAAATGACACCAGGCTGCCATGCAATGGTTTCCTATGCTGGGAAATAAGCAGGCACACATTCTAGAACAATGGAATTAAGGGACTCTGCTATGAGTGGACTTCCTGTCATGTAGCTTGCTAGGCTAAAAACTAAAATGGTACTAAAATATTTAGACCTATTCACTATAAAGTTAATAATTCAGGTACACATTTGGAGACCATAATCGTAAAAAGTCACTTTGGAGCATTTTTTCTGGTTCTTGAGACAGTAGAATTCCCCCCATTTGTCCATCTCCTGAGATCGTAGAAACAAGTCACCCCATCCTTATTCTTAGCCTAGGATTGTGTAATTGTGTAGGTTAATTATTTTGTATACCCAGGACGTACACCTCCCCCCCCCCCCAAAAAAAAAAAAAGACAAAAAGGAAAAGAAAGAAGATAATAATAACCACGGGAAAATACCTCCTGCAAGACTATCCTTTCATTATTAAAATATGTTTCAACGTACCTCAAATCGGCAGAAACCACGATGATGAGCGGCCGGGAGCTAAGACGAATTTACGGCGTACTCGGTGAGGAGGACACGGTGGCAGAATTAAGTAGCTACGAACGATCGAAGCGAAGTTTTCCTACCGCTGTGCGACGGGTCGCTAAAAGTAAAAGATGAGAAAAGAAATACAAATAAACAATACGACCGCACATGTAAGGGAAATTGACAAATGTTGTTATTTTCCAAACATTTTCACCCAAAAAAGAGATCGAAGACTTTGCACCGACGCGTCGGGGAGCTTACACCGCGATCCACACGTACGTCGTACGGAGGGACGAAAGAAGGACACATTTCTGCCCCCAAAACACGGGAAAACACGGGAAAACACCTCATGACTAACCTAAAATGATTAAAATGTTCTTGAACGTACCTGAAATCGGCAAAACCACGTCGAGAGAGCTGGGCTGAGCGGAGCAAAGGCGAATTTAAAGACCGAAGTGAAGCCAAGTTCTCCTATTCAAAACCACCGCGTTGTACGTCCGGTCCTGTACACGGTGCCACGGTCGCTGAAAGTTTTTCCGAGCTGATTGTGGCCCCGTGTCACGTGACGCGGGCCCTTCGCGTTCTGACCAATCACGCACCGACTACTTTCCTAACACTTTCCTAACGCTTTCCTAACGCTTTCCTAACATTCCGAACAACTTTCCTAACGCTTCAAAGGGGCCGCCGTTAGGAATTGGTTCGGAAAGTTAGGAAAGTGTTAGGAAAGTTAGGAATGTTTAGGTAGTCCGATCGGCGAAACTTGGGGCCAACACCTCCTTCTTACTTAAAAAACTTGGAACTAATATAAAAAGCATCGTATCGAAAGTTAAAATAAAATATATAAGTACAAACAATATATAAGTACAAAAACTGCTATCTACAGTATGTCAACAGTTTCAACTAAAGTGAAATTTTCTAAAGTCCCCATTTTGAGGGTATCATAAAAAATGAACGAATTTAGCCAAACACGAGCAGAATATGTTATGGCAGTAAATATCCTCTCAGTGGGATGGAATTACAGGGAACTTAGCCAATCGTTTGGATCTGAATGTCCGAAATACTAAAAGTGACATTGTAAATGAAAACATATATTAATGTACTTGAAACAAACGAATGACACAGGAAACATGTTAATTTACTGTACAGAGGAATATTCTTATTTCAATCTCACCATCCACTGACCATCTATGAAATGTCATTAAAACCAGAATAGAGTATAGTTAAATCATTCAAACACAGCATGAATTACTGCACCAATACCTTATCTTCATATCTGTGAATGACTTTAAAGATTTTGTGGACCTCTTCATCCGAAACCCTTGTTGAAGAACGCAACTGAAACCTCTTGAATCAGTATGATTTTAACGCATCTAGCACAGATCAAAATATAAATCGTAAAATTTAGTGGGCCTGACGTTTCGATCCTAGCAGGACCTTTCTCAAAGGCAGAAAGCCTTTGAGAAAGGTCGATCCTGCTAGGATCGAAACGTCAGGCCCACGAAATTCTAAGATTTGCATTTTGGTAATTTAGTCAGTTAGCAGTTTGCAACAAATTTGTATATCACTCACAGATCATAATAAATCAAATGTCCTTCCCAGTCTCCCTCAAAGTATTCCCACGGTTTTTGATTGAACAGAACTGCAACATTTTATATAGCTTTATGGCTACACACAGCTTCGCTAACACGTGTAAAAGTGTTTGTACATCGAGAGTTCGAGACTATACGCAATCCCCACGCATAATCTCACACATTTAGGCGTAAAATTTCAAAAATGTCGATTAATATTTTTAGTTAAAATTGAAATGATTGAACAAGCCTAATTGACCAATCAGACGGGGTTGTCTCCGTTGTGATGTCACACCCCCCGCAATGATCGGCGGCCCCTTCGAAGATGGCAGGTTGTGGGAACGCAAATTCCACGATTTTTCCCTCTTTATGAAGCTCGTAGGTGAGTAGCACATGGGTAATTGTAGGTTGTTTTTAACACCCAATCAGATAAGCCAACATTTTTCTGTGGGTTTCATTCCCCTTTAATGTAATTTACCGCGATACTGATAGCGCTGTCAGTGATATCTCCAATGTGTAATAGATTAAACATTGATTTTTGCACACAATTATAAAAAAAAAGAGGAGACAAATATGTTTGGTTGAGAGAAGGCTTTGCGCTTTCTTTATTTCTAATACCTGCAGCTGAACAAGAACATTCTCCGAACTCGCAGGAAATACAACTATACAGCATTTCAGCAATGTAAACAAAACAATATTTAAAGCCAGTTTAAAGGTGACAAATAATAGCGCAGAGAGAATAGACTGGGGAAGTGTTCTGAATCAAGGACTCTGGTTTAAAGTAACAATGCTCTAACACCTGAGCTATCCAGCCCTTTGATGGTATGGCCTTCCCAAATAGTCAACTAAAGTCTTTGCCGCGGCGGTGGCGCCAGTCAGAAGCATTTATTATTTTAACTGCCGTATATCTCCAGGGATCACGCCCCCAGCGCCATTCGGGTGCAAACAAAAAATCCAGAGAAATTAAGGAAAAACCTACTGGGAACATTTGAACAAATCAAAAAGTGGCAAAGAAAACATTGACTTGGCAAGGACTTGAACACGAGACCTCTGGAATTGCGCACCAGCGCTCTTACCATCTGAGCTATCCAGCCCCTTAGATGGTGGCCTCCCTAAATAGTCAACTACATGTATGTAGTCATTGAAATTAGTCGAAACACGGCTACGGCAGTTAGAGCATTACACATAGTTGATACAGCGCTTAAAGGTTGCCGTAAAAGAAAGCGATTCTTACATAAGGACAATAAGCCAAGAACGTCGTGAAACTTGACTACCAAAGACTCACACTTTGTCCATTTCATTCTAGAAAACTGCTTACAGTGTAACAGAATAAACCTTACTTAGTGCTACCGAGTACCAGGTACATGCACTATACATGTACTTCACTGCAACATTTTGAAAGGGAACCAGCTGATACTTTAAGCAAAATAGTGTGCTTTGTGCTAAGCAGCGTACCGTGCTGATCCCCCCTCATTACAATCTGAAGGTCAGAGGTCAAGGTTAACTTAACAAGGTTATCACAGCATCTCACTGAAACAATGCCTAAAGCAAACGCACAAGTATTTTGTTCAAAATAATTTGCCGACCAAACAAAATAAACCAGTTGGTGGTGCACCATTGTCTGAAGACCTCCTGTCGTTTGTTGTGCTCGTTATTTATTTTTGAATCGGAGAAACTGATTGACAGAGATACAGGACACGGATTATCTCACAACAAATGGGTGTTTTGTCACAAAAGGGTTAAAGTATTGGAATAAATCAGGTGTTGTTCCTTATTCGAGTTACGCTTTAGAACTATTTATGCTTTGTCCTCACGAATGTATTAATACGAATGAGCAAGCAACAGCATAAATCTTTAGGATAAGATAATTACTCAATTTATCATCGCGTCAACAAAACAAAAAACACATTTTGGCATGACTACTTGACTAAAGGCATGTATATATCTTGTGTACAAAACACGTCTATATAATAGCATCAATCGATATGAATAAAAACTAGAATACAATCATCTGTGAATCATTACGTTTTTGAGGGCGTCACTCGGTTTGTTCTCATTTTCGGACCTTTTTAACCCCAGACCTCTGGTTTTAACGGACCGTCACTCTTACCATCTGAGCTATCCAGCCCTTAGATGGTGGCCTTCCCAAATAGTCAACTACCTTTGCTATGGTTTAACGCACCAGCGCTCTTACCATCTGAGCTATCCAGCCCTTAGATGATGGCCTTCCCAAATAGTCGACTAGTCTTTGCTATGGTTTAACGCACCAGCGCTCTTACCATCTGAGCTATCCAGCCCTTAGATGGTGGCCTTCCCAAATAGTCAACTAGTCTTTGCTGTGGTTTTACACACCAGTACTCTTACCATCTGTGCTATCCAGCCCTTAGATGGTGGCCTTCACTAATAGTCGACTAGGCCTAGTCTTTGCTGGGGTGGGGCACCAGTCCCGGCCGAGTTACAGCCAACACCATTCAATGGTACAACTTATTTGATAGAAAAAATACGTACACTTCATTTGTGAATATTAACATTTATAAAAAAGAAAACAATAATTATATGCACCTTTTCAAGAATATATCAAGATTTAAATTTTCTTATTAATTGTTTACCCATTTCCATCTCATTTATTTCTTTCTTATTTTCTTAATAAGGTCTTGGCTGGCAAGTATATACAAATCTGTTTTTAAAACGAATCTTCCAAAGTAGGTATAGGTATCTTAGGTTGATGGTAACCTTTTTCAGTTTGGGAGGATTTTCCACAAAATTCTCTTTTATAAAAAAAAAAAAAATACCGAGACGATGGGAACCTTTTCCTCTGAAGCCCTCGGTGAACAGCCGGGTAAAGGTTTCCTTTTCGAAAGCTTCTCCAAGTTCGTTTGTTTACCATGACATTTCTAATCGGGAAAAACGTCAACTTTGACCACAAGGATTGCACAGCAGTTAATAGCTAAACATCACCTTTGTAACTGCTGATAAAACACCAAATATTTAATTTAAAAAATAATCATAAAAAAAAACAATTAAGAAAACAATTGCAAACAAACTAAACGATTTATGAAAACAAAACTCACACCTACATACTGATACGATGATAGGGCTAAATTGATCCATTTTTATGCTTTATGCAACAACCAATAAGTGCAAGCCTACAAATCTTACTAGTGATTTTTCTAATGATTTTTCTCTTCATTAATTGCTACAAATATTCACACCTATTTGCGAATTGAACATCTATGCATGACTTTCAGCACAGTTGATGAAACGGAGATGAGTTACACGCAAAATCTTTGTATTCACAGGTTGTTGGGTTTTGGTTTTTTTCTATTTCAAACATAAGACCAGCTTATTCACATTTTTAACAGGACTCAGGTAATTTCTCAAACTTATAATATGTACACTAATCATTCTGCTTCTTTTGTTCAAATTTTGCACTACACTGGGAATGATCTATTTGGTGGTTTTTTTTTCTATTTACAGATTGTTCAAGCATCACTGTGGCTACAGTATTTTACAAACACCCTTAGTATTTCACTTTCATATCTTGACGACCAGTTGTTTTAGGGTATGACCAGCGGTGGTCGCACGGATGACCCCAGTGCTTGAGGACTTTAGTCAAGGCCGACAGTCAGAAGGAAGTCTAGTCTGTCCTGCAGACTTGTCGCCGGAAATCGGGAAAGCCAAAACAAGAAACCCGGAATAACTGCTATAAAAAAGGGAAACATATTCAGTGGTTACTCCATTCAGAAGGGACTCATTCACTTCACGCCCGATGACTGGACGTGCCTTAAGATGAGCTACAAGTCATCAGCGTTGACAAGAAGAGACAGATTTCAGTGCTCAACACCCGGACAGATAATTTGCGACATCAAACCTGCCCAAACCATTTTTTGTGAAATGGGAAAATTTCGAGAGAATTTCGGTCATTTTGTGATTCAAAATACTCCTTTTTTTCATCCCATCTTTGAGAAAGACCACCACATGATAGTCTTTTCACCAGAAAGCTAGAAATCAATGGATTTCTGAACTTAAGCAAAAAAAAAAAAATCTTCTCTTTGTGAAAATGCAGACCAAGTGATGGCAGATGACTGGCCGAATCCAATAGGATTAGGTGGCTCACATCACATCTCCTGGCTTACAGGAAAAAAGGCAGGAGGTGACATGCCCAAACACTATGAACTCACTCATCCCTCTGGTTAAGCAAGGCTATCGTCCTGACTCCACATCCTACCAGAGACACTGAAGGCTGATGAAGAGGAGACATCTGCAAAAAGGATTATCCATGGACAGGCTATCAATGCAAATCCCTAGATGGATCATCCTTCCATTTGCAGCACTACATGTACGAAGCAAAACCTTTCTGATCATCAAGTCTTTTTGGGGGCAAGCGATCTGAACCGACTTTTCTTCTTCTCCTTCTTTTCTTTTAAAGGAAAAAAAAAGAGATTTCCCTCAGCTAGCTTCAGTCTGGACTGGGCACGATGGATTATTACTGGGCACGATGGATTCACTTCGTGAAGGGGGGTTAGGTTAGTCCACCGAGTATCCCCTCTATCAAATATTGGGTCTATCTGAATTGTTCATATGAGCGTCTCTCTCCGGGGCGATAAGTTCGTGACGGCGAGCAGCTCCACGTCGCCGGAGTTGTCCTCGGCGACCTGCGTCTCGACGGTCGGCGGCCGCTCCTCATCCAGCGGCGACCAGTGGCCCACCCGCTGCGAGTCGCTGTTCATGCGGGCCAGCCGGGCCCGCAGCACCTGCGGCGAGCGGGCCAGCTCGGGCAGGCTGCCCTTCTTGGTGGCCTGGGCGTGCCGGCCGGCCGGCGGCTCCGCGGCGTCCGGCCGGGCCAGGTCGGGCAGGCTGGTGAAGTTGCCGCTCTTGGGGCGGCGGTAGGCGGGCGGCGAGCGCCGCTGCCCGTCGAAGACGGGCGGCAGCGTCTGTTTCGGGGCTTGCTTCTCGGCGGGCGAGGCGAGCAGCAGGGGGCGGTCCTCGGAGGGGGAGCTGGGGGGCTTGCCGCGGCCCGGGTGGCTGCGGCGGGGAGGCGGGCTAGGGGTTCGGGGCTGGGCGGGCTGGGGCTGGGCCTGGGTCTGGGCTGACTCTGGGTGGCCGTCCTCCATCTCCAGGCTGATGCCTTCGTCCGACAACCGCTGGTTGACGGCCTTGTGATCGGGGATGGTGGCTTTGAATCGCACCGGGACGAACTCACCTGACGGACCAAAACAGAAAGCACCCCCCAAAAAACAAATAAGAATCAGATCCAACAAACACAGATAACATTGTTTTGTCCACCAAACACACCCACATTCACTGTGCCTCATCCCCAACATTCAGAGGGCCTGCCATTTCCATCCTAGCAGAACCTTTCTCAAGACCTTTCTGCCTCGGTGAAAAGTCCTGTTAGGATCTCAGGCCCACTCCATTTTTGAGAACGAGTGTTCAGTGTTCTGCACTTTTGGAGTTGTAGCAAGTCCAAATTCTCAACAGTCTTTTTTGCAAACCACACACAAAAACTTCACTGCTCATAACACCTGTGGTAGTCTTTCGCACAATAAACTCTGACACAATGCCATCCGTCATTTGAACAGGGGACCGGTGAGATGTGCTCCGTAACAAACTGCATGACTGGTGCTCACCGGGTCCTGATGAGATTTCATGCAGTAGGTTAATAACAACATGAACAGGAAGAATCAATTTCCAAACAATAAAACTGAGATAACACCAATCTCTCCATGTCCAGTCTAGCGCCCTCTTGTGTTTTAGTCAAATCAGGCCTTACCAGGTCAAGTAAAGCAATGAGCTATCGGATCCCCCAAACCAAATCTAATCAGTCCAGGGAGACATGCGGCAGTTGATGGTCGAATGCTTCTGACTGGCGCCCCCACCCCGACAAAGACTACCATATAGTTGACTATTAGGGTTGGATAGCTCAGATGGAAAGAGTGCTGGTACACAAAACCAGAGGTTTCGGGTTCAAGTCCCGGTCCAGTCAGTACCTATTTTTCTTTTCTTTTTTCAATTTTTTTTTTCCAAACAAGGTAAAAACATATAAGATAAGAGAAAATGAATGTATATTTCATCTTGGAAATAAACACTTTGTTCTTCTGCAACATCTTTCCTTCCCCAATACCAACCCCCCCCCCAAAAAAAAAAAAAAAATTACCAAAATCAAAACAGAAACCAACCCTAAATGCAACGACTGAAAACAAAAATTCTCTCCAATCAAATAATAGGAGTATGGGGAAATACACACACATACATAGCCTTGGTCTTGTTCACTTTGGTAAATTGGGCTATTTTGTTAAGGATGTTTTTCTGACCAGAAAACTATCGGAAACCTCGACGAGTTAACTGCAAATCTAGGAACTCTTGAAAAAAAAAATCACAAAATGATCGGGTTCTTTTTGTATCGTCCAATCTACTTTTGGGGAGATTACTTTTATACAAAGTTGACAATTCTGTGATAATAATGAGGATTTGTTGCACATTGCTAGCAGTATGGATACTAATTCTTCCAAATGATATGCCACCATACTAGACATGTCCGTACATGCTTTGTTTGCGGCCAACAAACCATCTCTAATCTTTCCTAGAATACAAGCTGGCATACTGTAAGTGCACCAATGGGTTAGATTGGATTAACTGTTAGGAGGCATGCAAGTCTATGGACCAAGAAACCATTTGGGTCACTACAAACCAGGTCAATTGTAGCTGTGCTGAAATTAGGGTCAGCAAGATTTTACCGGACTCTGCGGATCCCTAAAATGACGCAGTATTGCAACTCATCTATCAGATAAAATCGTCACTAAATACTAAGTCCAGGTGCAACACTATTTTCCCGATGGCCTGTTAGAAACACCAAGAATTCCAATTTTCCAAATTTCAGTAAGCCTGGAAATAAACTCAATGGTCCAAACAATGAAGGACTATCGGGGACAAATCTTCATCCAGCCAAATTTTTTTTTTTTACTTTTCAGTGGACCAATTTCCAGGCAGTTTTCTGTCCTGTTTTCATTTTTTTCTTCTGTTTTATTAAACTTTTGAGTTGCTTGTGAGTGCTTTGGTGGGGTTTTTTTCTTGCTTGTCTTTTGGTTTACATGTAGGTCATTTCTTTTCAAGTAAGAGGGTTTTGCAGTAACACCATGTATAACGTCTCTTAACCACTTCGCGCCGGGGGGGTTTTCAGCGCCGATGACCGCCATACGGGGGTTTTTGAACAATGCATCATTTTAAAATCTTGCTAAAACAATCGGAACAATATATTTCTGTGAAATAAATCGATAAGGGTATACTATGGGTACAAGAGAGTAAAACCTGGCACAATTCGGACGTCGTTGTGGCCTTTGTCAAGAGATTATCCGTTCGAAAAAGGGCCCTTTGTGCGTCGTCAATGGACCGTAACGGACGTGTGTGTGTGGGTGCGTGTACCCTGCTGACAATCCCTGACCGCAGACTCCAGCCTCCACTCCAGGCAGTCAAATCTTTGAGTTGGTCGGCCACAAACGAGCGTACAGATTACGGTAAAGAATGTGGGGGGAATTCCAATGCCAGACCGACGACCGTTGGACTGTGTGGCATGCAAAGACAATGTCCCCCGCGTGCTTTCAGCTGCAGCGCGGTATCCCTCGATCCTCCACAGTAAAAGTCCCACAATTGCACAATTACTGCTGCTAATCTGGCAATTCATGTGGCAACTTGCGTCAAAAAGGGTCTTTGTACTGATTCATATTGCTTTGTTCTAAGCTGAAAAGAGTCTTTGTTTAGAATGTGGACAATAGTGGTGCCCGGATTCGGAGGGCCCCGTTGCAAAGGCAATCCAATTGACCTCCGGATTCGGAGGTCCCGGCGCGAAGTGGTTAAAGAGGAGGTGTGGTTCTGAAAAGGACCTGAATGGTAACCCGACATTCCGACCAGTATGCTCTCATTGCTCTGACATTCTCCTGATGACGGCCAGAGCATACTGGTCGGAACGTCGAGTTACCACTCGGGTTCATTTCAGAACCACACCTCTTCTTTAAGAGTCGTTATACATGGTGTCACCGCAATCACTCCTATATTGTTTCACCCATCATGCAAAGCCTTAAGTCTTATTCTTTTCAAGTAGGCAGTCAGACAAAAGCACACTGTGGTACTAACACAAAGGGAAAAGCAAAACCATTTCCTCAAACAGATTCTCAAATTGTAAAAATTATAACTGTAAACAAATCAATGCTCTTTCAGGAACTGGCAACAAGCCACAGTCATTCAACAAAGCACAACTGCTGTATAGTTTCATTGGAAACTGTTCAAACCATTAGGCAAGAAAAGTCTTTGAAAGAAAGAAACAAAAACACCAGTTTTGTTCTTTACCAGAATGAGCAGAGACAAGGGAAACCTTGAAGAAATAAAAACAGAGACAAAATGGCAAAGATTTCAGGAGAATGGAAAGCGAGTCGGTAAAACTGTTTAGTAGACAACAATGGAAAGCTGAACAGAAAGACTGTTACATAGAGGTGTCCACTCGGGACAAAGCCGGCTGAAGATGGCGGAAAGGTCGGAGGTCACCTGCCAATGGTATCCACGACAACGCATGCATATGTATATAATCATAACATAAACGTGTGTGTTCGTGTCTTTGACTCATGCAAGACGTGTCCAAGAAGCTACGTGAGAATGCTGTCAGCCAAGAACGGACAATTGGGGATAATAAACATCTCCGCAAGGTCAATGAAGTGGTTTAATCGGATGCTGATGAAGTGGGTAGGTGGGTGTGTATGGGTGGAGGGGGGGTCTGTGGGAGGCAGTGAGTTACGGGTGCTGATTTTTTTGTCTTTTGGGCGTGGAGTTCGATTTTTCGTTTACTTTCTCTGGGAGACTTGAGGGTGGCCTGACCGCAAGGTATGCTCTCTAGACGGACGAAGCATACTGGATAGCACTGGGCTTCAGAGAGGAACCTGCTAGCCAAGGATTGAGGAACGAAGGGAAGGAGAGGGGAGGGAGGGGAGCGAAATGAAAGGGAGGAAGAGGGCGATCATCATCACAAATGCAACGGAGAACAAACAATTCGAAAGAAAAAGAGGGAGAACAACGAATAGAAACAAAAACAGAAGAGGTTTTGAAAGTGCGAGGGGAATGAAGAAAATTTCATTAAAAAAAATGGCAGCTTAGAATCGATCAAGAAAGAATGAACGATGAACTGAGAGAGAGAAAATCTTATCTTGTCTACTAGATGCATGGAATGTTTGCTGCAGACACTGGGTTATACAGGGTTCACAGTTGTGAAGTTTGTTGCACAAACTGGGTTAACATGGGTACAAGGATAGAGTGTGTTCCATAGACTGGGTTAACACGGGTACAGAAATGCAGAGTGTGCTGTATAAAATACTGGGTACAAGGTTGTAGTGTGTGCGGTATAAGCTGGGTTATCCTGGGTACAGTGTTGTGAGGTGTGATGTAGAACTGTGTTAACATACACATGTAGGTACAGGACTGTAGAGTCTGCTACTTAGACTGGGTAAACATAGGTACAGGACTGTAGAGTCTGCTACTTAGACTGGGTAAACATAGGTACAGGGCTGTAAAGTGTGCTGAATAAAATGGGCTCCACTGGGTAGAGGGTTGTGGAGTGTGATGTATACACTGGGTTAACATAGGTATAGGGTTGTAGAGTGTGCTGAATAAAATGGGCTCCACTGGGTACAGGGTTGTCGAGTGTGATGTATAAACTGGGTTAACCTGGGTACAGGGTTGTAGTGTGCGCTGTACAAACTGGGCTGTCCTAAGGTACAGGGCAGTAGAGTGCGCCGTATAGTCAGGGATAACCCTAGGTGCTGAGCAGTGTGAGCACAGGACTGCAACCGCACACAAGGAGTTTTAAACCATCCCTTAAAAAAAAATAAAAAAATATTGAGTCACAGAAGAAATCAAGGGTCTGGGAGAGGAAGGATCTCGGGGGATGGAACTGACCTGAATTTCTGCCGTTGGAGGATGTGGAGAGCTTGCGGTTGTCCACACTGCAGGAGCCCGTCGTGTTGCTCAGCCTCTTCTCCTCCTGGCTCCAGATGCGGCGTTTCTATGGAAACAATCGCCCACGGCAACAGGCTCTGTTAGCATCGAGCGCTGCAAGGCTGCATGGTGCATGCACAGTGTGGTCACAGTGACGGGGGACAAAAATGGGGGACATATTTTCTCTCTTCTGCATTTTCCTGAAGAGTGGGTCGGGTGGTGCGCGGAATTGCTAGACCATTTTTCCCCAAAAATGCAATCATTTTTGTTCCAAAGTGTAAAAATTGGGAGGGGGGGGGAATGTGTCACAGTTGTGGACAATTTCCGGAGAAAGTAGGACAAATTTGCACAGATCTAGAATGGGAATATTCTTCAAGAATGACTGCTGCACGGACAGATTTTGAATGAAAACAATTCAGAAACTCTGAGTATCAGCAAAGCACATTGTAGTGGCCAGGCGGGAATAGTTCAGCCATTGACCCAATATGTTGGTTGAGTGTCCTCGCTCTTGAGCAATCGCGACTATCATTTTCGTTCGCGTGCGCCTCGATCAAAGGCTGTCTGCCGCCCAAAGAAAGAGCTCATGATCATTCCACTGGCGGGGCTATTAGCATCACGCCTGGGCACCGAGCGGTTTCACCGCACTCTCATCTACCAAGCTGGGCGACCCCCCTAGTGCACTAGTGGTCGACGCGGTACCGCCCCGGACTCCTTCGAGCGGACGGACACTCACCCCAGACGACGAGGAGCTTGAGCGCTGGTGGTGGGAACCGGTGAAGGTGGTGGCGTAGCGCTCTCGGATAAACTGCGGCATCCAGGTGCTTTTACGGATGTAGCGATGGTACTCCTTCACAACCTGGCCGAGGCAGACGGGGGGGGGGGGGGGGGGGGGGAAAGAAGAAGAATTGGTGCAAAATCATTCGTTGGTACAAAACTGTGCAATTGAAAGCTGAAAAACAGGGAAAATTCCTAAAGAAAAAAAAAATTAAATAGTGCAAAATAATTCATTGGTACAAAACTGTGCAATTGAAAGCTGAAAAACTAGGAAAATTCCTAAAATAAAAAAAAATAAAAAAATCCTCAGTAACGTGAAAATATGTTTTTTTCCTCTAACTAGTGTGAAAATGTGTACATTTTTTCCAAAGCCCCCACTTCAAGCATAATTTAATATTACCCAGCCTATTTGCATCCAGCGGGTAACTTATGCTAATCGTTGGCTACAGCTCCCAATAGCATATCAGTCTTTTGACAGCCACAAGCCACAAGCCACTACCTAGAAGTCGCAGCCACGTCCAACACAGTTGTGCAAAATTTCAAGCCAAAGCCACTTCATTTGGGCACAGCAATACTAGTGGCTAGCCAGAAGCCACAGCCAATTCCAAATCACTTGTGTTAAATTGACAGCCAAAGCAAAGTCACTCACAGCCATACTAGTGGCTAGCGTCAAAGCTACAGCCAATCCAATACAATTGCATGCTATCTTGAGCCATAGCCAATTCATTTGGGCATGGTCGCAATGCACAGCCTTGATCAGGGGAAGCCCCCCCCCCCCCCTGAGAAGGGTCCGCATCTCACCTTCTCATTCATGAAGCAATGGAAGACAAAGATGAAGACGCCCTGGAAGACGTTGGCCACGGTGAAGATGTAGGCAAAGACCAGGAGACTCTCGGCCACGTAGAGCAGACCAAAGGCCCAGGTGATGCCCAGGAGGCAAAGCAGAACCAGGGCACCACGCACCCAAGACCTGTGGGACAGACAGAGAGACAGAGACAGAATTAGAGGTTGATAGAGAAGAGAGAGAGAGAAAGAGAAGGGGGAGTGATGGAGATACAGCCACAGAAATAGTCCAAGTCTATTTATAAGAGAGAGGGGAGAGAGAGGAGAGAGAGAGGGGGGGAGAGGCAGAGACAGGGGGAGACAGAGAGAGGGGAGGGAGGGAGAGAGAGGGGAGACAGAGAGACATAGAAAGAGAATTAGAGGTTGATAGGTTGATAGAGATAGGGGAGAAAATAGAGAGAAAGATAACGGGGGAGTGATGGGGATAAAGCAACAGAAACAGTCCAAGTCTATTTATAAGAGAGAGGGGGAGAGAGGAGAGAGAGAGGGGGGGCAGAGAGAGGGGGAGGGAGACAGAGAGACATAGAGAGAGAATTAGAGGTTGATAGGTTGGTAGAGATAGGGGAGAAAAGGGAGAGAAAGAGGGGGAGTGATGGAGATACAGCAACAGAAACAGTCAAAGTCAATTTATAAGAGGGAGAGAGGGGGAAACAGGACAGAGGAGGAGACAGGAGAGAGGGAGAGAGAGAACGAGGGGGGAGGGGAAGAGGGGAGAGATGGAGAGAGAGAATGAGGGGGAAGAGAGGGGAAGAGGGGAGATAGGGAGAGAAGAAGGGGAGAAGGAGAGACAGGCGCGCGTGAGATAGAGAGAGGGGGGAGAGAGAAAGAGAGATCAGGAGAAAGAGAGAAAGGGGGAGAGAGAGGAGGCAGAATAAGAGTGGGAGAGAGAGGAGGCACAAACAAATAGAGACAGAGAGACAGATGGCGAGAAAGGGGGAGACAGGGGAGAGAGAGAGAGAGAGAGAGAGAGAGAGAGAGAGAGAGAGAGAGAGTAAAAGACAAAAAAAGATGCAGAGAGACGGAGAGAGAGAGAGAGATGTGGAGAGAAAGACCAGTGAGACCTCGTAACAATATCTCATTTGGAATGGAATGGAAAGAAAGACAGAAACCCAACAGTGGAGTTAGGGATTGCACCATGCACACCGATGGCTTGACTATACCCAGCATCCTTTTCCCCAATAAAATAGGAACACTCCGGGAGACAAAACCCCTAAAAAAAATCAACAACATCCACCATGTCACCATAGTGTGATCAGCAAAACGTAAAGAATCCACACAAACGACAACAGAGGATTTACGGTCATTTCCCAAAAATGACACCACACAGAACATGCACCCAGGGGGAAAAAAAATACCCAAGCTGGTTAGACAGGAAAAAATAACGCCTGGTTGCAGTCATGGGATGGTGTCTAGGGAGAATTGATGCCTGGATTTTAGACAGAGGATGACTGGATAGCAACACAATAAGAAATAAATCATCAATGAGGTTTTTTTAAATAATATCTTTAAAGGAAGTTAATACAGAAACTGTTGCAAACTGCTCACTGACTAAAAATGACCTGCAATACCTAAATCTCAAAAGTTAGAGGGCGTGACGTTTCAATCCTAGCAGGACCTTTCTTGGAAGCAAAGAGAGAGGTCCTGCTAGGATTGCAACGTCAGGCCCTCTAACTTTTGAGATCTTTACAGGAAGATGTCACAGATGAAAGGCATGCTAAGTACCGTTACCTCTTTTGGCTGGAAAAATTGTGACATGGAATACACAAACACCACCAAGACTTGACATTGAATGAGTTTGGTTCGATTTTTAGCTTCTCCGTAGTGTAGACCATGCAGGGTAACCTCTCCCCCTCCCCCCACCCAAAAACATAACCCTGTTTCCAAACTGGGTTAAGTTGCTGGGTGAATCATGGTTCCAACTTCCACACTATCTTCTTCTTCTTCCTCTTCTTCTTCTTCTTTTTTTTGGTAACTACTTTGTGCCGGTAATTCACGAAGCTAGAACCTCTGCTGGTCTGAAAAGATTCATTGACCCAATGTCATTTTAAACTTGTTTAATACAAAAGAAATCTAATTGTTTTGCCATGATCTAACTCATAGAAAAGGATCTTGCAAAGACTCATTTTTTTTTAAATGTTTTAAATTTTGAAACTTTTGTAAATTTGGATCAGTATGAAAGAATTTCGGTGTGGCTTTTTCATAAACAGCAGGACACATAGGAGTTGCTCAATCAGGCCGGTAAATTCTCTTGAATGTTCAGATCCCACTGGCCTCGAAGCAGATTTTACTGGCCTCTGATCCAAAGAGACAATGTTAGTGTCCGTCCCTTTGGTGCTTAACCTTCAGACTGGTCCCCCAGGCCAGACCCGGGGAAGCTAATCGAACACACACCAAATAGAGTAGGATACATGCTGAAGGGATAAAAAAAAAACAGTCAATTGTTAACATGGCTGGAAACCATTCTGTACAGACACCCATAGCAGGCAAGGCATTCACTCCCAAACTTTTTTTTCTTCTGAAAAATTGTTTTCAATTTTCTTTGTGACTCATTCCTGTCTTGATTTTTTTTTCAGGCAGATGATTTTTTTCTTATTTTTAAAGGATTCCAGGCGGGGAGGAAGAAGGGAGTTTATAAAAGATGAACGCATATCTACACAGCACCACATGTGAAAGTACTTACACCGCTACCTCCACTTTATTCTCTCCCAAACTGCTTTCAGACGAAGCAGCGTCGCAGGTAGTTAGTGGCAAAAGAGAAATCAACGAATCTTCTTTTTAAATGACGAAAAGGGAAACGCTTAGAGTGACACAAATTAAGGGCCCAATACATTGGGAAGATCGGAAAAAACATTGATGTCCACAGATTTCCTTCTAATTTACACTGGATGTAGATGGTCATGATATAATCCTCATGTTGAAATCTTACGGTCTGGGATGCTGTACTTTTCGAGAACTCGTCACTCAATCATCGACACACACAAAAATAGTTTAATACTCCCGAGTAATAAATTATTTCTTACACTACAGAACGGTGCGAACATCCTGGCTGATTTTTGCCTTTTTCTACTTTCTCAGATTACCAATTGAGCTAAAACCTTTTTGGAATGTTTTATGGTTTGACACACAAACCGTGACAATATTTTGACCTTCACCAATGTTGTATAGGGCCTTTAATTGCACGTTCACCATTACAGGATACTCAGTGGGTGGGGGTGACAAATTCACAGGCAAACAAGATTTTGCCCGGTTGGCTCTCCATACTCACAGGGCATGCAGGTACATGTACGTTACATGGTGTGTATGGGATGTGTGTGGGTGTGTATGGGAGGACTTTTCACACTACACAGCTATAGCTTCTGACATCACTTTCTCTTCCTCAGAATTTGGTGATTCTTTTCCTCAGGAATACTCAGCATTTTCACATACTAGAGCATTACCCAGGAAACTGACTTTGATTCACACTAAAGACATTTTCCCCCCAAAAGACAATACCCATAACTTCAGGATTAACACTCATACTCCTGTTTTATGAGTAGAGGTGCCAATTTCTTGTGAAAATGAAGTTTTCTCAGCAAATTGCTGCATTTGTAGTGTTGAAATGCCCGCCTTTATTTCGTAAGAATTTCCAGTGAATTTGCTGCTTAAATCATTTTTTATTGTGCAACTGAGTGGACAACCATATGGACTCCACTGACCACTGTACACATGCATGCATCTATCCTTTAGAAGCCTGGAAATGTCTCTTCAGGAGCACCATACAATCTTCCTTAGCTACACAGCACAACACATGTGCACTCTTAGTGAGACAGATATAAGTCTGGGAACCTGTCTGCCCCTTCTTGCTTTCTAATAGCTTACTAACTGGATACAACAAATCAGTCTGGCGACATGCCAAGACACAGTTGCTTTTCCTGGGGTTACTGGACAATAACTTTCACTGGCTGTATACTGCAAATAATTTACACAGAGATCACACAGCACAAAGTAAGGCAGCCATATGCATACATCAAAATGAGAAAATAGAATTTTTAAAACTGCTCAAAACATCAAAAAATGGAAATTCAAAAAAAGTGAACAAAAATAACCCAGTAAACAAAATAAATCTATATAGACAAATTTCACAAAATAATTGCACCAAATAATTGCTCCAAATGTGAATTTTTAATGAATGAAAAGGCTTCAACACGACCCAATGAGATTGTGCAATTTCCCCCAACGTGAATAAACGTCATTACCCAATGATGATATATACACCAACCAAATGCCCACAACCGACCCCCCCCCCCACAAAAAAAAATTAAAATCAAATAAAAAGGGTGCTTTACAACAGTATAAGCGACACCAATGGATGAATACACAGTGCCATACAAAACAACAAGATCAAAGACTCCACATCAGAACGTCTGCGGTTTGGATGGGCCAAGATTTCGCATAAATTTCTGGTGGAGAAATGCTCCATGTACGGTACACAGGGGAAAAAATCACTGGGAAATTTTTTTCTCTAGGGAAAAGGTCCGCACAATTGTTTGATCTAAACTAGACAGAAAAATGTTTCATAGCATGCACTGACGTGTACAAAGTGAATTGTTCCCCCTTTTCACACTTTGGGAAAAATCTCACACTTTGAGGGAAATCACACTTGATTGGGGAAAAATATGTAAAGCTGGTAAAAAAAGGTACTTTTTTTTAAAGAAAAATTACAGCAAAAACTCAAGCTTTTGGGAACAAATTTCACACCCTAGGGGAAAAAAAGGCACACTACAGGAAGAAAATTTCACGCTTTGAGGAAAATTATCAAACTTGCGGCAAACGATTAAACCCAGGATTGGAAACTCTGTGAGGTGTTGAACGTTAGACTTTCTGTCACACATTACAGTGTACTTCACCTCATGTTTGCATCTGGTGAACTAGGGGTTGGGGGGTCTTCCTGATTGTGTGTCTTGCTCGACAAGTTCTGCTCATGCATCCTGGGGTGGGAAAATGCCTCGTCAATGTGAATCCGCGACACAATTTCAACGCAGCACGGACTGTGTCTACCGTACGCTTACAAAGCACACAAGGCCAAGACAGGTGATTCAATGAGGGCTTGCCCTAGCAGACATGTAGTTAGCGCCGTATACACCCGGTGCTTTGCCCAATTGCCCGGTGATTTGCATTTTGCATCAGTGAGAATGTAAAAAAAAATCACCACATTTCTGTCCACCATCCCCGACATTCCTTACACTATCTTCTGGCTACTTCCAAAATCCTGGTCGTTGAAGACAGGACTTGGAGAGAGAGAGCAATGGGGTTAGAGAGTAAAGAGGGAATGGAATGTTAGTACTGGTAATCCTAAGCTGTACCCCTGGGCTAAGGAAGGAAAATAGCTTAGTAGGAAAATAGGCTGTACAGTCAAACATTTGAAGAGACAAACCAGCCCCCCAAAAAAATAAAAAAATAAAAAAATAATAAATAAAATAAAAAAATAAATAAAAAATAATAATAATAAAAAATAAAAAATAAATGAATAAATAAAAAAATCAATCAATAAAATCTGTTCTTTCAATTTACATTATGCCTTTGAGAAAGGTCCTGCAAGGTTAAAAACAAATATCCGACCCTCTAATTTGTTTAATTGAATCAAACAAATAAAGGAAAAATAAAATTAAAATGGCAAAGAAAAACTTTACTGGGACTTGATACCCAAACAAAAGGTCTCAGGTTCAAGTCCGGGGTCTAGTTCAGTCAAAGTTTTCTTTGCCATTTTTCAAAAGTGTTTTTTTAAAAAAAAATGGTATTTTTTTCTGGTCATGGTTTTTTCTTTGCAGTGATATACAAAAATGTTGCAAACTGCTTACTGGCTAAAATTACCAAAATGCAAATCATAAAATTTAGTGGGCCTGATGTTTCGATCCTAGCAGGACCTTTCTCAAAGGTTTTTCTTTGCAATAACATATAACGATAAATGAACCGGCAAGAATGGATCAATTTCTGAGGATTTTTTAAGGACCACTTTCTTGAAAGTGTTAACAGAGTGCTGCAAATTTGTTCTGTGGCAAAACATGGTGGGTGAGGGCGTGTTCAAGGAAGACGGAAGTTTGGGGACTTCAGAAAAATTTTCATGAAAAAGACAAACTGAGCGTGATGAAGAGTGGAGACAAAAATCCTCTCCCCACAACAATGCCGAACAACTTGACCTAACAGACAGCGCCTTAGCTGGTGTCCTGCAGCATGGCAAGTAAGTGGGAGATAGCTGATTACCAGCTCAGTGGCGGGGTGGTGTGGTCGGTCTCACCATCCCTCCTCAGGGCTTGGAGGATATTGGGAGTAATCTGGCTGGATATGGCCAGGATTGGACATCCGGATGCCGGGTTAAGGCCGGGGATTAACAGATCACCCTTACATCGTCTCACAACGGCACGGGGAGATTAAGGGTTTAGCACCTTTAACTATGAAATTGCATTTGTGGAGTGTGAACAAAAGAGAAACCCACTGGCATATCCTGTCATAACAAAATTCCATTTTCAGCCGATCTAATTGAATTATGAACCCATCCATCGACTGCCTTCTCCTCCTGAGGAGGAGAGGTGACAGATAGACTCTTTTAAAAATAGAACTTTGGTGCACTTGTAATACAATCGCTTTAGTGAGAGAGAGAAAACAAATCTTCAACAATGGAGGGAGGTAGTTTCCTGTGCAGGGCATGAAATATATTTGACTCCAATCCATTTCGGCGTGGGGTTTGGATTCTAGATGCTCTGTGGTGCATTCTGAGCAGTTTTTGACCGGGTATGACTTTAAGCTGAGTGACATATTTTAACCTTTTTCAAGGCATACACCCAGAAAATTGAATTTTTGTTCACACAAAATGAAAAGTAAACATCAAAGTTTTCAACCTGATCTCAGCATGTGTTTTAAATAATAGTTAGGGGAGTAGAAATATCCATATTTATTTATTTTATTTTTTTACTAAAAAAAAAGAATTATGGATTTTTTTTTTTACGGCCGAATTTTAAAAAACGCAGAAATCCGCGGATCCGCAGAAAAGTTGCATGCCTGCTAGAAAGGTCCCGCTAGAAAGATCAACACATTGTTGGTGGATTCCACCAAGCCTTACGATGCATCGCAACTCGACTCACGATGGATAACCCATCATAAATTGTGACACACAGCAATGGTTTCTGTGCATCGCTCATCGTCTTGCGATTGATCGTAAGTTACGATGGGTTTAGTGAAATCAACTACAGGGCCTGCGAAATGTTGAGATTTATTTACGGTAATATACAGCAGTAAGCTGTTTGAATTTTTTTTTTTTTTTTTTTTTTTTACTTTACGAAAAGCCATTGTGTTTGATACCTACTCATTGAGGTTTTCCTGTTGGTGAAAATATTAAGAGCATTTAAAAACAAAAAAAACAATGCTAACACTCACGTTATCTTCTCTTTGTTTGTCTTCTCTCTCTGATTGG
Organism: Luidia sarsii; assembly: GCA_949987565.1. NCBI lineage: Eukaryota > Metazoa > Echinodermata > Asteroidea > Paxillosida > Luidiidae > Luidia > Luidia sarsii. The sequence goes on from OX465113.1 coordinate 10,882,088, forward strand.
TCTGCATGGTGCTATGGCGACACATGATGAATATCGCCATGGAGAGGAACATGGTGTTCACCTAGCAACAAGCAAAACCCCCCAAAACAAGACATGTTTAAGTACATTTGTCTTTTGAAAAGAAAAAAAAAGTAAAACTCCATGGACTGTAACTAAGACTGACACGTAGAATCATGGAGGTCACTCAACTTGATTTTTAGCATTTGATATCAGGAAAAGTACGACTGATTATAACGTACTACTTATCACTAAACAGTTAAATGGCGGCTACATATGACCACTGCAAGGTTTTCTACTCTACACCATTGACTGAGACAGGATCTTTTCTATGTCCATCCATTCCTTATACAGTAACAAGGGCCACATCAATTTAACTCCTAAGCAATACTTGGCCTGATCAATGGCTGTTTATAAGATTGTTTCAATTTAGCGGCTTCAGCTTCGAATAACACACTTCTAGGGCAACTAGGGACCCGAGATGGCAGTGGCTGGGATTTGAACCAAAGCCTCTAGTTCAATGTCACGGTGCTCTACCACCTGAGCTATACCCAAGCCCATAGGTGAAGCAATCCCAAATAGTCAACTCTCTTGGCCTATATATGGGGCGCCAGTCAAAAGCACTTAACAAAATTAAAGTTTTAAAAAACTGCCTGCTGAAGCCAGGTTTACAACTGATTCCTGACTGCATCTGAATGAAAACGGTGGCGTGATCCAGGGAGATATGCGGCAAGTAATGGTTGAAAGCTTCTGGCAGCCCCACTCAAGTAAGTTTTCCTTTTCTTTGAGTAACCCCCAAAAAATCATTTATAATTGTACAATAATAATAAGAGGATTTTCCATTCCATCTAGATCATGGCGCTACGCCACTTGGCAGCATGAGATAATTAGAAACATAGACATATCAAAGGGAAACAGGATGCAATTTTTTTTTTATAAAACTAAACCAAAGGACTTCTGTTTTCATATCTTGTACTTCAAAATAGATGAAAGAAATGGAGACAGAGCCTGAGCCTTAACTGGGTCTTTGAAAAGGCCTGAGATAGAATTTGAGAAGACGCTGAACTTACAATGATGACAACGATGACGGGTGCCACAAAAGCCCAGATGAAGTTGTTCTCAACAGCAAGCCAGCAGCTATTAGAACAGCAAATCAAACATGGCCGGTTAAACACTCCACACAAACAATAATGACTTCAATTCCCTACATAACATCGGTCCAGGTCAACGAATAGCATCCATACGTTGTCTGATCCAACATATGCATGAAATAGCACACCTGTGAAAACCGCTTCAATTGTTTCACGAAAACGCAGGATTCAACGCCGTACTGTTCCGAAAAATAGTTTAGATCTCGGTGAGACGTAAACGATTTATTTTACTAATTTCTCCCAAAATACAACATTTTAGGCAGAAATATTTCAGTGAGAGGTTTCTACTATAACTATCTTCAAACTGTATAAGTTTCATGTAAATCTGTGAACATTTCTGTTTTTCGATCTTACCAATGTTGTGTAGGGGTTGAACACTGCAATGAACTTACAATGAAAAAAAAAACCAACGTCCCGATAATTGGACTTTAGACATGCTTAGACTTTCAACCATTTAAAGCCCTGATTTACGGAGCACATACAGGCCCCAGTTCCCAGTTCCTGGACCGTAATTGGGAAAATCAATCTAGTCGTGGAGAAGAGGTCGCTTGGGGTCCGCCAAGGGTCGGCCAGAGGTCGCACAGCGGCCTGACCTCCAGACAGGACTTGAAGCGGGCAGCAGTGCATTTCACAGAGTGAGGGTTTTTTTTACAAAATGGCAGGGGTGGACAGGCAGACAAGAGGAATACAGTGCAGTGCCAAGGTAATGGGGGTAATTGGTGACGACCGGTACTTCCTGGAACTGACTTGAAGTGGCATTAAACTAATGTACTGTGCTGGAGAGAGAGGAGAGAGGGGGGACTGGTGTTATCGAACTGTCAGACTTCAACAACTTAGCAATCCTGCAGCATTTGCTGATGAGCTGTTATGGAATGTTTGCGCAGAGGGAACGGATGGGGTACCAAAGGGGTTGCAAAGGGTGACATATGTAAACGTATTGGCTATGGCATGCCCCCTCCTTCAGTCCACCCACAGCCTATCAGATATTGGACCTTTCCCATGAAATATGCAAATATAGCACATGCGCTAAACTAAATTGGTGGGCAAGCGGGCTGCCAACCAATCATAGTTTTCCACGGGCGTGCGCGCGTTCCTTCTCACTAACAGTTTGCCGTGCGGTCATTGGCTATTCAGCGTCTCCTGGACGCGTATTTCGAGACCTGCATGCAACACGCACTCGTTTGTCCACCAATTCAGTAAAGCGCATGCGCCAGCTCTTATTTGCATATTTCATGGGAAAGTTCCATTATGCTAAGGATATGATGTAATCATCATACTTACTATTCATCAGTTCCATAGCTGCTGATATCAATGGCAGCGGAGACTCCAACCACAAACAGTGGGACACCTGTAAGACAACAAGATGATACTCGTTATCAATGTGACATCTTGCGTTGTGCGATCCCATCCCATCCAATGCAATCCCATCACATCCATTCCCATTAAGTCCAACCCATTCCACTCCATTCTATCAGAACCATCCTTTCTCAACTTATCCCAGTCAAATCTCCTGTGTCCCATCCTATCCCATTCCATCCTTTGCCATCCAATCCAATCCAATCCCATCTTATCCCATCCAATCCCATTCTATCCTTTGCCATCCAATTCAATCCAATTCAATCCTATCCCATCCAATCTCATTCTATGCCATCCAATCTCATCCTACCCCATCCTATCCCATCCAATCTCATTCTATGCCATCCAATCTCATCCTACCCCATCCTATCCCATCCAATCTCATTCTATGCCATCCAATCTCATCCTACCCCATCCTATCCCATCCAATCTCATTCTATGCCATCCAATCTCATCCTACCCCATCCAATCCCATCCCATCCCAATCCAACCCATCCCACTGCCTTTTATCTGAACCCAGCCGAGCTCAACCCAATCCCAGTCCAACCTCCCGCATCCCAGCCAAACCCAGCGCTCCCCCTCTGCTTCCCTGGACCCCACCCTGGCCCCTCTCCCCAAATCCCAGCCCTCCAGACAGTACAGAGACACCCACCGTAGCCGAACGGATAGTAGTACTTGCGGCGTGAACTCTCGGCCTCAAACACCTCCACCAGCATGACGTAGAGCTGAATGCCTTCCAGACACATCCAAGCGAAGGCAGCCAGGAAGAAGTAATGCAGAAACAGAGCCACAACGGTGCACATAGCCTGCAGGACCGAGCAGAGCAAAGTCATATGGATAAAGTCTTTTTCCCTTATTTCAATCTACTGTACAAGTCAGACCAGGCCTTCAACTGGCAAAATACAAATTTCATATTATTTGGTCAGTGGGCTGCTCCCTAAAGCCCTACACAACATTGGTAAGATTGAAAAACAGAAATGTTCACAGATTTAAAAACTTATACAGTTTGAAGATGGTTATAGTAGAAACCTCGCACTGAAATATTTCTGCCTAAAATGTTGTATTTTGGGAGAATTGAGTAAAAGAAATAGTTTACGTCTCACCGAGATCTAAACTATTTTTCGGAACAGTACGGCGTTGAATGCTGCATTTTCACGAAACAAATGAAGCGATTTTCACGATTTTCTCGAGACTCTGTTGGCGGATTGAGCTGAAATTTTCACAGGTGTGCTATTTCATGCATATGTTTGATCAGACAACGTATGGATGCTATTCTTTGACCTCGACCAATGTTGTGTAGGGGCTTCAATTCAATCCATGACTAAAGGGGGGGAAGAGGAGAAGAGGAAGGTTATTGTTAACAGCTACTGCTTCTCCTCTGCCATCCCCTACATATCCCGGCTCAGGTTACACCCGCCTTTTTTTTTTTAGCTCGACCCGAAGCAAATCAGAGCGCCATGCCTCAGGGCGACAAGAAATCGTTGCCCTGGATGGAAAAGATTTTTGTCTCAAGAAATGAAAAAAAAATTAAAAGGCGACTACAGGAGCCTTTTAAGGCTAATATCCTGCAGAGAGAGTTACACCGTACGGCAGGATTTCAAGTGTTGACAACGATGTTGCAACTGTATGATTCATTGAGCAACAAGAACAGTGCGGCTTTTTGTAGTGGGGGTCTGTAAGTAACCTCGCCGGAAGGAAAACTTAATTTTTCGCATCGCTGCGAGAAACGGACATCGCAAGTGAAGGGTGTACTGAGGCCCGCCCCCTCTACCTGTTTTACCTCCCCTTTATTTAATTTGGCCATATTCCTATATCATTAAGTCTCCCCCTTTTGTTTAAGGTTGATGTGTATCTACGTTGTTATCTCAGTTGTTTTGGCACTTTGAATTAAACTTTAATTCACCGCCTAACTTCTCTGGTTTATCATTTTTATCTGTTGAGTTGTCTTGTGCCCGTGACTTCGTAACGGTCGTCAAAACGAGGTGGAGAAGTCTTGAAATGGCCCATCGGTTATTACGGACGCGGCCCTCCGGCAGAAAGCAATGAACGCGGCCAACGCCAGTGGACCGTGGCCGGTGGCTCGGACAACAGCCCGTGGGAAAGGAAAGGGAAAGAAAACCCCCCTAAAAAATGGAGCAAAAGGCTGAGGACAACTGACCACTGGTTGCTGACCGTAACCTCCCGATTCCTTCCGTGCCTAGCCGTGACAACCCCCCCCCCCCCCCCCCCCCCACCGGTCGCTGGACGGAGGCTGTTCCGCCTGACGCACTCACCCCCTTGGAGGCCTGGTCGATCCCAGCCATGAAGATGATCTCCGCCAGCAGGAGACAGATGCACAG